>OZ022240.1:29272032-29577032 GCA_963978895.1 Erpobdella octoculata
AAAAAAGTAAACTAATATATTAATATTATTAAAACATGCTAGATGATGATGATGAGGATGATGAGGATGATGATGATGATGATGATGATGATGATGATGATGATGATGATGATGGTGATGGTGGTGATGATGTTGCCTATGATCTTTCTTAGATTGATTATAAATTTGCAGAATCTTGCATTAACTCAAGAAGCCAGTACAGCTCGGTCTTACAGGGATGAGCTGGATGTAGCAAATGAAAAGGTTAACATTGATCAATAATATATCAATATATATATATATATATAAATATATTATTGATGATATGAAATCAGTTATATTATAAAGCTTCTCCATCACTGTAGGCCTCAAAACTTCCTCACCTCGAAAGAAAATATTCAAAACTTCAAAAGAAATTATCGGATCTCGATTACTGGAAGCAGCAGTCCAACTTGCTGTCGGAAGAAAACGAAAAATTAAGTCAGACGAAGGATCAACTTGAAAATGAAGTCATCATGTTGAGAAAAAAATGTGAGAGTTTGAAGTTTCTGGAAGCGGAGGTGGAAAGGTTTGAGAAGGAGATGAATGATATTTGTGAAGTAAATATTTTATTTATTTATTTTTAACTATTTATTTATTTTTATTTATTTATTTTTTTTTTTTTTAATTATTTATTTTTTAATTATTTATTTATTTTTTAATTAATTCCATTTTTGCTTATTTATTTATTTATTTCTGATCTATTTATTTTTTGAGCTACTACTCAATAAATAATTACTATCTTTATAATTCTTGATGAAAATTATTATGTATGAGCTGTTTTGTAGTACTCAAATAGAACGTATAATATGTTCATCATGGAATTTTTTAATATGAAACTCATTATAAATGTTTATTGCATAATCATAATTATACAAAGAAATTGTTAAACAAGGCATTAGCGATATTTCTATAAAAGATAAGAGACACGTGACTGACGCAAGTATGCTCTTCTGCCTAATATCGATCGAATATTGATTAGCACTGGAAACACAAACAATCGTTTCTTTTCTCCGCACTGCTCTGCTCTGCCTGCTAATTAGTATTCATTTTTACCGGATATAATTTTATTATTATAAAAACGGTTTGGTAATTTATTCACACCATTGCATCTACAGAAAAGATTTTAAAAGTTTTATCACTCCAGATGCTTTTTCTTGACATCATTTGGTTTTAGATGCTACTCTGTTATTGTTATGAAAAATTGAGCAGATTTTTCTTATTTTTTTTTCCTTAAGAAAATGAATTAACTTTCTTTAATTTGTACAGTCCAGGAAATTTGACAAGGAAACAATAAAAGAGCTTTGCGAAGAGAAAACAAAACTCGAACTCGAGAATAAAAGTTTGTTATCGACCTTCACTCGCAGGTCGTTCATGAGTGAAAGTTTCGAATTTTCAGGTCGCTTGTTTTTTCGGTTTTCATTTAAATTATTAAAATTTATGCTTAATTAACATAATTTATGCTAAGTTATTTTAAACCTGGCTGAATGATTGTAAGAAAATTTTGTTTTCCAGAATGTCAGAATCTTTCACTTTTTGATCAATTGATGAGATCGAATAATCCCGATAGTGATGTTTCAACGGAATTCGATAAAAATCAAAAACTGGATGCAAGTCACGCTTCAATTAACGAGGCTGACATCTCTAGTGAAGTGGAAAACGGTTTCGGGTTCGTGGAGAAGATTCGTGATCCGTGCGAGGATTCTTTGAACATATTACAGCACAGTCGGGTCAAATCGGAGTCTTACAGCAATACGGAGAAACTGATCAGTTTTGATGATGATGATGATGATGTTGATAGCAAAAATGTTGCTGATGCAAAAGGCCATGAAACACATGTTGATGAAAATGTCAACAACAGTAACAACATTGCAAATGGCAAATTAACTAAACCTGATGACATTGTTGCCACAAGCAGAAAAGGATCAATGGCTAAGGAGGAAAGAGTAAAAGAAGAAGGGAGAAAGAGTAAAATAGACGAAGAAGAATTAACACAAACTCGTGAAAGTGTCGAAAAATTGATCATTGAAATCAAAAAATTAAAAGATTTCATTAAGTTGAAAGATGCTGCTATTATGTTATTGAAAATGGTTGGTTGGACTTATTTATTTTTGCAGGTTTTATATATCAGCTTACGAAGCATTGAAATGTTTTTTCACTAATAAAGAAATATTGTATTGTATTTATTATTATATTATACTAGTTTTAAAAATCTATTTAAAATTAAGTTTTTTGACAAATCATCGGAAATCTTCCACAGTTTAAATAATTTCCTAGCTTAAATACTAAAGTCAATGCAACTTTCTCACCATCAAATAACCATTATTTAAAATATTATTCAATGGCTTAATTATTGGCAACCTGGTAAATATATATATATTTATGCACACAGTAGCCTAATCAATGGTCCCCATTTTTAGATGTAAAATAATAAACATGTCGCAATGTTTTGTATTATTATTTTATGGTTTTAATCTTTTAGATTTTTATTCAATAGCATTTGTTGTTTCGTGATATATTTATTCTTATAATTTGTAGAAAGTTGATGAGAAGTCAAAAGAATGTGGAAATTTATTGAAGGAAATTGAAGAAAAGAAAAACTTACATCTTCTTGAGATGTCAGTTATGTATTTATTAATTTCAGTTTTTTAAATTCTTTTAAATTATTGTGTTTTAAAGTTTTTTTATTGAAAAAAAAATATTAGTAACTTTTTAGCTAACGGAAAATTTTTGAATTCAAACTAATAAGTAAATTATTTCAATATATGAATTTTTTTCATTATTTTTTTTTCTGCATTTTTTGGCTTAATTATGACCCTAAACTGAGTAGATAATAATAATAAATAAATATGTCTTTATATTTCTTAGCAATCAATTAAAAGAGAAAATAGCTTTGATGGATTCAAGTACTGAAGCATTGAAATCAGAAAATCGAGCGCTGAAAGCAAGACTTGCCAAGTCTCAGGAGAAAATCGAAAGGCTCGAAGATGTTAAAGAGAAATTGCATGCGGATATGAACAGTAAAAATACTAAAATTACCGAACTCTTCATTGAAAATAACAAAATTGCTGCTCAACAAGAAGTAAATTATTTTGATTATTATTCTTATCTTTATAACCGTTTACGAGTTTTTGGAGAGTATTTCATATTTATTATTTGGGAGATCGTAAATGTACGTACGTAAATGTATATATGAGGATAAGATGAAATTTTAAATTTTGATCATCTTGAAAAAAACATGTACAGTATATCCTGTTATATACAAGTGTAGTTTTATTCAACATACAACATATAACAACTGTGAATATAAAACCAGAAAGCTTCAATTGTATCAAAATGTCATATATATGCAGGCGACTGTGAGAGTTTGTGATAAAGTTGAGGAAGAAAATGTGAAGCTGTTGGATCAGTTAAGAGATACTTTATCTCAGAATCAAGATTTGTTGGTTATGATTCTCACCAGCAGGGATCATCATGCTGAAGAACAGAAGAGTTACATGTGAGACGATTGTTTTTATTATTATTATTATTATTATTATATTGTTTTTTTATATTTTTAAATTGAAATTTATTAACAAGTGGTGTTTGAAATGCTTATTGTTACATCATTTGTAATTTTGATAATTATTTTTTCTTCAAAGTTGAAATCTGATTCGATTTCAGAGAGAGATTGTCCGACTTGAAACACAGCAAGGAGAAACTTGAGGAAAGGATTTTTGAACAAATGAAGAAAAAAGAAAAGAAGTAATTATATTTATTTGTTTATATATTTAAAATTATTTATTTTTATTTATTTATTTATAGTTGTAATTGTTTTAAAAGTTATCTGTAAATCTTGTGGTAAATTTATAAATAAACTAAAATTGAGTTCAAAATTTTCAAACTGCAGGATGCTTGGAATTGGAACAATCATGCGGAAGATAAAAGTTGTTTTTTTTTATTTCTTATGTATTGAATATCTATCTATATGTTAATTTATATGATAAATTAGTTTATTTTATAAACAAAAAGATCTGTATGTTTGTATTTTTTGGCTGTGTGGTTCGAGCTGACGGAATAAGGTTATCTTAGGTGTTTCGTAATAAAAACTACTAAAATGTTTCCTGGGCAGAATATATTTGTCAAGTCAAAATTTTCAGTTGAAATAAATCAGTCAATCAAAATAAAGTTATATGGCATCTTTTTTTTAAATAAATTATTTAAAATAATAATAAATAGATATAAATAATCAATAATTATGAGGAAAGCTGTCAATCAATTCTTTTTGTAAAAGAAAGAAAAATTCTGAAAATAAATAATGATGATGATGCTGGAAAATAGATAAATGTTTTTAAATGCTTGAACAATTATGCGATGACAAATTAAGCTGTTAATAAAATATTGATCAGTTGAAATCAAACCCAGCTCAATATGATTAAACTTGTTTTACAGAACAAGCCCACAAAATCTGAGCAGTTTTTGAAATCATTGGAATCATCTGGTAAATCAAATGAGACAACACTGAATAATCAGTTTATTGATGAATCTGACCACTATTCACCATCCACGGTTTGTTGAATTTAAAAAATATTATTTTTTAATTGCAGGAGATTTATCTCAATATATTATTTATTTAAATATATTATTTATTTTATTTTTTATTAATGAAGATAATTTTGTATTTCTATCTAATAAGAGAACTCCAACAAGTGGAAACTATGGGAAACTTACTGCTTCGCCTGAGCACACCAGCACCCCTCTATTGAATGCCCCTCCAAAAGCTCCTAGGGCTGGAATGCCACCCAAATCTACCTTCTCTCAAAAGCTCCGAACAAACCTCAGTGCCAACAAAAGGCTCTTCAAATCTGAAACAAATGTTTCTGCATATTATGATGGACTTAACGAAATAGATCCAATGAGAAGGTTTCCAAGTGAACAACAGAATCTTTGGCAGGAAAGAGAATACAAGGTCTTTGTTATTATTATTAATTAATTTAATTCTTATGTTGTTTTTTTAAAAATAAAATAAAGCCAGTTTGTTTTTCATTGCTTCTAGTAAGCTCAGTTTAACTGATTAATTTTTTAATTTGTAGACATTAAGCAGATTTGATGACATAAGAGAAGAGCCACTGAGTGAACACTACAACTCCGAAATCGATCTTCATCATTGTCAGCCTGAATTTCATTCGAATTCTACAAACATTAGAGAAAGTTTAAGTTCTGTAGATAGCAGTCAAGTAGCTGGAAGTCCTAAGAGTATTGAGTCCATTTCTAAGAAATCAACAGATGCTGCTAGTGAGAAGAAATTTGAAGAGTCAAAAGCTGAAGAAAAGGATCTCTGTGTACCTGAAGTTGGTAAGGATGCTGATGCTGACTCGGACACAATTTCAGATAAGTCAGAGAAACAGCAGCTCTCTGGAAATGTTCATCAACCTCGTGATGGAGCAACTGATCAGCAGAATCTTGCTACGTTTCGAACTTCATCGAATCTTACGAGCTCTGGAAGTTCTGATCCTGCACCTTTTGTCGATCAAACTGATAGCGGAAAAAATCACAATGATACTGATGATGACAGTAATGATGATGTTGAGAAAAATCCATTTGCACATGATGATGATGATGATGATGTCAAAGTTGTTAATAAGGTGAGTTACCCTGATTATAAAGCGGTTAGAAGTCTTTCGCTTCAAATTAACACGAAAGATCATGAAAGTGAGTTCAAGAAAACCATCATCGAAGTAAGCAGAAAACTTGCCGACATAAATTCTTCAGAGTCAGTCGCCGCTACGAAAGAGAGATGGAACAACGAGCAGGACGCGGACATCGACAGGCGTCACAACTGGATGAAACAGAACAGAGCACAATCAGACTGGAACATTCATTCTCACACATCGAATGTCAAAACTTCAAGATTTACAAAGTCTTCCGTTAATTCGGCGTTCATTGCTGCCAGAAGAAAATTTTCCGTTGAAATGGCTCATTTAAAAGAAAAAGTTACTTTAAAGGATTTTAAGAAATCAAATGTATCATCTTCAGCTTCACAGAACAAAGGAAATTCTGGTAATTTTGAAACCACCCAGAGAGATACCACATCTGCTGGCAGCATACCGGATTTTGGGAACTCTAGTCAGCTGAATCACCATGTTCAGCCTCCGTCAACTTACCCGACATCTCCAAAAACTGGAAAACCTTTTCCTTATGAACCTTCTGGAGGAGAAAAAATCAAAAGTGGAAAATTTAAATTTTTTGCACCTGTGAAGAAACTCGTGTCTGGTAAAACGGGTCGGAAAAACAAGTTTGAGATACAGGCAGAACATGCATCACCCAAAGGTGCCTCAAATTCAAGTCAACAGTCAGGTGAACTTCCACAATTGACTTTTTATAATCTGGCAGAAAGAAGACCTGGAAATATTGTAGAAAAGCCATTGAATGTAAATGACAGTAGTAGTGGAAATAGTGATAAGAATAAGCTTGAAAAAATGCCTGAAACTTGCGATCAATCATCAAATTTGATGCCCAAAAAGAAGTTAGCTCCCTCTCCACCAATTAATGTACCCCAAAATGGTGACCATCATATCACTGAATCCACTGTCATATCAACAACGTCTTCATCTTGGTCATCAACAAATAATGCGGAAGCACCTGTGACTCCACCTCCTTCGGTGGCTGATAAACTGTCCTCTTCATCATCATCATCATCGTCATCATCAAATTCGAAATCCGAAGAGAATAATGACAGGAGTCTGACTAAAAAGACTTGCGAACCTCCTTACAGAGAATCAAGAGTATGCATCTGATCATATTTTCATCTTAATTTCATCTAGCGCTTTAGTAATGTAACCAACCATTTGTACATTTTAACACAAGGATAATATTTCCTCCCGTTGTAAAAATTTTTGTCTCTTATTTTCATATATCATGAATTCTTTAATTTTAATTAACTTTTATTTGTTTTTAAATTTTTGTTAATTTTATTTCAAAGATATTTGAACTCGTTTCAGTAAAGATGAGTGTTGTTATAGTTTATGTCAAGTCAGTATTATATAAAAATGATTTTTTTCTTTTTGCAAAGAATATATTTTGTCGATGCATGCTGTGGAGTCTTCATTTTTTAGCTTGAGATGTTGATTTCTAAAATATTTCAGTCTAATAAATCTGCTTTGTATAAACGTACTGTACTAACCGTATTATTTTGACATGCAGTGAGTTTGTGTCATTGAAGTTTTGTGTCAAACAGTGGATATCACATCCCTAATCCCCCGACTGAGGGCTGGCTTTAAAGGGTCCCAAACTATGGCAACTCAATTTGTAATGAAAATTTATATAAATCATTGCTATTCTACTTCCATAAAATAGTGAAGCACCCGCCCACGTTATCCTCTCATCATTATTCATTTTTAGATGAAACGTTTACTACCTTTTATAAAAATGTCTGAAAATATGTTGCGACTACCCTGCCCAGTCATTGACTATTTATGGAGGATAAATGCAGTACGACAGCCAAACAATAGTCATGAAACCTATAAGTTGCAGTAAAGGGTCCTTCTACTGTTTGTGGGCCACCTTAACTATGGGCCTGGCACCAGTGGCACAGCCAGAAATTTTTCGGGGGCCCGAGGGGGAGAAACTGATTAGTAAGGAGTTTTCAGAAAAATTTACGACTCACAAAAGTCCTGCAATGACCTCCCCTGCTCTCTCAAAACGAAGTCTCTAATGTCAAGTAGAAATAGTGGATATACAATCAGGTGTTCAAAGGTGTATGTACAGCCCTCAACTCCGAAAATCTGCAACTCAAGTTGCTTGCTGTTTTAAATATTCTGATATAGCTGGATCTTAATACGCATTTTGTGTACTTTTTGGTGTTTCCCAAGCGTGGTCAAAGAATGGGTAAACTTTTAACCCGTTTTCTAGCAAATTTTTCAGACATTACTGGCTAGAATGATACACTGGATTTTCTTGAACAGTTTAGTTCTCACGTCAACAATCCAGCTTTAGCACTCAAATTCATAAAAAACCACAACACACGTAGATGTCCAAGTTAACTCACACACAAAAAACATAGCCAGTATAGCAAATAGAAAAAGTTTTTGCATCCATTGTTGAACCATTAAATTTGGCACAATTTAAAATATTGCATTCAGAGGAAACAATTACTGATTGTTTTTATAATCTTCTTACAGAATAGGAAATATGGAAATTTATTAACTCCCTTCCTTGGTCTTCTAACATTTTTTTAAAAGTTAATTTGTCAGATGGGTTCGCTCCCTTCAGGAAAGTCATTTCTGAAAAATCATGGGGAGCGATTTTTTTGTAAACGTACACATTTCAAAATTAAATCCTCCCAATGCTTAACCTTTCTTCTCAAAATAACTAGTGAACGGGCGAGGAGGATAGTCGTAGGTACTTTTCAGAAAATATTTTCAAAACCTTATACAACTTTTCTTCTCAAAATAGCTGATGACCAAGGAGAGTATTTTAGTAAGTACTATAACAATATTTTAAACTTCGTAGATATTTTTCCAAAAATATTTTTCGGAAAATCCTCGAGGGGCCCTAACCTCACCAAATGACGCCCCTGCTTTCTCAAAAATAGAACGTTTACGGCTTTGAGAGCTGTACTAACATTTTGCATTTTGCCTTAAACTTCCCCCCCCCCCCTCAAAAGTTGGCTAGATCCGCCAGTGAATGACATTTCCAGATTTGAATGTGACGTAACGCTGGAATTTGAAACATGGAGCTGCCAATTAATGTCTTTCAAATGAAGGTTATATTTTTTTGTAGGGTGGAAGTTGCAATATATATGTGTTAAACTAATCGACATTTTTACACTTTGCTAAAAATTTCACACAACTTTACAATAAGAAAATGCAATTTAAACTTTGGATGAGTACCTACAAAGTTGAGAAAAAAGAAAGAAAAACAGGAAAAAACAGTAAATCGAGGAAAGAAGTAAAATTCAGAAATTGGTGATAGTCTGAATGTCAAGAAACTGGGATGGACTGTTGCAAGAGATCATTGTAAGCAGACGTGAAAAGGCCGGTTATGAGCTTCTTTTTGAACAGATTTGTGTCTCGGAGTTTTAGGTTGACGGGCAGTTTATTCCAGTCCACCGGTTTAACTGAAGAGACCATGCAGTCCCAGATAGCAATGTAGCCGTGAGCAGCGTCTTCACTTAACAGTTTTTCTAAAAGGGCAAAAATTGGTCCGGAGGGGCAGCTGTTCCCACCGCCTTACTCCCCCCCCGAACTCTACGCCTATGCTTATCTTACAAAGTTTAAAAGCCTTTGATTCCTAACAATACCTGAATCGGTATTTGCTTTTAAAGCTTTTGTCATGAGTTGCAGAAGTTACAGTGAAGTAAACTTTTTATTGGTTAAAGTTAAAACGTAAAGCTAACGTACAATTTCCGTAGCGAGATTAATGTTAGGTTACAGTTAGGTTAGAAGTGTGAGAAAGAAATTGGCAAGGTGAGATAATGACAGCTGGATAAGCGGGGTTTTTGGTTGTTGTGAGATTACCAATGTGCCAGTGGCGGAAAGAAAGGAAAAAAGAAAACGAGAGAATTAGTTGAGTAACTTTTAATCCTTGCACGTCCATCACTTGTCTCTCGGAGCATTTAATTTGCGGTCAGATGACTAATAATGCGTGTCCTTTCTTTCCATACATCTGCTTATGCAGGTCGCAGGTACTCGCTTCTTGCTTTCTGCTTGTATTGCTGAGTACACGGGTGGAAGGAGATTTAGAGGTTAACTCTCGCTTCCGGAGAGGTTTTCTAACATTTGTTAGAGTATTTTATTTGGTAATTAATCCCGGAAAGTAATTTGAGTAAGAATAGTTTTGAATGTGATCTTGATTAAATCAGCTTATTATCTCATTTCTAATTTAAGAACTCTGTTATATCAAATATCTGAGAGAAAAGCAAGACTGAAATTAATTTTGCTTATGCAGAGAAGGACCTGGCCCGCCTGGGTATGCAAAGTTTACCACACTATAAAGTCTTATCTATTTTTTTTGTGTGTGGATCAACCAGGTAGGTGTTAAACTCCTAAAATCCTTCCACTTGATTACAACAATAGCGACAGTTAGTGTTACTGTGTTACATCAAAATATAAAAGATAGGGTGAGCGAAACACTCTATTAATATCGACATCGGACTTCTGACAGCAGCGATAGTCTTTGTGGCCTCCTCCAAAATTCTTCTACCAAATTGCACAGAAGCCCAAACATATAGAATTATAGATGGATGTTTGTCGAATTGATGTAGTGTTTGGCAATGAATACACAACGTGGAGTATTTTCTTCATTGTGGGGGCATGTATACGTGAAAAGTAGCCGCCCCCTTTAGGGTTTGTCATAAAACATGTACACGCATGTCACAAACTATTTGTAAACTTCCGTAAATTTCTGCGTTGAATTCAATTTGATGTGTCCATTACTGTCTATGTTGTAGTATAATTAATTAATTCGAGTTAGAAAAATTATTGTCAATAACGTATGTGTGTGTCTTCAGGCGTATGTGTTAGTATATGCGTGAATATATGTGAGCACATGTGTGGGTATGTGCATACTTTCGCTTATGTTTATTGTGCAAATAATAAAAAATATCATGAATGAGTTTTACAGATTTCAACTCATTGTATTCACAATGATATAATTTTTCTAATACTTTCTAATACTTCTTTTTAAAATGTAATTCCTTTCAAACTTCATACCTTATTTAAATAATTAAAATAAAACAAGAAACCGATAATTAAACGAATAAAAATCTCCTTATCACATCTGTGTGGATGGCCTGCCCACAGCCCCCCTCGATGACGACCCACGTATGTCTCCAGGCAATATACACATCAGCACTCGGATTAAATACTCACCTTGACAAATCAATTCCTAATAGATGTCACCTCACTCACGCAAATGAATCTCACGTCGGCACCAAAAACGATTGCCCTTTTCAACTCGGCCAATTAAATGAAATACATGTCTTTATTTATTTATTTATTTATTTATTTGTTTGTTTATTTATTTATTTGTTTATTTATTTGTTTGTTTGTTTGTTTATTAATTAATTTATTTATTTATTAATTTATTTATTTATTTATTTATTTATTTATTTATTTATTTATTTATTTATTTATTTATTTATTTATTTATTTATTTATTTATTTATTTATTTATTTATTTATTTATTTATTTATTTATTTATTTATTTATTTATTTATTTATTTATTTATTTATTTATTTATTTATTTATTTATTTATTTATTTATTTATTTATTTATTTATTTATTTATTTATTTATTTATTTATTTATTTATTTATTTATTTATTTATTTATTTATTTATTTATTTATTTATTTATTTATTTATTTATTTATTTATTTATTTATTTATTTATTTATTTATTTATTTATTTATTTATTTATTTATTTATTTATTTATTTATTTATTTATTTATTTATTTATTTATTTATTTATTTATTTATTTATTTATTTATTTATTTATTTATTTATTTATTTATTTATTTATTTATTTATTTATTTATTTATTTATTTATTTATTTATTTATTTATTTATTTATTTATTTATTTATTTATTTATTTATTTATTTATTTATTTATTTATTTATTTATTTATTTATTTATTTATTTATTTATTTATTTTTATTTATTTGTTTATTTATTTATTACTCAGTGCAATTCATTAAAGTCGCTAGGATGAATATTATTTTATAATAATTTATTAATTTTGTGTTAACTAATAATTTTTTGAAATTTTAGGCTTATTTAAATTAGTAGACGTTATTGAATTATAATTATAGCACAACGCGTATAAAAACGACCAAAGATTTCTAAACCCAACTGGAGAACTGTAGATGCATAGATGCGTAAATACGCCCTATGTTATTTCTCATCAATAAAATGTTTATATTTTAATATTTATAATTAGTATTTAAAAGTAATAAAATTAATTATTTATTTATTTATTTATTTAATATATTTTTATTTTAAGATTATTAATACCTACAATAATTTTTAATGCCTTCTCTCCCTCCTACCTTGCTACAATAACCATAGTAACCATATCATCAAACCACCACAGGAACTGCTAAAAATTATCCGTTGAGAGAGGAGAGAATTGATTTTTTCTTCAATGTTTTAATTTTTTTTGAACACAAAGAGTCAAGCAAATATGTTATTTAATACAAAATAGTACACATGTCCATATAACTATATTTCCACAGTTAAAATGATTTTTTAATCAACAATTTTTTCTTATTTTTAAGCCCAACCCAACTCACGCATGTGTCAAAAAATTGGACCCAACCCAACCTAACCCATGAGTCAACCCATCCCATGTCCACTTCTGCCATAAAAATACATGCTTTTGAAATATAGCTTTTAATATCTTTATCGTGGTATAAACTGGGCCCAACAAAAAGTATCTGCGTAAAATTAACTTTCGCACGTTTAGAAGACTTTCCAATCCAGGTGCATTCTTCGTTTGATTGGACAGGTGAGAAGTAAGCAAGCATGAAATGAGGTAGTCAGTCATGCGTAAATTCAATTTGTTTACAAAAACAGTCAACTCGTTTGAAGACATTTCTTCTGTCGTTTCCCCTCTGGGCCATTTCGTGGATGAATGTAACCTCATGTATGACGTCACAACCACAATGACCACCGCCGCAACAACCACAACTGCCACAGCGGCTACAATACACCCACCACAGCAATGTCGCAGCAAAGCGCTCGCTATGCTAACAAATGCAATTTAAAATGTGTGCAAAAGCTTGTTGTCGGCACCTTGATGATAGGACGTCGTGTGAATGTAAGGTGATGGAAGGAGAAACGATGATGAAAGAATGAAAGAGACGGAGGGGAGGGACTGAGGCACTCGTCCGTCAGAAAAGCAGAAGATTCATATTTCAAGGGTTTCTCCAACGTCTAGGGGATTAGTGTTATCTTCCATGCACCGCGCCTCCATCGTTGAATGCGTAACTCCGGTGGTTTCGCAGTGAGTAGGTTTGTGTTTGTGTGTGTGTGTGTGTTTGTGTTTGTATATGTCTGTTTGTATGCATGCGTATTTGCATGCGTGTGTATTTGTATGATTCTATAACCAGGGATTAAAAATAAGGGGCTTTACAATGAAAAATGACATAGTTTGCACTATATTTAGTAAATTTATCAAATTTAGAGAAATGATTACAATTTCCAATTCATAGTATCCATTTTTAATTAAATTTAATACAAAAATGTCAGTCGAAATAGCATGGTCGATTAAAACGTTATTAAATGTTAGAAGAATTGTTCAGCCAGCTCTTTGGTACCCTTTACTGGCCTTTACCACCTAAAAAACCAACTTTCTGTTATCCAATCGAGTTGAAAATCGGTTGGTTTATTTGTCGCTGCGGACTTTATCTCTATTACATTTTCAGATTGATTGGACAAAATATAAGTGGAATAAAAATAGAATAAAATCATTTAAAACTTTAATTTTGTTTTAAATTGAAAATTTTTTGTAGAGCCATCAATTTTTAGTTTATTTAAAGAAAACGATATTTATTTTTTAATTTTAAAAATTTATAATACAAAATTTGTTTTTTTCTATATGATTCGAAAATATTTTATATTTTCAATCTTCACATACTTTACATATTAAGTATATTTAGAAGACCGTGGTTTTCATATTTTATATACTATCATCAAACAAGTGAAGCAAAAACAAAGTTTTTTTAAAAACACACTTATATTTTTACTACATAAACGATGAGCATATTAACATAGACAATAAATAGTTCGACGAAAATATCACAAATAATTATTTAATTAAATTTTGTCCAATCGATCCGAAAATTTATATATATATATATATCCTATATATACGAGGTTACTTGATAGAATATATATATATATATATATATATATAGTAATTTCTATCAAGTATTTCCTATCAAGTAACATCGTATTCATTACCAATAATGTGATGCAATGTTAGTTTAAAATCGATTGCAAAATTTTACGACAGACAGACAGACAAATAGACATAGAAACAGACAGACAGAGAAGTCAAGGTAATTAAAAGCGTGTAAAAATATTTTGCTAAACATTTTTAGTCGCCGAATTACAAAATCACAAAGGATTTTTAAACAACAAAGTTCTTTAATGTTTTCTTGTTGATAATTATAAAGCAAATAACGAATCTGTCCATAGCTATAACAAAGTAAAATGAGCTACAAAAATTAATCAAATGTCAAGCCAAATTCATAAACCTCAACAGATAACCAAATAAACAATCAAATCTCTTAAAAAATCGAATAACATTTCATGTTTATTATGATATACAGCATTTAATTCTTCAGATAAAGTATTTAAAAAATAAATAGAATCTAAAACAAACTATAATAAGAAGGTCGCGAGTTTTCACACTTTTCCAGCCAATAAGCAGTCGCAGGTGGAAAGATTTCATTATTTCTGTTCACCTCTTCGTGTGGAAAATCCACTAACTCGCATGTTTCAAAATAAGCATACAAGCGGCGATATTCACAAATACACATAATCAATTATTCCCACATATACTCATAAATATGCAATACGCACACACCCATTCCCACATACAAACCAAGGATATCTAGAGTTAGCATGCTAACTCTAGATATCCTTGATACAAACCCACTCCTAAATACACAACCATTTCCACATATACTCAGAAATACACGACCATTCCCATATACACTCACAAATGCACGGATGAACACAAACTAACGCAAATGCACAGGCATATAAACACACATCCATAGACATAAACTCATACACGGAATTGTTGATGCAGCCGTCTGGAGATTATCCTTCCATTTAACGACCACTCGTTAACAGCACATCATCATCGTCGTCGTCATCGTCATCATCGTCGTCATCGTCATCATCGTCGTCGTCATCATCATCAACATTATCGTCGTCATCATCATCATCATCGTCGTCATCATCATCAACATTGTCGTCATCATCATCATCATCATCGTCGTGGTCATAATCGTCGTAGTCATCATCATCAAAGTCATTCTGTTTCAAACATCTTCAGCATTTTTGTGGTAATTTAATTTAAATCAAGTTCACTAAATGAAATTTGAATCGATGACAACGGCATTATATATTTTGAGAGAGAGAGAGAGAGAGAGAGAGAGAGAGAGAGAGAGAGAGAGAGAGAGAGAGAGACAGACAGAGAGAGAGAGAGGCTGCCCTGACGACGACGATGACGATGACGATTACGATTACGATGATGATGATGACGACTACGACGACGATGATGATGACGATGATGATGATGATGATGATGAATTTGATGATGTTGTAAGCGTGTGGACATGATAGCATTGATGGGTTGATACGGGGGACGACGAGTAGTGTCATTTATTTGTTTTTATATCTTGTTGCACGAGCAGATGTCTCCTTCCCACTCACGCATCTCCGATTTTCTTCTTCCTTTTCATCTTCTCCTTTTCACTTGTAAATTATTTCACTTGCATTATATTCCGTAATATTTTAAACATATATTTTATTTAATTTCAAACGCTTCTTCCTATTCAATTAATAAAATAACAGAGTTTTTACAAACTTTTATTTAGGTTACAATCTCTGTTTGTGTGTGGCTTTCTCTGTTCACAAATCTTGCAAGTAAAATTTAACCAGCTTTTTGACTAGCTAGGAAGCTCAAACTTTCAGCATAGCTTTATATTGGATGACAATACATGATTCAATTAAAAAAACCTCAATTTGAACATCTTTCGTATTTCTAAATCGAGTGTATTTGAAATTAAAGTTTGTGTTAAAAAACTCGTTTTTTCCTTTACTTGTTTTTACATATTTTATAACTTCATTAAAAAGTGAAAATATTTTCTCTAGTCACATCGCAAATGAATGAACTCTCAATGCAATTGTTGAAATTTACTTCGCGAGGACATCATTCAAAGTAGATTTTTTCGTCAATAATGGTGATTGTGTGGAGTGTGGTTTTAGCCTTTCAAATCAAATTTCTTGTAACATGTTTGGTCAAGAGTTCAATTGATATAAATTTCACTTTTTAAATAAACAATAATGGACATGTTTAGCTGGTTAGACTTACTTATTATTATAAAAAATATTTCATGGTTAATTAATTAATAAAATTAGAAAAGACAAACAGCAGCAGAAGGTTTAAAATTATTATAAATATTATTTGATTTTTCTTTAGTTTATGAGATCTGTTTGTAGCACAGTTGAATTGACACAATCTTAAGCATGGAACGAAAAGATGACAAATTGCATCACATTATTTATGCGACGGTGATCATTCATGGATTTGAAATCAAAAGATTTCTCATTTTAATTTAACGTCCATCCATCCTAGATAGATTAAAAAACCTTGGGGGGCGAAGTTTTATAAAAGACCCAAACATTAAAAATATTTCTCCTATTAAATGATTAATTTTTCCTCCAAAAACATAGCTGATGATCAGAGGCGTGGGTAGTCAGAGGTACTTTTTCCGAAAATTTTCTAAAACCCAATGCTTTTTCATTCTAAAATGAGATGGGAGTAGTCACAGGTCCTTTTTCCCAAAATTTTACATAATCCTTGGAAGGGCAGTTTCCCACTGCCTCCCCCAAATGACGCCCCTGGCAAAACTTTTTTCGGGAATGAGGGAAGTTCCTAAAAATATTTAGGCTTTAATAATTTTATATTTCTTAAACCATTTCAATAGGCAAAGTTTTTTAATATAGGTAAATTATGTTTGATTTTAAAAACGAAATAATTTTACCTTTTAATGCATGTATTTTCATTTATTAAAAAAAGCGAAATAGTTTTGGGGGAGAAGGTCTAATTCTAGAAAGTTTTCTTTTTTGGTGCGCCACTGCTCCTACCAGTTCAGTATTACAGACATCATCATCATCTTAAAGTTTTCTTAAGCAGGTGCTTTAGGACTGAAACAGCAGTAGATAGGAAATACCAAGTTATTATCGCACATACACAAATCATAATTCAATCTGATGTTTTGTTTCTCCTCATTCTTTATGCTAGAGCTTTAATGATACGGGATAAGGAATGAAATACAGAACAAGACACCTATTTTCAAACAAAATGGCGGTTATAAAGATGATGGGTTTGTCGGAATTGTTTCTATATGAAAAGTAGAGAGCCCCGTAATATCCTGTACAAAAAAAGATGAAAACGCCTTTTATATCCTCTATGCAAACAATAATAAACATTTTTTATATCTTGTACACAGAAATTGATAAACCCTGCAAGATCCTGATTTGAAATCATATTTACCTGATACCTAACCACCAGCATCATTGTCAAAACATCTCCACGTCATACAGAAGATGAAACACCATCCAGCCAGGCAGCCAGCCAGTCAGCATCCTGTCAGAGAGTGAATGGTGTTAATTTGTGACCCCGTCCACACCCCGTCGAGAAGAAGCAATTCATTTGGATCGGAGGCAGGAATTTATTGGCCTCTGCACGTCTATATAATCTCCTTATCTCCATCTTCCACGTACCCACCTGTGCAGTTCCAGCAGCCGAGACTTGTGCGAGTAGAGGATTATTCTAATTATAAATAATCCTCTTCCGTGACCCAATTGCGTCGTCTGCGTAAAAACGCAACCGGGAGCTGCATACCGATAACGCCGCGTATGCGCATAACGCGACGCAAAGATATGGCTAGTCAACCGATATCGGCTGGGGAGTTAGGAGCCCGGTTTAAACGGTGTTGAAAATTTTAATAAAATTTATTTGATTTTTTAAAGAATGTTTTAAGTTATGATTTGTTTTTTAACTGAAAAATCAATTAAAAATTAATAAATGACAGGTGGAAATTGCTTCACACCAGGAGGCTTTTGTGAAACAGCGATGAAGATGCTGCTGCTGCAAATGATGATGATGATGACCACAAGGGTGATGATGATGATTTCATTTTATCTCTTCACACACTCACACAAATAGCAAGATCAACTTTTAATCCAACAAACAGATTCTTCCGTCTGATTGAAAGAACCGGAAATAAAAGAACATCACGTGTTACCTCCGACTGTGACGTCATCATTTCTTTGCGCATGCGCCTTTTGATGTGTATTTGTATGTATGTATGTATGTATGTATGTATGTATGTATGTATGTATGTATGTATGTATGTATGTATGTGTGTGTGTGTGTGTGTGTGTGTGTGTATGTATGTATGTATGTATGTATGTATGTATGTATGTATGTATGTATGTATGTATGTATGTATGTATGTATGTATGTATGTATGTATGTATGTATGTATGTATGTATGTATGTATGTATGTATGTATGTATGTATGTATGTATGTATGTATGTATGTATGTATGTATGTATGTATGTATGTATGTATGTATGTATGTATGTATGTATGTATGTATGTATGTATGTATGTATGTATGGATGTATGGATGTAGGTATGTATGTATGTGTGTGTATGTGTATGTATGTATGGCGTGAGACGTTTACAGATACGTAAAGATGCATGACACATTCAAAAAATAGTTGTAGTATTAAATTTATTTTACGAGAATTAGTTTTTTAACTTGTCAAAATCTCAGGAATGTTTAGGGGTTCAAGAATTCTATGCATGCAGAATGGCCCAAGCTGTCCCAGGTTGAAAAAAACAATTTTTTTAATAAAACTTATTTTTAAATAGTTTGTTATAAGTAATAACTGAAACAACAAAAAATTAAAAAAAATTGTTTAAAAATTTAACAAGTTAAGGAAAAAACGAGTTTTCAACACAAACTTTTATTTCAAATACACTCGATTAAGAAATACGAAAGATATTCAAATTAACGTTTTTTTTTAATTGTCATCCAATATAAAACAATGCTGAAAGTTTCAACTTCCTAGCTAGTCAAAAAGCTGGTTAAACTTTACTTGCAAGATTTGTGTACAGAGAAACACACACACACAAAGTTGAATAAAAGTTTGTAATTACAGACCGAGAATACGAAATTGTTTGCAAATCCTTTAGATTCTGGATTTGGCTTTTTAAGGACATAGATAAAACAATTTTTTCACAAGCAAACAAACAAGCAAAGGCGTAGTGTCGTTATTTTTCCTGGAACGGAGTCAAAGCCAGGACAAACTTTGAGACCGGGAGTTCGATGTCGAAAATTTTTTTCTTCTAAAAAAGTTAAATATTTCTACAAGAATGTCGAAGAAAAGGTGGTAGTTGTGAAAATGTATTAAATGTACATAAAAATGTAATCCGTCCAACTTCTATTTGTTAGTACACGAAGTTGTCTCGGTGCATTTTCAGTGTTTGAAAGACACAATGGAAGGCAAATATTGAAAAGTTAACAAAGAAATCAGAACATACTTCGGAAGGTTATCACAAGAGACATTTGAATGGTGGCCAAGCAGTAATTACGAGGCAACAACACTATTGATAAGCTGACTGTCAAAGAATCAATCCTTTCAAGCCAGTATTCCCGAATATATATCATCATCATTCATAAACTGAAGTTTAAAAAGTACACATCTAAAGATTTATAAATACTGCCGTGCTTTTGTACTTGGTGACAAGAAAGCGTGTCAGGGCATTAGTAAATCGGAATTTAACTTGTTTTTATAAAATATTTGAAAATAACAGGATGTTTCTGAGAAATTAATTTCGAACGAAATAAATAAGAATTATTTTCAAATTTCTAATAAATGATAAATTTATTTAAAAAAAACCAAACGAATAAAATCATAAAAAACCCCAGCAAGATCAAAGAATAATATTCAGAAATTTTTCAATTCAAACAGAATTCCATACGTTCTCCATTCTATGGTAAAGACTCGCCACTCATAGCGCAGGTTGTGCGAGCGCATTACTGAATAATAACCGCATATAACGCGACATGTAGTATTGCACAACGAAGCAAACAGCTCGGACATTGACAAATATGATAATTACATAAGGAAAGGTATCTCATTTTAAGTATCATGACGATCAAAGAGAAGTGACAATCAGGAAACCCCACGATGAAATATCTTAATTCCCCCGTGAGACTTTTGAGGTTTTTTCGTTCCATTGAAGCAGGGTTCTGTAGATGACAATAATAATAATAGCAATAATAATTGGTGTGCTTTTATTCATTCGTTAGGTTATGGAATCGGTCTTGCGTGCAATTGATTTCTCTGTTTGCTACTGTTGAGTTTTAGAAAAGCCTTTTGAATGGAAGGATTCACTTTCGGATGCCTTGAACTAATTTTATGATATTTATCTGTATTTCATAATTATTATTTTTAACAAACAATTGAAAAATATATATATATCACAAATAAAAAAAGTAAATTATAAAAAAATTATAGTAAAAAGATAATAAAAATAATCTGTGAACAAAACAAACAAGGCAATTGGGAATCTCAGAAGTTATATTAAATTTCATTACCCACATGTGTGCACTCTCACCACACACACACACACACACACACACACACACACACACACACACACACACACACACAAACACATACACACACGCACGCACGCACACACACACATACACACACAACACACGCATGCACGCACGCACGCACACACACTCACAGTATCTTCTTCTCATGACATAAATAAAATTCAATCGGTAAAAAATATTTTTTTAAGTAAAGTTTTGATTGGGAATTTTCATTTTTTTTCAAATTAAAATGGCAAAAATTTATTTCCATCAGTGATGAAATGAAACAGAAAAACACATTCAACGGTATTATGTTAATAAATGTATAAAACACTCTCTGGTGACATTAAATGATGACTTTGAAGTACGACATTAAACGATGACATTGTATGGAACTTCTAATCTACAACATAATAATTAGCATTATGACATTCCAGAAACAGCATCATCTTTTGGATTCAAAATAGTTGATATAAAAAGCAGATTCTCATTAAAACTTCAAAAAAAACTTTTTAGACTGGCAATATGGCTTTGTATGAGGGAGATGTAACTATGTAACACCTGCATCACATGCCTGTTTGCCTATGCAACATCTGCATTAAATGCTCGTTTGTATATGCAACATCTGCATCACATGCACGTTTGCATATGCAACATCTGCATCACATGCACGTTTGCATATGCAACATCTGCATCACATGCACGTTTGCATATGCAACATCTGCATCACATGCACGTTTGCATATGCAACATCTGCATCACATGCACGTTTGCATATGCAACATCTGCATCACATGCACGTTTGCATATGCACAACATGTTGTGATTAATTGACTTTTATTTGATACAAAACCGTTTAATTAAAGTACAAAGTAGAATACAGAAACATCGGCAACACAGTCTCGGAGAAACTCTCGAGTCAACAATGGCCACCAAAAGATACTAAAAAGTCCGAAGATCATTCATTCACAACACCTTCCCTTGAATGATTCAACATACATAAAACATTCACACATACACAGAACGTTATTTATGTACACAATCCGAGTCGTCCGCACAGTTCACCAAGCCTGCTTCCAGAAAGAGGTTTGGTGAGAGCATCTGCCAACTGGTCTCCTGAGTCAATCTTTTCCACAAGAATCTCCTTGTTCTGGACACATTCACGAATAAAAAAATGGCGTATGCGAATATGCTTTGTTCTTCGATGATACTCTGGATTGTGAGCCAGCTTTATCGCCGCCTCATTGTCCACATGGATTCTGGGCATGTCTTCAAGCTCTGTGATTTCTGAAAAGAGTCTTTTCAGCCAAATAACCTCACGGGCTGCTTCACTCGAAGCAACAATTTCAGCTTCTGTTGTCGAAATAGCAACTGAAGCCTGACGTTGACTGAACCATGAAATCACTCCGTCACCATTGCAGCAAACCACTCCTGTTGTAGAACGTCCAGATGATAGATCACCACCATGATCTGCATCACTGAAAACTTCTAGTCGATTGATCTTTGATTTTCTTTTGTACCGAATTCCATAAGACTTTGTTCTTGCAAGATAACGAAAGATCCTCTTGACTTTCGTAACGTCCTGTTGTGTGGGATTCTCCAAGTTCCGTGACACTACTCCTACGGCATAGGCTATGTCTGGCCTAGTTCCAACCATAAGATACATCAACGCTCCAACAGCTGACCGATAGGGAAACTTAACTGAACTGTATTCAGCCTTCCCTTCTTCAGAACTGTCCTTGATTATTGGCGTTTCAACTCCTCTACAACTTGTCATTCCAAAGTGATCAATGATCTTTTTGACATAGTTTTCTTGGCTAACTTTAATTGATTCACCATCTTGTTGAATCTCAAATCCAAGGAAAAACTTTGCAGGAGAGTCTGTAATTTCAAATTCAGCTTTTAGTTTTTCCAAAAAATCTTCTGAATCCTTTTTATTTGAACTTGCTAACAAACCATCATCTACGTACATGGCAAGCAATAACTTCTTAGTTCCTTTTCTAAAAATATACAAACATGGATCTGCTTCGCTAACAGTAAACCCACTCTTTATCAAAAAACTATCCAGTTTTTTATTCCAGCATCTAGGTGCCTGTTTCAAACCATAGAGACTTTTCTTCAGATGACAAACTTTATCAGAACCATCTGTGAAACCTTCAGGCTGCTCCATGTAGATTTCTTCTTCCAATTCACCATGCAAAAATGCAGTTGATATATCAAATTGGGAAAGATATAAATTCTCCTTGGCAGCTACACTGAGTACTGATCGAATTGTTGTCAATTTTGTAACAGGACTAAATGTCTCATCATAATCAACACCTTTTCTTTGTGAAAAACCTTTAGCAACTAATCTTGCCTTGAAGCGAGAAACCGAACCATCAGCATTATTTTTAACTTTATAAACCCATTTGCACTGTACAGCTTTCTTGTTCTGAGGCAATTCTGATAGAATCCAAGTGTTATTCTTATGAAGTGATTCTATTTCATTATTCATTGCTGTTATCCATTCTCTTTTGAAGGAGCTTCTTATTGCCTCATCATAGGTAGCAGGTTCACCTGAATTCAACTGCATCATGCAAACCTCCTCATCAAAATAAGCTGGATCTTTTGACTGACTTCTATCATCTCCCTGTTTCTGATTTTGTTCATTATCCTCTGTTGGTTCACCAAACATTTCTTCCTCAGGCAATGGAATCAAATCTGACTGAATGTTATGTTCTACTTCACTTGTCGACTCATGAAGAATGACATCTCTTGACAGGAAAACTCGATTATTGCACCATATTCGATAACCGTCATCATTTTCATAACCAATTAAAATACCCTTGGTTGCCTTTTTGTCAAATTTCTTCCTCAAGCTTTTGTCGATATGAACGTAACATTCACTTCCAATAACCCGTAAATGTTTTAAACCCGGTTTTTTACCATTCCAGAGTTCATAAGGTGTTTTCTTTCCTTCGGATGTTGGTCCTGTCCGATTCAGAACATAGACTGCTGTGTTGATCAATTCTGCCCATAAACTTTTTGGCAAACTTTTTCTTTTACCAAACATCATAGCTCTAGCAGTTTCAACTAAAGTTCTGTTCTCTCGTTCGACAGCCCCATTTTGTTCAGGTGTTCTTGGCATTGAGAAGTGTTGTTCAATTCCATGTTCTTTTAGGAATTTTCTTATTTCATCACCACTGTACTCACCACCTCGATCACTTCGTAGAATCTTTACTTTATGACCGGTTGTTTGAGTATATCTAATGAAATCTTTCAACTTTTCAACAACTTCTGACTTGTGCTTGATAAAATACACATAACGATACTTTGTGAAATCATCCTTAAACAATACAAAATATCTCTTCTTGCCAATTGATTCAACCTGAAATGGTCCACAAACGTCAGTGTGAATTATTTCACCAGGTGTATTCGATCGTGGTCTTGTTCCAAAACTCAGTCTATGTGATTTCCCATAAATGCATCCTTCACATAACTCATCATCATGATCAACATCAATATCTAAATGCTCTTTCAGCATCATTCTAACATGTCTTTTATTTTGATGTCCAAACCTTTCATGATATAGCTGTAGAAGTGACTTTTTAGCCTTTTCAATTGCATTTATTTCTTTTGTAGCAAAATTAGGAACTTTAACTTTACCCACCAATCTAAATAAACCACCTCCAGCTTCTCTGACACCAGAGACAAGTCGTTTTTCTCCAAGCTTTAAACTGCAAAAATTAACATTTGATTCAAACTTGCTCTGTATGTTTTTCTCTTGAGCACTCAGGACAGAAAACAAATTCTTTGAAATACCTGGCACCAACCAGACACCACTCAAACGAACTGTTTCTCTTCTTTTACCATTGAGTACCTCCAATTCAATGTCTCCTTGACCCAGAGCTTTAAGTTTTTCACTTCCAGCAGTATTAATAAACTGTGGACTTTCAAACATTTCAAAAGTCTTGAAGTAATCTTTCACAGCAGTAACATGATTTGTTGCACCATTGTCAATGTACCAATTTTCAGAGTTTGTTTCAATTTGATCAACTTTCATGATTTCTGAATTTGTTGCCAACATGGAACTCTTTTCTTCTGACTGCTTTGGATCACTTTTAGCAAATTCTTTTCTTGGTCTTCCATCAGCTTTCCATTGTCTGCAGTTTCTGAGAAAATGTCCTGGCCTCTGACAATAGAAACAAGTCAACATCCTAGACTTCTTTTTCTCTTTTGCAATGCCAATTGACTGAGTTGAATCACTTTTACAGACTTCTTTTGTACTAATTGAACACAATTCTTGATTCTCTTCAGTTATTTTCAAAGTCAACTCAAAAGCACAAAGTTGATTTGTTAAACTATCAACTGTTCTCTGTTCTTCATTGGCCATCAACCAACTTGACTTAAATGGCAAGTACTTCTCATCCAATGTGTCTAAAATTTTACACATAAGCAAAAAATCAGGCAACACAACCTCATTTTCTTTGGCAGCAACTGAAGTCAGCTCATTCCACAAGGCTTTCATTTTCGAGAGATGACTGGGCATATCCTCACCAGGTGGCCTTTGATAGTGGAAGAACTGGATGCAGACATTGTATGCCTTGTTCTGGGGAACACCATCATAAAGCAATAACAATTCTTGCCACATTTTTCTTGCTGTCTTGAACCTCATCACTTTAGACATTGTTTCATCTGTCATTGAGGTTGTCAAGATAAGTTTTGCCATTGAGTCTGCCTTCTGAAACCTTCTAAGTGCTGTCTCATATGTTTTTCTGACAGAAGCAACAGTATTTTCTGATTCATCTTCGGGTTCAAGTAGTTTCCCATCCACAACTTCTAAAGCATCATCATGGTGTTCCAAAGCTAAACGTATTCTAAAACGCCATTGCTCCCAAGATGCCTGACCTTCTAGTCGCGGAATTGACTGAAAAAGCTTGTCCATTTCAACTATAAAACGTTCGTGAAGCAACAAGAAAACTTGATCAAAAAAACCTTTCACAAAACGTTCTCAACTTCAACGGTATCTTATCAAACTCGTTAATCGTTCGAACTTTCAGTAACTACTTACTAATTACTTAAGAGTTAAGACGATTAGTTCAAAAAATCAAGAAACTCGCAATTAACTCGAAAACCGAATCTAAAAGCGTCCTAGGCGTTCTGGGCCCATAACCTGTTGTGATTAATTGACTTTTATTTGATACAAAACCGTTTAATTAAAGTACAAAGTAGAATACAGAAACATCGGCAACACAGTCTCGGAGAAACTCTCGAGTCAACAATGGCCACCAAAAGATACTAAAAAGTCCGAAGATCATTCATTCACAACACAACATCTGCATCACATGCACGTTTGCATATGCAACATCGGCATCACATGCACGTTTGCATATGCAACATCTGCATCACATACACGTTTGCATATGCAACAACGTTTGCTTTGCATCGCATGAATCCATATGCAACTATGCTGGAAATTTATTAAATTTTAACGTCACTGACGTGAAAGAAGCGTACGATTACTTGGGGACAAACAATTCACGATGCAGCAGCACTTGAACATATCATATCAACACGGCACAACTGATTGCCCTGCTACGCTGCATAAAGCAGCTTGCAAGTAGAAAATCAATCGGCTAGCAACGGGCAGCCTTTGATGTGGGGATTTGAACCCCATTGTACGACAGGACCTCGTTACTTCCAGTGTTAATGACAAAGGCATCTTTAAGAAGCTTGAAGATCGTCATATTATACCTCGCCAGATACTTCTTCTAGGGCCATTCAAAAGCACTCCATGTTAAAAATAAATACCCTTCTACTCTTTTATGTCTCAGAAATTGGAAAAAAATGAATACGTGGTTTGAACCTTGAACATAAAAACGAAAGTTTGTTTCAACAACAGAAACTAAACAGCATGCATTTTTCTTAGTTTTTCGTGTCCAAAGTTTGTGATTTTGTAGGCATTATTTCCCTACCACATTTTCACAGATAATTTTAATTTTATATATACGACTTGTAAACTAGCTGTAGGCTAATCGAAACAAGTCTACAATTTTTACAACATTTGAAATTATAAAATAAAGTCCCTTAATTATTTTGCCTTCAGAACGAATTTATTCAAAATCCAACATTTGGGGTAGATTAAAGCCTAACTATACAACTTCAACCTTATGCGTAGAATCTGAGATGTTTTGACATCTTTATAATAACTGTGATTTTTTCAATTTAATGCCAATTTAAAAGTTTTTGGAATACATTTTTGGTTGTGTAAGTTCATCGGGGTGGGGGTTTCTACTGTAACGGTTAAGTAAGAAAAATATAATTTTTAGTGCTTCACTATGTACGAAAAACATTGCAATACAAGAAACGTTTTCCTTAAATTTTATTTGATAACTAGGGGGGTGGTTTACCCGGCGTTGCGCTAAGTTTTAGAGGCTTTTCTCTCTCTCTCGCTACTGTTTCCATATCCGCTTGCTCTCACACTCCCGCTTGCTACCGTTTTATCCCGTTTGCTCTCCCGCTCGCTTTCCCGCTCGCTCTCCCGTTCTTTTCGTTCTCACGCTCCCGCTTGCTTTCACTTTCCTGCTCGTTCTTCCGCTCCCGCTCGTTTTACAGCTTGCTTTCCCGGTCCCTTTTGCTAAAAAATGAAATAATGGACTGATTTAAAAAATAGATGAAAACCTTCTCCTTATTGTCAAAATTTTGTAGCATCTGGTCCAGCCGTTCTCGAGTAAGAGTTTAGCGTTTTGCAAGACATATAGCGACTTATATATATATAATATATATAATATATATATATAAGTCGCTATATGTCTTGCAAAACGCTAAACTCTTACTCGAGAACGGCTGGACCAGATGCTACAAAATTTTGACAATAAGGAGAAGGTTTTCATCTATTTTTTAAATTTATATATATATATATATATATATATATATATATATATATATGTGTGTGTGTGTGTGTGTGTGTGTGTATGTATATATATATATATATATATCTATATATCTATATATATATATATATATATATATATATATATATATATATATATATATATATATATATATATATATATATATATATATATATATATAAAAGTCGCTATATGTCTTGCAAAACGCTAAACTTTTACTCGAGAACGGCTGGACCAGATGCTACAAAATTTTGACAATAAGGAGAAGGTTTTCATCTATTTTTTAAATTTATATATATATATATATATATGTGTGTGTGTGTGTGTGTGTGTGTGTGTATGTATATATATATATATATCTATATATATATATATATATATATATATATATATATATATATATATATATATATAAAAGTCGCTATATGTCTTGCAAAACGCTAAACTCTTACTCGAGAACGGCTGGACCAGATGCTACAAAATTTTGACAATAAGGAGAAGGTTTTCATCTATTTTTTAAATTTATATATATATATATATATATATATATATATATATATATATATATATATATATATATATATATATATATATATATATATATATATATATATATATATATATATATATATATGTGTGTGTGTGTGTGTGTGTGTGTGTGTGTGTGTGTGTGTGTGTGTGTGTGTGTGTGTGTGTGTGTGTGTGTGTGTGTGTGTGTGTGTGTGTGTGTGTGTGTGTGTGTGTGTGTGTGTGTGTGTGTGTGTGTGTGTGTGTGTGTGTGTGTGTGTGTGTGTAAAAAACAAAATTACCGTCATAAAATTACCTTTTTTTAATAATGTTTTAAATAATCAAACAAAAATGCCAGTTACTATAGAAACGTATTTAGTCTATACGTGAATTATAACAAATGAATTAAATAAATAAAAAATATTCACTATTAAAAAAACTTGTTTTGCTTAAACCTCAAAATGATAAAAACCGTGCAAGAAAAAAAATAGCTTGAATTGATGTCATCTATTTTCATGCAACGTTTTTAAAGATCTTTAAAGAGGAGAGTTGAAAAATTTATCCAGGGGTTGTTGCGGAATGTTTTGTTTAGGTGGTAAGGTGGAACAGGTCAGTATCAGGAAAGATAAAACATGTTTTTGTATGGGGAGGTTGAATATTTCAGTTTGCCAGCCACCACCAAAGTATTTATTGACGTCGTAAATATCGAAAAATTTTCTGAATATCAGATGAGGTGGATGTAAAAAGAACGGGGAAAATTTAAAAACAAATTTCATCACATCAGTGGTAATTATTTCTTAAAAAATAAAAATGTTTTCAATTATAACGTTGAAAAAAAGTGTCGATGAGCATTGCGTGGAAGTTCGTAGAATAAATGTTTAAAGGAATATTTTAAATTAATTAATTAATTCCTAATAAACTGAATATTAATTAAACATTGATTAATAATGTTTACTTATTTTTTTTACAAACTCTTTTCTACTTACTTAGAAAATATTTTTGAGCTAAAAATTAAAGTGAATTTTCAAACTACTCAAAAATGTTTACTTTTCACTGGCCACGCATCGTCCAATGGAAGCGGTCAAGCAGACTAAAAAAGCCAGCGGACATCTCCTGGAAGATTTTCCTGAGTTTCCATTGGAGGAGAATAAAGATAGGCGGAGCTGCTGCTCGAAATTGGTCCGTCATTTCAACTGCGATCCGTCAATGCCGGAGATGATTTTTTTTACTTTGAATGAAGAGGATGATGACAACGAAGATGGCGTCAGTCGCTTCCATTGACGTCATTTGAGAGAGGAAAGAAAAGTTTTTTTTCTCTCCATGTAAACTTTAATTTACTTTTAGTTTCATTCCTACACGGTCGTACTAAGTTCGACGCGTTTGAAGCGAAGAAATCTTTTGTCTCGTCCGTTCCACTTTTAACCATTTTCTCTCTTTTTATGCTCTTCTTAATCCGGATAATCTACAAGAAAGCTCTTTCTGAAAGCTCTTTCTGGGATTCTCCCATCCAGACCTCAGGTCATGCCAGCCGTCCTGTCTTCAACATTCACATTATAATATATATATATATATATATATATATATATATATATATATATATATATATATATATATATATATATATATATATATATATATATATATATTTATGTACAAAACATAAAGTAAACAGAAAAAAATAAAAATCTATTTCTTTTTGTTATTTTAATTTCAAAAACTGATAAAAATCAAAGCAGATTAGATTGACAAATTGTTGGCCTGTTTGCCTTTGTAGTATGAACCTGTATTTGCCTTTTTCGTGGTTTACGTTTGCGATTAAGTGACGCTCTCGCAAGACGACACTACGACACACGCACAAACACGCGTCCAAGTTGATGACATAAAAAAGTTTTTAAATCCCTTCGGTTCATTTCAAAAATTAATATTATTACAAAACGATTTCAGTGTAATTGCCACAAACAAATAAAATAAAATAGCTTTTCTTCATACATAAACTTGTACATTTTACTACTTTAGGACTACAGATGTACAAGCATAACGTACACGCAATCAACATGTATCCATCTTGTAGAGTTATTTTAAATCTCCAAAAAGTCACTCATTCAGAGGAAGTTCTTCAAACTGGCAGTCAATTGCGGGTTATGAAGTTATGATAGTCGATAGCAGGTACGGATTGGAGAATTTACTAATCGTTGACACTAAAATCCGGATAATCGATCTTTTACATTATAACGGTTTTTAAGAAAGATTAATATTAGTCATTATTAACACGATAGAAAGTTATGCATTCCTCACCATAAGCGAATTAATCTAAATCTCTTAAAAACACACCAACGACCACACACACACGAAACAAGAAGACCAAACACGAGGTCACAAAGCATATTCCTTGCGTAATATCTCTGCACGCGTATGCTTTGTTCTCCCTGTCCATCTTTCTAAGGGTACGTCCTTACGTATGCTTTTGTGGACGAGAGTTCCCGAGACGAACGCACAGGAGGTAGGTGCCATATATAAGCTGGACACTTCTTGCTGGCCGGGCATTAGATGGATAGACGTAAAGACGTGCTAAGCGGTGGTAAGCAGTTTAAAGTTAGGATTATAATTCGTTCGATCCTCGCTTACAGTTTAATTCGGACGCTGTGTGCCTGCCACAGTTTTTTTTTGTGTTCGAAAACATCATCGGCTCTTGCAAAAGGATAAACTTAATGCCTCAGATCTGGCTGATTATCGCGCTAATACTTTTTTCGTGGGATCGCCTACAACTCATTTTATTTTATTTTTGCTTTCTTTTCAGTTTCGTTGTATGTCTGTCTCTTTCTTTGTCTCTCTGTTTCTCTACCTGACTTTTTCTACGCTTTCGTCGGTTATTTTGTTTGCTGCTGACAGTTTAACCCAGTCTGAAAGTTTCAGAAGTGATTTATATTTCTAACAAATACTTTTTTCTAAAAAAAAATAAACAAACTTATAATTGGATTACAGCTACTAAGTTCGACTTCAGTTGATGAAATTTGGTTCCAAGAAACGGCCACATGTCAGCCTACGACGGATACAACATGTACAACAGGATGTACGCGGGTCATCAGACTCCCTATCACCACACCCACTCGGCTTCTTCAGGATTTGGACCATCTCATCCTTCTAACGGATTCCAGACGACCCTTGGCGGAGGATTAACGGGTTCCTCTGGTCTGGGCCACCCCGGACTTCACCAGACCCACATACGAAAGCCCAGCGTTGGGTCCGCTGGAACACATTCTTCGTCATTTGCTGCGGCCTACAACACTCTTTGTTTGCCCGCTCCCAATGTTGACCTCATGCACGCAGCCATGGCGTTCCCTGGTAATTTTTTTTGGTATTTTGTCACACTTATTTTCATTAAACAACAACATTGCTTTGTTACATATTAGGCAAATTACAGAGATCAGCGTGTGGCTTATTCAGTTATTCAACAAAATTAATCTTCAGGCACGTTCAAGTGTTGCGTAAAACTTGCAAAACAAATAATAACGTTAATACGAATAAACTGACGTCAAGTCATGGCCGTTCTCACTTTCGAGATAGCTGATTTGAATATTGGTTTGAAACAGGCAGTGCTCGAAAACAGAGGCGTGAAAGGACGACATTTTCGAGAAACCAGCTGGACATCTTGGAGTCTCTGTTCAAGAAGACGAGGTACCCTGATATCTTCATGAGAGAAGAAGTTGCTTTGAAAATCAACCTTCCCGAGTCAAGGGTCCAGGTAATATGTTTCACAATTCACAGTTCTTTAAGATTCTCACATTTTGTGACATGTGGTTGTGTTATGATTGTGTGTGTGTATGTTGTATATATGGATGTTTATGTGTGTGTGTGTGTGTGGGTTTGTGTACGTGTACTTGCGTGGCTGTTTTTGTAAGCACTTGGCAAGAATTATATAAATTGTTAGGTTAATACGTGTGTCGTTGTCGAAATATGAGGAAGTTGTGATTTGGCAATGAAGTGCAAATTTTCATAATTGATTAAGCTGAATTTTCTTTGCAGGTTTGGTTTAAAAACCGACGCGCAAAATGTCGCCAACTCCAAAAATCAGCTGATCAAGCGAATTCGCTGAGAAACAACAACAACAACAACACAAACAGTGGCATGGCTTCAAGTCACAATAGCAGCAATACTTCGGCAACCAACTCCCTACTGACTTCCACAGTTTCAAGATCATCAAACGCTACGAACGCAAGCAACACCAGCAACGCTACAGTTGTTTCCAAATCTAAAACATCGACCGTTTTGAACTCTGCGGTGAAGATTAAAAGATCAGACAGTCCAAGTTCTAACAATGATTCACCTACAACCACGCGCCCCGTCACTCCTGCCCATCATAGGTCATCGTCGAGGTCACCAGAACGTCTGAGGATGGATTCTCCCTCGTACCGCACTGGGTCTTGCGTCGGAAATTCATCGTCCATTGGTCGATCCCATTCTCTCGTCGGAGCGAGCAAGGGTTTTGACCATTTTCTGCAGAACAGTTTTGTAGGCTCAAGTGCATCGGGCGTCTTGAAGAATGTAGCCTCTCCATGGCGCCAACCGCAGTCAAGTTACGGTACTCCGTACCACCAACTGTCCGACCATTTGACAGCTTTTCATCCGGGATCGAACCTTTTCGGATGTCACTCACCTCAAACGTTTTCGTCCTCGTCGCTGTTTTTTGAGACGCGAAATTCTCTTCCGTCTTCATCTTCCATGTCCGATACGTCCTCCCTCTTCTATTCATCTCCGTCATCAACTTCCTTGACAACAACCTCAACGCTGTCCAAGCACGTGGTCGCACTGCCCTCATACGCTCCATACAACCTCAATTATCACTCATCAATTTTTCCTTCTTCGTCGTCATCATCACCAACGTTTTCTTCATCCTCTCCAGTCGTTATATTTCCGTCTCAAACTTACTGCGGCTCAGCTTTCGGTTCTGGGTACTCGCACCTACCTCCAACGGCTCCATACCCATACGGAGAGTACATCACTCCTCTCACTATTCAGCCGCCACCCGCACTGTCTTCCTCGCCTCCCAACAACGGTCCCGAATCTCCATACTCTGGTTCATGCAATCAGTACGGAACTCCGTCGGGATTTTTTGGACCAAGCGGGACTCCAGGGGTAGAATATGCCACCCAGGCATCAGATTATAAGGAAGGCATAGGAGCATGGGTTTCTAAGTTCCAAGTGCTGTAGTTATTTACTTGTTTATTTATTTTTTATCATAGTTGGACGTTGTTTTTCTAATCTTTCAGCTTATAACAATTTATTTTTTTACCTGACAATCTGCAAAGAGAGCAAGAAGAAGTAGTCATAAAAAGTCTCTCTTTTGAAATGTTTGTAATAAAAATAACGAATTTCTCGAAGTTTCTGTTCAGCTTGTGTCCGGGGAAGTCTGTAAGTATTTTTTTCAATGACTGACCTGTTCTTATCTGCTTTCGTATTATTTATTGATTCATTGTTTTATTTAATTATATTCATTAATTAATAAATCATCATTTTATGTAAACAAAAAAATAAACTGTTTTTGTCTCGTGTTTTGACTAATATTTGACCAAAGCTGATGTTGGGAATTCGACAAATAGCGTCGTCAAAGCTTTTTCTGAAGTTTCCTAAAAAAAGGAGTTTTTTAAAAAGAAAACTTTCAATTTTAGATTTTCAAACCTGAAAATATGCTTGTTCAAGAACTATCAAACCAGCTCAGGTTGTCGTTGAAAGCTTTATTGTAAATTAATTGTTTAAATCCGCAGTGCTAGTGCTAGGAATCCGTTCGGAAGGTAGGAATTGTACTAATTGTAGACTGAAAAGTTATGTTGCACGCTTAAGCAAAATAGCGTGATCATGATGAATTAAGAGTTAAGAGTCATCTAACAAGCATATTTAAATTTCTTGTGGTGGTTAAATTCCTATTCATAATGGGCTGTAGCAATTTTACTTTCAATTAACTCTGTTTCTGTTTCAAACATTTTAAACTTAAATATTTCTTGTCTTACCCCTTTCCCCTTTGTTTCTCCTTCCCTCTCCCTCTCTCTTACCCCGCCTTTTGCATCTTTCTTTTAAGCTTCTCAAGTAATCGCTTTAATGCTTTTTCGACGTCGAATTCGGCGACAGTCCTAGCGCTTCTTTCAATTTCTTCTCGCACTTCGCTCAGGTATGGTTTCTCCATCGCTAAAGGAACATTTTAATTTTTGTAAATTAAGGAAGGAATAAATTAATTTGCTGGTTTTACAGACATTTTTTATTTAAAATAAAATTACATGTTTAAAGAGAAAATTTATCTATTTTTAAGTACGTCAAGCAAGGTCTGAATAATTTTGATTTTGAAGAAGCTTTTGCGTCAATCTACTGAAGACTTAAAAAAGGTCCATTTTGACTTTTACCATATAGAAGAAAAATGACAATTTTTATTTTAAATTTGTAAGCAATAATCTATCGAGACTTTATTTTTTCATTTAAAAAAAATTCAGCACTTGTTCTAAACCAATCCAGTTTTAAAGTTACATACAACTATAAAATAAGAAGTTGAAGTGTAGAATGAATTGATCAAGTTGAAAGTTTGAAATCTAAATTTGTAGCTAAGCTTTGTTTTCTCTGACTCAGAAGTGAATATGGGTTTATGTTTGGTGACCCAGCCCACCACTTAACAACCCAACCCGACCAACCTGAAAAGTTTAATTTTCTAACACAACCCACAGTTAAAATGATTTTTCTATTAAAATTTGTTTTTAAATTTAATTCATTTCAACCCAACCCATGCATATGTCAAACAAATTGGACCCAACCCAACCCATGAGTCAACCAAACACATGTTCATCTCTGCTCTGAGTCATTCTGCAAGGCATATCGTTTTTTTAATTTTTTATATTAACTTCATCACCGGTCTTGAATGTTGCAAATTTTAAAAGTAAAAATTAACTAACTTCCCGTCGTCCAATGAAACTGAAAATTTAAATATTGACTCATTCTTAATGACAATGCATTTTAATGCAATTTGAAAATTTTTTGAAAAAAAAATGTTTTAATTAAAAATAATAATTAACTATGTTTTAAAACCAAAACAAATCAAATACAATTAAATAAATGTTTACATATATCAATTCTGAAAAATGTCATTTTAACAGAAATTTTTTCATTTAATGAAATGCCGGCAAATTCAGAAAATATAAGAGATTTGTAAAAAAAACTGTTTTTTTACGGCTTACCTGTTGTCCAGTTTATTTATTTAAGTGAATTGTCTTTATTATAACTTAATTAATTCGTAGATTCACATTCTGCATGTGCGAACATTGCACTTCTAGCCACTGGTGCTGGTGGCTCCTAGCTTCTACTTATGTGTATTTCTATGTTTAAATCTTTTCTTTTAATTTTTTTTTAAATTTGGAAACAGATTAATGTATTGTCACCAGATATACACCTGCATGCAAAAAATCAACATCTAACAATTATTAGGAGTGCCTTAAGAAAGCATTAGAAAATCTGATAAAACAAACAACAAACAGTGCAAGATAATACAAGCGTTTTAACAAGAAAACCGGAAAACTGTTTCTTTTTAATTCTTTATAATTTTGTAATTTTTTTGATGATAGTAAGTGTACAAAATATAAAAACATTGAGCACAGTCTTCTAAATACTTAATTTGTAAAGTATGTGATGACTACAAATTTAAGAAACTTTCGAATCAATATTGAATAAACAAAGTTTATATTAAAAAATTTTTAATTGAAAAATTAATTCTTGCTTTAAAAAAAAGCAAAATTTAAAGTTTGTTTATCTACATGAAATTTGTAATTTGTAATTTTTTTAAACGTTTTTATTGATTTCATTCTATAATTCACTCAAATGTTGTCCAATCATTTTAAAAATTTTATAGAATGGAAAATCCGCAGCAACCCACCAAATTTCAACTCGATTGTAAAGATTGCAAATTTGAGATATTTTCATATCAATATGGAATAAATAAATATTTTATTATAATTTTTGTCCTACATAAAATTTTACATTTTTTAATTTTTTAAAGGTTTAATTGATTTTATTTTATAAATATTTATAATTCATTATGTTTTGTCGAGTCAGCCTGAAAATTTAAAATCAGGTAAAGTCCGCAGTGACAAATGAACCCACTAAGTTTTTACTTCATTTGATTACGGAAAGTTGGTTTTTTTAGTGGTATAAGGTCCCAACATATCGCTCAAGCAAGCACAGACGGTGAAGTTAATATAAAGGATTTTAAAAGAGGTGTCTTGTGTTGACATTGCTACAGAGAGAAAAAATACAAAAAAAAAATAAGAGAGAAAGAAAAAAAAAGAAAGTAATTAAAAAGTTTAATTTCAATTTCTTTTGTTTGGTTTTATTGAATTAAAAAATTCAGCAGACTGGATACAGTGGCGTAGTTAGGGTTTTTGGCACCCGGGGCAAAGTCTAAGGAAATGCTCTTATCCCATCTGCCAACGTTTCCTTCAAAAATAGCTGATGACCAAGTTTTGGGGGGTAGGGGTAGTTGTAGGTATTTTTTCAAAAACCTAATGCACTTTTCCCCCTTTGGTGCTGCTACCCTCGCTCCGCCACTGGCTGTATAACGGCAGTAATAAAAAATAAACAAAAAGTAAAAAATGTACGAAATGTTTGGATCCGCTGCTAGCCTTTTAAAGTGCCCTTTGACTATTTTCGAAAACAAATAAAAAAATAATTAAAGGGTAGTAAAAAACTTCATTTTTCAACAATCCTTTATTGTTTCGTAATTTGGCAGCTAGCTAGCTACAAATTGTTTTCAAATTATGTACGATGGTAAATCTATAAAATAGAAAAAAAATGACCACAGTTTTCTAGATACTCGATATGAGAAGTATGTGAGAATAGAAACTTATGGAAAAGGTTTGTTTTTATTATAAATTATAAATTAAAAAAATTAATATCACTCTCTTTAAATAAACTAAAACCTGATGTTACATTTCTCTACACAAAATTTATTTGTAAGAATTTTTTAAATTTTAATTAGTTTTATTCTACATCTCACTAAAATTTTGTACAATCGTTCTGAAAATTTAATATACTGTGAAATCTGTGACGGCAAACAAACCCACCCAATTTCAGTTTGATTGGATAACGGGAATTTATTTTTTTTATGTGTCAAAGGGTTTGAACTAGAGATGTGCACGGTAATGGGGTGGGGACTGCGGGAATACCAGGGATTCTACGGAAATAGGAACGAGTGCTGCGGGAATACCGCGGTAATGGGGATGAAGTTGCGGAGTTATCGCGGGGATGGGGACAAATTTTTGCGGTATTACCGAAAAAATGCAAATGAAGTTTTTTAAGAATTTTTTTCTTTCAATTTCAATTCATCGAAAATACATCAAGTACTACAATTTCTTAGCTAATATTTTTATATCACTGCAAAGCGCTGTTTTTTTATTGCATTGCTGATCTTGTTGTGAATGATGAATTGTTGATGAAGAAGGTGAGCAAGAAAATTTGTTGAATTTTTAGGAAAACACTAAGAAGTTGCTAAAAGTGTCCCAGGTAGCAAAAAATGTTTAAATATGCCTGCGGCAAGCACATATTCAGAGAGAACATTTTCCACGGTTGGATTAACTAATAAAGATCGTAGAATGCAGCTAATGGAAACACTGGAAACAGTACTGATGGACTATTATTTACTCATAAACTTTAATAAATAAATAAATTATATTTGTCAACTTTTTATATTAATACTTATATGTAATTTGAATAAAATGGCACACTGAAAAATAATGATTACGAAGATTGCAACGTTTCTTAAGAGAATTTGACCAGTGGCCATTCAGTACTAGAGAGTGGTCATTCAGTACTACCATGGTAATTTAATATCACTCTCTTTCCCCGCAGTACTACCATGGTAGTACTGAATGGCCACACCGATATTTTTGGAAAAGATTGCGTTATTTAGTGTTTCTTAAAAAACTGTGAAAGTTTTAAAAGTTTTGATGCACATTATTTGGTAGTGATATGTATGTGAGTTGATTATGTAAAACAAGTTTTATTCTGTCACGTTTAGTTTTCTTGTATAATTGAATTGAATACGAGTGTGAAAAAAGTGGCCATTTAGTACAGCTATCCCCTATTACAGAATTTTTTGAAAATGGTATAAACAGTGCAGGGATGGATGGGGATGGAGATGAAAAACTGCGGGGATGGCTGGGGGTGATACTGGCGGGGATGAATGGGAATACTTGCGGGGATGGTTGGGAATGGGGACCAAAAGTTGTCCCCGTGCAGGGGCGGAACCAGCAAACAATGGTTGGGGGCTCAAGTTTGAAAAAGGGAAGAGAGCCTGCATCAGGCAAACATTTTTTCAAACTGTTCAAATCAAAACTACCAATTATAATTAATAAAAAATTAAAGATAGAACAGATGGCCGGGCTGAAATCTATAGTCGTAAGTGGTGCCACATAGTCAGCGGAAATTTTAGAGCTGAGTGCTGGGTTGCTTCCATTGTCACAAGTGAAGACTGTGGCAAAGAAGTCATTAAAAACAGATGCTATTTCTTGAGGAGAGTTAGTGATGGAACCGTCAGGCAGAGGCAGAGCAGAAATTTGGCTGTGTGTACTAAGTCTTTTGTTAATAAAGTTATAAAAGCTGCCTAAATTATTTTTTTGGATCATTTATTTTTCTTTCTTGGCGTGATAAGCTATAATTTCAGTGGAACATTGTTTAGCAGTCATTGTATATTTTGCTTTGTTGGCGTGACATGAGCTGGTTTTCCATTGTTTCCACAAACGAGCTTTCTTCTTTTGCATACTTCTTATGGTTATGTACTTTGGGTATTGGACGCATGAAGTTTTTATGATCGATATGGAAGTGAGAGGAACAAACATTTGCACACCATTGTTGATAATTGAAAGCAGATAATTCCAACATTCATCAGCAGTAGAGAATTTATGGAAGTGGTTTGACCATTCAATATTAAATATTGAAATTTTGAAAGATACATTTCGAAATCATCATAGTTAGCTTGACCAAAATTAAAGAAAGATTGTTTCTCATAATGGTGTTGCTTTTCAGAACAAGGGGATTTGAATATAATAACATTATGGTCACTGGTACTTATAGGGATGAATGACTGCTTGCCAAAAATAAAAGTATTGGAGTTAGATAGTAGGTACAAGATAAAGAATATTTGATTCACCAGTAGGAATGTTTACAAACTGTTGAAAATTATTATTATTGACAAAATCTATAAAAGATTTGTAAATTAGGTTGTCTGGGACATGTTAGTGGTTCCAATCAACATCAGGCAGATTTAAATCGCCAAGGAGTACCTACAATTAATTTGTTAACAGAGCATAAAGAGAATAGGCATTTATTCCATCTGTGGGTAGATGGAATATTGACAATATTGCAGAGCATCAACTGCGGTATGTGGCCGCTCTGTCAATTGGGTCCTAGCCAAAGCTGGTCGGGTTGGGTCGAAAACAGGTGGGTCGGGTCACAAAAGAAAAAACAAAAATAGGTCGGGTCGGGTCAGATTTTCTGGTGGGTCGCGTTTTCAAAAATAGACCCATGGGCAACTCTCACCCTAACACTTTAGATAACTTATTAAATATTTAATTTGCAAAATAATTGTTAACTCAAATATGTCTCGAAAACATTGGCAAGGTTTCGGGGGCGGGGGCACGGGCCCTTCGGGCCCACCTGACTGCGCCCCTGTTCTACTTATAATAAAGCAAAAAATAACCTTTAGGTAGTTTTAGGTACCAGGTTATCGGATTTTCCCATTGCTATAATATCCCTGGTGTGGTTACAGTGGTTAGTGTTAACCTGTTCAATTTTGATTAATAAACGGCCTAAGCTAGACTTAACATAATTTTGTCTAGAAAATTTAATTAATAAAATTGGCAGCATGTTTTAAAAAAAATAAATAAATGAAAAGGTCATAATAATGATATACACTGTAATTCCGGCATCTTGCTTACGGCCTTAATGTGTAAATAAGCACTTGGTTGGCTTTTAGCGGCGTGTTTTTCGTTTCGCTTTTGTGGTTAAATGTTTGAAAATGGTTCTTCAGCTACTCGATTTTAATGAATGTGTTACGGACAGTCCGTATTTTCGTGAAAGAATACATGCTTACGAAAAAGAAATAGAAAAATCCAACAAGGCAATCAAAAGGCTTATAAAAGAATGTGGAGATTTGCTTACTGCCGCATCCAGTAAATATTTATGAGCTTTACATTGATTGTTTGACATTGCATCTTGTCGTAATTGTCGTTGATTAATCATTCATTTGAATTATTTTGAATCATACATTTCCTGTTTGCACAAAAAAGAAGCAAGTAACAATATTCTTATTATTAGTGAAACATGTATGTAAAATAAAAGGTAATCTTTCACATAAACGGCCCGCTGTGTGAAAGATTAATACATTCTCAGCTATAATTAGTTATAAACATGATGAAGAATAACCACTAGTTTAAATATTATGATTATTAGGGTTATGGTTGGGGTTAGGGTTAGGGTTAAGGTTGTAACAAAATAGGACTATTTTATTAAAAGATTCGGCCCGGGCCGTTTATGTGAAAGATAACCAAATAAAATTCTGACAAAAATCAGCTTCATCAGAATTTGTAGGATGCATTTTATTAATTGAAATTTCTATTGCATTTCTTTACAGTGGAAGCTGCCAGCAGAAATATCTGCAATGTGTCTTGTATTGTTTTAATAATTAAAATTTAATTGTTGGTGTTCAGGACAGGTAATTATATTAATTATTAACTGCCTTTCCTGATCAATTAGTGTGTCATTAAAATTGTGTTACGCAGTAAAACAAAAACATTATGTACAAGCTTTGTTTCTAAGCAGTGAGCATCATCAAGTTATGAGATTGAGGTGATATCTCTATAAATATGAACAGAGAAAGTGTCTTTAATAAAATCTATCTAGATGGATGACATTAAGATGAAATAAACCAGAGTTCAGATTTAAGGATTTATGAACAGAAATGATTATTGATTGAGACAGCTTGCTAGTGTAATAAAACTATGGGAGAAAATTATTTGAGCAACTCTAACAACATAAAGTTTCAATATAAGAGGTAAGCAAGTAGTAGAGTTAAAAGCTTATTTTAGGTGAGTATAAGGTTGATAAAAACTGGTTGTGTGTTCTTGAATTCTCAGAAGAAGGAAAAAATGGTTTTATTTGAGACAGTAATTGATTGGTTTTAAAAAGATTGCAAAACAAAGTTTCAATTACAATCAATCAAAAAAATGTTTATAACATCTTTCACTGAGCAGTCAAGGCAATTGCTATGAAGCAACAATAAAGGTGAGTCTTTAAGCTTTGTTAGAAAGCAGTTAGTGACACCAAAGTTGTAAGAGAAGAAAGAAGATGGCTCCATTAATATGTGTGAGAAGTAGGGTGAAGGTAAAGGTCAGTCGTAACATTAGGGTGTAACATTAGGGTGCCACTTTGTGAAATAGCACACACCCCAACTGTGCTGGGAATATATGTATATATTCAGCGAGGTATATGTATCCAGTGCCAGAAGCTAAGTCTATTTCAATTAGTGGTTTAATTTTTTTTAATGATGATTGAAAATAACTTTAGTTTATAGGAAGGAAATTATTACAATTGTCACAGTGCCAACAAAATGAAATTAATAATTTATCAGCTGCTAAATGATTTTTTTATTCTAAATTATTGTTCACCTGTATCTAATACCTGCATAATTTATTGAAATATATTTGTTTATTGTTTGTTTTATAATATTGTGCTAATATTTTTATTTTATTTTATTATATTTATTTGTTAAATAATGGTGCATCTCATTTATAAGCTCGAAATTTACATGTTTGCTTTCTGAAGATAGATTTTAAAGTGTACTTTTAAATTTGATTTGCCATCAATTATGCAGTGGAATGTCAGGGATTCACATGGATTTGTTTATTTTAACATTAATTCATATAGCTGTATATATTAGTTGTCTGTAATTTTTGTTTTTAATTTTTGTTTTCCATTTGCAGAGCTTTCAAAAGCACAGAGAGGATTCTCAAAACTTTTGGCAGAATTTGAATTTGATTCTATCAATTCAGAGAAAACAAATGAAGAATTGGAAATCGGTTTGATTTAAATGTTTATTGGAAATTGGTTTTATTTAAATGTTCATTGGAAATTGGTTTTAATTAAATGTTCATTGGAAATTGGTTTTAATTGAATGTTCATTGGAAATAAGTTTTAATTAAATGTTTCTTGAAAATCACTTTAAATATTCATTGGAAATCTGTTTGATTTAAATGTTTATTGAAATTAGGTCACATTTAAATGTTTATGAGTGATATTTTTTTATTATTTTTCTGATTTTTATAAAATATTGTTTGTGTTTGTCAGAAAAATCTCTGAAAGAGTTTGGGACTCTTATTACAACAATTGAAGAGGCCAGGGATCTTATGGTTTGTTTATATTTATAGGGATCTTATGGTTTGTTTATATTTATAGGGTTCTTATTGTTTGAAAAATTTCTTGTTTGTATTTCCAAACTGGTTTAACTGATACTAGTTCAGTTACATATCTGATGGTTTTATAGATTGTTTATTTATTATCATTATCATTTGGCTGTATATCTGAGACCAAATATCTTCCAATCTAAACACCTCATTGCTTGTTTGTTTATTTGCTTGGCCTTATACACCTCCAACCAAAAACTTTTGACATTTCATCTAATATGTTATTTGTATGTGTGATAGTATTATATTAATATCTCCCATTAAATTATTATTTATCTCAGAGTATCTGTTTTATTGTTAGTTGTAATTGTGGCTCTGTTTACTATTTAAGCAGGTTAGCTAGTTAGTATTCTTCAGTGACTTCTTTAAGGGATGCTAGCATAAAAAGAAAAAAATAATAAAATTAATAATTCTAAGTTTATTGTAGCTTGTTTCAATATTGTTTTTTATATTTAAATTTAACATTACTGTATTTTCAAGAGTGAAATATTAAAGTAAAAACTTTGTAAATAAAATCTGTGATTTCATTTTGTAATGGTTAAATTTTGTAGTCTGACACACATATGATGCTTTTAGAAAGCTAAAAATCTGTTTCTGTTATGTTAAGAAGAGTAATTTTAAAAAATTCTCTAATTGATGCACTTGTATATTAGCTACATGGAGTACTACTCACAGGCATGGGAAAGTGTACAAGTTACAACTAATATATATTAGTAAAAGAAAAAGAAAATTATTGCAGATTTTTTTTTAATATTGTCTGTATCAGGCTTAGAAACAATGATCATGAAATGTAAATTTGTATCAGGCTTAGAAACATTGTTCATGAAATGTAAATTTGTATCAGGCTTAGAAACATTGTTCATGAAATGTAAATTTGTATCAGGCTTAGGAACATTGATCATGAAATGTAAATTTGTATCAGGCTTAGAAACATTGTTCATGAAATGTAAATTTGTATCAGGCTTAGGAACATTGATCATGAAATGTATTTGTATCAGGCTTAGAAACATTGTTCATGAAATGTATTTGAAGTTTTTAAATCCTTTATCTTAACTTCACTGTGTTTGCTTGCTTGAGCCATACATTGGGACCCTTTGACGTTTAAAAAATCAACTTCCCATTATTCAATCAAGCTGAAATTTGGTGGGCTTATTTGTTGTCCAGGACTTTTCATTCTATTACATTTTCAGATTGATTGGATAAAAGTTGATTGAATTATGGCATAAAAGTTGATAAAATTAATTAAAACTTCAAAATTTAAAAGAAAGTACAAATTTTTGGTAGAGAAATGAACTATAAGTTTTTAGTTTATTTAAAGAAAATGATATTTAATTTTTTAATTTAAAATATTTTAATGAAAAAATTGATTTTTTTTCATATTGATTTAAAAGTTTCTTATATTTTCAATCCTCAATGCTTTATTCACATATCAAGTGTTTAGTTTTAATGTTTTTCTATTTCATAAACCTATTATTATAATAAAAAAAATTATTTGCAAAAATTATAAACTACCGAATTACAAAAAGGATTGGTTAAAAAAGAAGTTTTTAATGGTTCAATTTTTTTTAATCATCCCAATGAATATTGTTCAATGTTTTACATCAAACAGAAATTTAATGTTACTAGAACTACACGGTGATCTGTTTTCTGACTAATAAAATATATGTAATTTGCTACAAGTATTTGGGTTAGGTGTGTGTGGTCATATGGTTCTCAAAATGAAACAGAGTAGTCTTATAAATTTAATGACTCGCCCCCATGGATGAAATAGGCTGGTAAACTAGGTAAACTCAATTTAGAGATAATCAGTTGAGTTTCAAAAGAAACGTCGTTTTTGTTTTTTTTTTACTTCATCATGTGTACCCATCCAGCGTGTACCCATCCAGCGTGTACCCATCCAGCGTGTACCCATCCAGCGTGTACCCATCCAGCGTGTACCCATCCAGCGTGTACCCATCCAGCGTGTACCCATCCAGCAGGCTGCACATTCTATAATTATTTTTTCTCAGTACAGAAGTAAACAAATTTTCTGATTTTTTTTTCATCGTAGGTTTTGAGTCATTAAGCTTAAGGAATTTGTAAGTTTAAATTAAATAATTGGAAGTGGTCATGTACAATATTGTTGAGGCTTTGAAGATAAATAATTCATGATATTATTTGTCATGAATATTTTTTATTGGTATGTGGAAGGGAGAGAAAAAGAAAATAGAGAGAGAGAGATACTTTTTGAATATGGATCTCATTAACTGTTCACTCTATCTAAGATATATTTTGATGAGTTTTTATGTGTATTTGATTATTTATCATTTTTTTATTAGCAGCTAGAAAATTCAGTTTAAATAATTTGTGAATAAATGTAACAAAATCATTAAGATTTTATTATTTGGACATATACTTGAATGATTCAAGTGGGTTTGGTCAATGTAAAATTGTGTATCAAAGCAGACATAAAATATAAAATCAACATCAAATTGGATGTTTTTTTTTGTCCCTTGTCTCAGATTGGTTCGTTGTTTATCTTGTGTATAAAATTGTATAAAAATGAATGAAGATATTGAATATTTTCATTTGAGCAGCTTGAGAAAGTACAGAATGCTGTTATCATTCCCCTGCAGAACTTCAGAAAAGACGGGTTTGGCGAGGCCAAGGTGTGTTTCCAATTTCAACTTGATTATGAAATTATAATTTATACAGATTTACTGCTAGTCAAAATAATTGTGTTTGTATTTGTAATGTTGATTATTTTTCTGATTAAATCACATATTAAATATTTTATAATGCTAATGTTATTAAACGAAAGTGCGTTTTAAAGTTAAAAATATTAAATATTTTAAAATATTAGCGTTATTAAACAAAAGTATGTTTTTAAAGTTAAAAATTCTTGTACTCACTCATATTAATGACGCTTAATCATGATTTAATTGAACATGTCATGTGATGGCTTTTTATTAAATTTAGTTAATGTACTTGCCTGGGTTAATAATGATTTATATTATTAATCTCACCAAGCTTTTTTTTATTCTGTGTGGAATTATATCTGTTCTTATGTAATTTTTTCGTGGTTAATAACTCCTGTTAGGTACTTATTTATTCTGCATTTTAAATATCAAATTAGTTTTTTTTAGGTCAAATAATACATTTGATACAAACATACATATGTATATAATTTAACATGTATAAAGTTTTAGTTATTTATATTTGTTTTTCATTATACAGAAAAGAAAGCAAATGTTTGACACAAAGAGTGGTAAATTTTATCAATTGCAAGAAAGATATTTGAGTGCAAGACCTTCAAAATCTACAGAGACAGAAGTTTCTGATGTAAACATAGATCTTGTTTTTACTTTATTTGGCCGTTATAAATGTTTTTCATAATTAGTTTTTGATAATATATTTTCTTTAGGATCCGGTTATTAAATGTTGGAAATTTATTGATTTTTTACAATGTTTAAATTCATATTTATTACACGAAAAACTGTGTCAAACAGCTTGAGTTTGGGCATCAGAATAAAATAATTTAGTAATTTAATTGTTGCTATATATCTCAGTTTATTTTAATTGAAAAATATAGCCCTATCTTTTTTTTTATATGAAGGATGATGCAGCATTTGAGATTGAGAGGCAGAACTTCTTTGGTGAATCCATGAATTACTTCTTCATGCTTCAGGAAGTTCAAGAGAGAAAGAAGTTTGAGTTTGTAGAGCTGGTAGGCTGATGTTCTTTTACGTTATTTAGATATATTTTATCGTGCGAATAACTGTAAATGAGAGATATATATAAAAATATAAAATATAGTTGTATTAGCTAGATAGTTTTTTGTTTATTTCTAGCTTCTTCAGTTCATGTTCAGCTGGCTGACATTTTATCACGAAGGTTTATGAAGTTTTTTCATCATTTGTTTATTTAAATAAATGCAGTTTTGTATTTATTTCTTAGTTCTGGTTATTAATGTTCATATTTATTTTAACTGCAGGATATGAAGTTTGCAATGACTTCCAGCCATATATGAAAGATTTGGGCTCAAAATTACAGAAGGTTTTTTTTACATATTCTGTTTCTTATAAAAACAGAAAATGTATTATAAATTATATTATAAATTGTATTTATAATTATATAAAAAACTAGCTGTACCCAGCCACGTGTTCCTGTGGCCTAGTTTGATTAAATGAAAAAAGTAGAGAAAGTGAATGTTTCTAATGTTTAATTAGCGGTGTTACCAGTCGTTGCCGGGGTTTTTATTGTTTTTTTTCTTGCTCCTGTTTACTTCCCTGCTTGCTTTCTCGCTCTCCTGCTCCTTGCTCTCCCGCTTTATCTCCCGGTTGCTTTCGCGTTCCCGCTCGCTCTACCGTTCCCAGTCGCTTTTCCGTTTCTGCTACCACCTGCTCTCCCGTTTCAGCTCGCTCTCCCGCCCCCGCTCCCGTTCATTTTTGTACCCTTTCTCAATTTTTTTACACAAAAACCTTCCTCTATTGACTTTCAATGTTGTGTGAAAATTTCATTCGTTCGGATGAATGGTGTGGCAATGCATAAAAGACACCAAAACACACAGACATTCATTCATTTATATATATATATATATATATATATATATATATATTTTATATATATATATATATATATATATTTTTATGGTTATAATTTTTTTGATAATCATGAAACTATCTAATTGCTTATTCATTTTTTTCAGTGCCGAGCTAACTTTGAATCAACAAAAATAGAATTGGAGTTTTTAAAGAAAGACTGGCTGGAGGTGAGAAATTTTGGTTACAATTGATTAACTGCTGTTGGTTAATCTATGTATAATATAAATATTTGATTTTAAAATGTAAACGAGTGACATCTCATGTTATTTTCTCAAAACAGAAGTCTATGTGTTTCCAGTCTGTCAACGTGCTGGCAGCACACATGGGCTTTCTCACAAGGATAGAAAAAAGTTTGTTTTATTTTGTCTAATTTATTCTTTTTCATGTAAAAATGTGCTTAAGTATATATTTTTTATACGATGTATGTATGCAAGTTTTTGGTTGGAGATGTATGCAATTTTATGCAATGATTATTTGCTCTACCTCGTTCAATGTTCTCTTGCTAAAGCTTTGTTCTGCGTTAAATTTCTGAGCTGTGGTACTTTACGAAATGCCAGTGAGATTTTTCTTCACCAAAACGTCTTCAGCGCTGCTTTTGCATTTAGTTTTTTTATCTGCTATAATCAGAATTGAACCAACAACTAAATCAAAGCTTCTTAAACATTTTGTTGCACTTGGAAGATTCTTACTTATTATATAATTGTTTTTATTTTATTATATAATTTTAAATATTTTTATTAACAGAAGGTCTATTGGGTAAAGATCCTAAATATCACTGTGTCTTTAATAAGAAAACTGCTGAACTTGCACTTAGACCTTCCAAAGATGTCAACAGTAGAGATTCCAATTCTGTTCCAAGCTCAGTTCAGTTGTTTCCTTGTTTTAATTTTAATTTTTGAATTTATGAAACATTATACAAATTTGTTTGACTGATTAATTAATTGATATTCACATGTGATCTTGTTATATATTTATATATTATTTAGTTGTTATGTTTCTATGATTTTATTTACTAAAGTCTCTTCCATATATAATATCACACACTTGAGTGGGAAGGCATCAGATATTTGTGACTATATGTGACAAAGTGAGTAGATGATTTGAAAAAGGTGACATCACATTAAAAAATATAATTATTATTTAAATATGCCAAATAAACCATTAATACTGTTACTGTTAACAACACTAATTTTAATTATTGTTATTTTATTTCAATAATTTTATATTTATGAAAACATACTCAAAGGTTTAAAAACCTTCTGGAGAGTTTTTTTGGAGAGGGGAAGACAGGGCATTGTGATGTCATATGGTCTGACATTTTGTAATGGGGTCAAGGTTAAAAAACGATCAAAATTGTGTTACATAGTTTATGGATGACCCCTAAGGTATGTGTATTTTATTGAGTAGAAGTTTTTTGCAACTAAAAGGTACCAAAAGAAATTATGACTGTCATTTCTTGGTCACTAAATAAAGAAAAAAAGATTGATATCGTCTTGAAAGAAAAGTTTGTTTTATATTGTGTTTTTTTATTCTTTCTATTTTTTAAGAATCTTTTAAATTGTTAAATATATATATATACTAGCAGTATATATATATATATTTTAAATTGTTATTTGGAAATTATAATAATTGATTATAATAATTTGAATAAATAAGGTTCAATGTTATAAAAATAAATGGAATTCAGTAAGTTGCATATCGTTTAAAAAATATCTCAAAATGTGACAGAATGCATTAAAAGTAATTTTCCTTCAGACCACAATCTGTCAGGTTTGAGGCAGGTTCTGACAAGGAGCTCAGGTCATGGCTTGATGCCATGGGGGATCAGGTATGTGAATTTCATTATTTAATTTGATTGAATTTTATTAAATAAAATAATAACTTTGCTGAATTTTTTTTTATGCTCTGCCGTACTCCCATAACAGGCATCAGGTACTTTCATCTATTCATTGAAATGTTTATTTTATATACACTTATAATGTATATTGTAACAGTGTACTCCACTTATAATGAAATCATTATAGTTAAGCTCCATATTATAGTATGTGGAATTTGCAGTAACCGACTTTGTTATAAGTTTGTAGACTGTATATCTATATTATATACTAGTGTGGTTAGCCAGCTTTGCCTGGATTAGTGCCATTTTTAATCCTTTATATTAACTTCACCTTTCTGTCTGTCTGATTGATTGATTGAAGACAAACACATTTCCGTCATCCAATCAATCTGAAACTTGGTCCATAGATTTGTTAGGACCAAAAATTAATTTTGAGATATTCACGTTAAAAAAAATATTTTAAATGCTTTGCTACAAAATCTATGGGTTGGTCGGTGACGTTTTTAGCTCTATCAAATGTAGGTTATATAAATATACAAAGCATCATTGCTTATTTAATTTTATGGCTCACTTGTTATTTTTGTAAAATGCAGAAACGATGCATTTTGATAAATTAATTGTTGTACACATTTTTTGAAAAACAAACCAATGAATAAAATTCAATGCAATTAAGTTGAATGACTTTTAGTTTAATGATTAATCATTTATGATCATTAAAGTTAGAATACTGCCATGTTAGTGTGTGGAAACATGCGATGCTCAGGTTTTTGCAGCAAAATGAATGGCGATCAGGATGTAAGAATGTATAAGCCATGCTACACTGAAGAGTATGTCTGCATATACAAATTTGAATCTAATAAAAGCTAGACCACCCAGTCACTTATTAGTAATATTGAGGTTTATTTCATGGGAAAAACACAAGGAGCAACTAGGAACAGGCCAATATGATCTGAGTGACGTTTGATTGACACATTACAATGTGATTACCTTGAGAAAAACATGGACCTGGTGGTCTCTGGAAACGGGACAAATATGGGGAACCTATATATGTATATCGCTTAATTTCCATGTAAAAAAAATTTTGCAAACTTTTTTCCTCATTTCATATAAATAGTCGTTTTAATATTCACATGACGTTTTATTATTGATAATTTCAATTTTACATTTTTACTGAATTATTAACCTACTCTTCAAGTTGGACAGTTTATTATTATATTCTACCGAATTGTATTTATGTTTGCTTATTGATTCACTCTGGCTAAAAAGTTGAGCATGTTTTATACATATATTAGAGATAGCCAGTCAAAATTATGGATTTTAAAAATATCACTATCTATAATTTTTGCGATTTTAGCTCCACCTACCAATGTTACGCGAAGTTATAACATACATACTTACATACATACATACATACATACATACATACAGATATAGGAAATTATACATACAAACATCGGAAATTTTGTATCCCGTTGGATCCAGGGGGTCGGGTTGGGTCATGCCTCCCGTAGATTTAAAAAATCTAAATTTAGAGTCATTTAGATTTTTGCCTTAGATTTTAGATCTGTAATTAAATCTATTCTTATAATTGTATTTCGTGTTATTATTTGTGTTCATCCTGTTTCTTCTTAGAAGTTATATAACTTTAATCGAGAGTTTATTAGAATCCTGTTTCTCTTTATAAATTATATAGTTTAATTGTAGAATTGAGTTGAACTATCACTTATATTAATGAAGTCAGCCTACTATTAAAAATTTTTTTTCTAAACTAAACTGCATTAATGTTGAAGCTGCTTTCATTCACGAACCACAGAAAACATGCTTGCTTAACTGTTTGAATGTAAGCCAGTTATGATTGCTATAATCCATAGGTAGTCTTTAATTGTATGATGGACTCATTTTGTTATCTGGAATAGAAATTCGGTTCCGCTTTGACTCTGCCTGAAGTTTAGACACTTTGGAGTTATTCATACTTCGGCATCAAACAATGGCAGAAGCCAAATACTAAAATAATTTATACAACAGCCTTGGTTTATTTGATTTTTTAGTGTAGTATTTTTACATTTTTGCAGTCCAACTATTCGGATTTGACCGAAGTTATTTGGAACTATTCAGACTTCACTGAACATGTCACTTTGGCCCGTTCCTAAAAGAAGCATACAAAATTGTTTTTAAGATGTTAAAAAAGTTTAAAATTGAATATTAATAATTAAAATTCTTGAAATATCAAACAAAACCACATAATACTTTGTTATTGATGTAAGTGGAAATTTTATTTATATGCCCTACTTGAATGCCACGTGTTATGATACTCTTTTGAAGTTGACATGCTGCTTTTTAAATCCTTTACTGTGTTTGCTTGCTTGCTTGCTTGCTTGAGGGATACGACGGGACCTATTACAACATAAAAAAAACTAATTTCTTGTTTTCCAACCGAGTTGAAATTGGCTGTGTTTGTTTGTCGCTCCGAACTTTACCTTTTATTAAATTTTCAGATTTATTAGACAAATTATTAGTAAATTATAGAATTAAATTAATTAAAACTTTAAAATTTTTGAAAAACTACAAAGTTTCTGTATAGAAATGAATCATCAGTTTTTAGTTTATTTAAAAAATGCGATTCTTAATTTTGTAGTTTAAAAATTTATAATGAAAAATGTGTTTTTTCCATATTGATTTTAGAGTTTCTTATATTTTAAATCTTCACATACATTACATATTATGTGGTCAATGTTCTTCTATTTTATAGACTTATTGTCATTAAAAATAATTTGCAAACAATTACTTGCCGTTGAATTAAAAAATTATGAAGGATTTTTAAAAAATGAAGTTTTTTACAGTTCACTTGTTATATACTAATTTATCATTCCAAATGTTACTAGTAATATTTAAAAAAAAATGAAATGTTAATTATTAATATGTTTATATGATACAGCTTCCTTAGATTTGCCAAGCGAGGCATCCGATGTTGTGAAAACACTTATTTCTGCTATTGAAACAAAAGGTGACCAGTTTTTATTGTGCTATCTGTAAATCATAATTAAATGCCAAAATACATTATATTGATTGTATTTAAGATATAAATTATATATAGAATGTCATATATTGTAATTTCAAATTACACCTACTGTCATGACATTTGCAAACATACAAGATTACCCTGAGTCATTTTAGATATCTGCTGAAATGCAGTAAACTACAAAACGATTTACATTACATGTCAAGTGCCGCTCCTTTTCTGGGCAACTCATTTGTTTGCTTGCTTGCTTGTGTGTCTGCTATCTCCTCCACATTCAATTAAAAAAAAATATATTATTTTTTAGGTTTAGAAGAGGAGGGTTTATATAGAACTGAAGGAGTGAAAAGCGAGATTCAGAAAGTTCTGGATATGTGGAAAGGTTTGTCTTAAAATTTCTAATTTTATTTGTAATGCCTTTTTTTACTTTTTACTTTTATTCTTAATACTTGTACAACTAATAGACTTACAGAATATTTCTGTTTTTATTACCAATGCTTTTATTAACTCGTCGTCTCTGTTTCTCTGTCTGTCTGTTTCTCTGTCTGTCTGTTTCAAATCTTGCAATCAATTTTTGAGTCACTTCCTGATGATAGATTTTTTTCAAATTTTGCATACATGCTCAAAATAGAAGACAATGCAATATTCAATTATTAGTTTTACAATAAGTCAATTAATTTAGTTAATTTTAATTAATTTCGATATAATTAAGATATTTCGACTTTAATATAAAATAAAAGAGTAATATAAGAAAAAATTGATTGCAAAATTTGTGTTTTAATTACATATAAGAGCATTGGTTTTAAAAATTCGTTTTTAATTTACTTGTTTTAAATTTACTTTTTTCGAAATGTTATGAGTTAGTATATAACAATTTTATTGTTTAATAGTTTCAGACAAAAACACTATTGACAAAGCAAGTCTTGTGAGCAATCCTCGTTGGGATATTAAAGTTTTGACCAGTTCTCTCAAAACTTATTTCAGGTTGCTCTTAATGTTCATGGCAAATATAGTTAAGCGTTCAATGAAAGATATTGAAAATATATGAACATATAATTTATTCCATAGTTAGGACAACTAATAAGTATAGCTCTGAATGTATTATATCGACTCTCATATCTTCTTAAGTTTAAGAGACAACTATCTGACCTATTAGTATATTGCTCTTTGTTGTAGGGGGAGGTGAAATTCAGTTGAATTGTATTTTTTAATAAAACATAGTCGATCTTGTTTAGTTGTACAAGTTTTACTTAACTTCCATGCAGAGATTTATTTGAACCTCTCCTGACTTTCAAGTTGAGACATGAATTCATCAGCGTTGTCGGTGAGTCATCAGATGTTTGTTGGAGCCGTATTGAATTTCTTGATGAATAATTCTAGATGTTCACATAAATGTGTTTTTAATGCAATATTATGTTTCCAGCTCCTGAAGGTGGAATCCTTGAGAAAGTTGAAGACAAGGCTGTAAACAGGATACACGAGTTAGTTTATCAACTTCCGAAAGCTAATTTTCAGCTGTTGGATGTTCTTATTGGCCATCTCACAAGGTTTGTTTTATCAATCTCCTCCTTAGTACTCACCCTAATATCTTATGTTCATTTTTTATATAATTTTTTACTCTTATTTTTCAGAGTGGTAAAATTTAAAGAAAAAAACAAAATGGATTCCTCAAACCTTGGAGTTTGCTTCGGTCCAACATTGCTCAGTTCTTCAGTTGCTGACATGAAAGCTGCCAACCAAGTTGTTGCCATTCTTATCGAGAACTATGAAAAGGTAGATTGACTTTTTCATTCAACTTATTGAGAATTAGCTCAAGTTTTTTAAGCCTTTAATATTCTTATAGATTTTCCAAACTCTTCCTGGGCCCGGTAATATTTCCAGAGGATTGGTTGATCCAAGGCCTCTCGTGCCTCCTCAACCCGTTCACAAGTTTTCAGCTACTCCCGGTACGCAGCCGAATGCGTCGCCCGGACAGCTTCAGTTGCTTTCTAGTTCTACTGGCAAAATTGCAAATGCGTCTACGGTTCCTTCCAGCAAGAGAGAAGCTCCCACAACTCCACACCTTCGGGCTAAAGAAATCATCGGCATGAATCCGGCATCTTCCACGCCTCAAGCGACGCTTCTTTCATCGTCGACTCCGAACGTCGTCGTTCCTTCTTCCGTTGCTCATCCGAAGCAGCAACGGAGCATACACAGGCAAACCTACGCAGCTCCTCAGCCTGTTTCTACTTCTTCCAGCACAACAAGATCGTACGGTGTTGTTGGTGAGATCGTAGATATATTTTTTTTAAACAGCAGTGCTGCAGTGAAATTGTGCAATCTATATAATGTGTTCCAAGATTTTAAAGACTGCTATTGGGCATGGAAATTCAGAAATGTCGGAATAAAACCGATTATATTATTTAACAAATTAATTACATAAGTTATGTCATTTATTTGTATTTAATTCATTTTTCACAGACCAACACAGCAGTGCCAGCAGCAGTTCCGAATCGTTGAACTTCCGACACTCGAATTCATCAGTTTCGACTGCGCCTTCTGCGTTTTCCACTCAACATCCTGTTTCCTTATTAAAACGGTCTGTTATTTGTACATATTTTTTTATTGTTTTGTTTATAATATAACCTGTAATTTATTTTTTTATATGCTTTTATTAACTTTCACTTGTCCGGATGTCCCCGGACGTTATTAAGCTCGGAGGATCATTATAATTTTCACCTACTTCAAAATATATATAGTTTAATTAAACTTAGGAAAGAAAAATTATGAAAATATAAATTAAATAAATAATTACGACATAAATTTTCATCGTCTTAGTAACTACTAACATCTTTTGTTTATTATCCACTTGGGTAATATTTTTAAGACATGATGTTGCTATGAAATTTTTCCACTATCTTAAAAGCATGATTTTAATTTTTTAAAGTAACTTTCACTTGTTTGAACTTTTCTTCTGTGGATTTTTAAAATTTAAATGCATGAACAACTCAAAATATCGGGCCAATTTTTTTTTTATAGAATTTGATTAGAACTAGTTATGTTTTAAAAAAAAAAGAAATAGGTTAAAGTTGGCAATAGTAGAAAATAAAGTTAATTTAATTGTTTTGTAGAAAAGTTTATTTTTTAAATTCAATTATTTCCATTTCAGAAGAGGTCGAACAGCCCGGACGTTGTACTCTTGCATCGGTGACAATGACCCTGAACTTTCATTTGAACCGAACGAACTGGTGAAAGATGGTACGTTTTTTCCGCTGAATTTTTAGCCTAATAAAATTAATAACTGATTTATTATGAATTAATAATTTAAACAGTGGTAGACTCCAAGGAGCCAGGCTGGGTTGAAGGAACAGTGAATGGAAAATGGGGATTGATACCTGCAAATTATATAGAGTACCTGCAGTGAAAGCAGATCTGGTTGAGCCAAGTCTCCCCTCCTGATATATTGTTATTTGTATTTTTGAATTTTATTTTTAATAATGCATCTGTGAATTTTATATCTTTTAACGTACACGATAGTCTGTCTTTAAAAATTGTCCGAATCCAGTGAGAATTGGGTTTGTGTGTCATTTCTTGTGGTTCGTTCTTAAGATTTGATTCTATCACAGGAGATTTTTTGTTGTGCTGCAATCTGGGTTGCATTTTAAATTTATATAATAACATTTTATTATTATTGCTTTTTTTCTATTCTTGTTTTAATGTTTGCCATAATTTCAGTGTGTCTGTACGCTTATTTGTATTTAAAGTTTTTCTTTGTTTCTGTGCAATTTTTTCAAGCGTGCCAGAGAAAGATTGACAAAAGGAATCGTAATTTCTCTTTGGTTTGACGTATAAATTCAGCTTTTCTATTTGATTATGCATAATAAAGCTATAAAATAAATAAACAAGAATTTCTAGTTTAGGGATGTGCTTGCATGATTCATTTAATGATTTTTTAAATCAAATCTTATTATTTTTAGGAAGATAATTAAGAATATTTTAATTGTTCTTAACAGCTTTGTTGTTTTCTATTTTTCAATTCATTTTTACTCCATCGACCACCTTTTTTCCTGTCCGACTTGAAATCGTTGAATAATTTCATGTTTATTGTTGATATTTATTCCAACTACACTACAGCGAGAACCTCGAGCCTTACGTGTTTCTGGCTGGACGGGTTCGGATTGCATGCCGTACTTAATTCTGCAATTGATTTATTCCTATTTGTTTGCACTGTAACTTCACAGATCGAATGCCAATTTCAGAGATTCGCTCGTCCAAAGAGCGATGGAGTTTCATTTGTTGGTTTATTTTTTATCAATGTTTACAGCAAGATGCGATGTAGAGAGTCTTGTTTTATTACTAATATTTTCAATCAATGTTGCTTCCTTGAACTTTTCCGTTTCAGTTTGTATGTTGAGTTTGCTGTGTTTGTTGCACTCCATCAAACTGACACTAACTTTTAAATTGTTATACTTATATCGGGATCATAGTTGTATCTATTTCATAGCTGTATTCAACTCATTTCAAGTGATGGTGATGATAGTGGTGTTGTTAAGATGTGTCAAGATTTCTTTTTCGACACCACTTCTGTCATAGATTTCAACTAACATGTTTTACACACAACACTTTTCATTGGGATTTTTTATATCTTTAGATAGAAGATCGTTCTGTCGGATGATTGCGTAATTGTATTTTATAGTAAGATCCTGCTCAAATTTTGATAGTTTGTACCCATTGGAGGTGTGTGGATGTCTGAAGTTTTTTTTAGCTTGTAACCTCTGGAAAGAGTCCAATATTTCTTACCATATTAAAAGTTCAACGATATTTATCATCATTATCTTTATTGTCCTAGGGGCTAACAACTAAATTATCATAATTCTACACAGGTGAATTTTGGAAAAGGTCTAGTAGAAGTAAATTTGATTGATTGATTAATTATTGGTTAGTCGCAATTCAAACTTTCTTTTGAATTAAAGTTTTTTTGAGGGCCTGGGGTAAAAGAATTATGTATTGAAAATAAATTGCAGAATTATATTTTTATTGCAAACAAATACTTATTCTGCACTACCTTGTGGTAGGCCGGCTTAGTGCAGAGTCGTGCATTTATTGCTATTGAGAAGCAAAAAAATTACATATCTTTAATGAGATTTCAATGCTTGTAATTGCCTGTTATCGCCACATGCTGGGAAATTGAAAAAGGATACCTTTTATGTTACGGCTCCTACGTGTTAGGGGTCATCCATATATTCCATATTAATGTTAAATCACTGGTTTGATGATCAACTTCCTATTGATAAACCTTAACGGATTCAAAGATTTATTAGGGACATTAATTATTTATTTATTAATAGACCAGAAGGTATAAATAGCCTTAACAAAGCCTTCATTTATTATTTTCCAATAAACTGCAAAACCATTCTATTGAGCCCGGTATACGATTTGGTGATATCGTAACATTGGTGATCAGAAGTGGGGTACAAGAATGGTTTTGAAAGCTCTTGATACTCGAGTTGAGGCGGGAACTTAGAAAACGAGAGCTCAGTGATAAAGGAAGAAAGTCTGAGCTCGTGGACCGCCTCCGGACGTCATTGGAGAACAATGGGTTTGATCCGGAAGAGTATGAGTTCGAAGCAGAAAATGAATTGTTGAAGGCGCTGAATAAAATGGCGGAGGAAAACAGAGCAGCACAGCAAGAAAGGAAGAAATTTCTTGAACTCCTCAATGGTGACACAAACAATTGCGGAAACAAAAAAGACGGTCAAGATGAACCATGCAAGAATGTACAAGATGAACCATGCAAGTATGGTCATGGTGATGAGCCTTGCAAAGATGTTCAAGATGAACCATGCACAGATGTTCAAGATGAACCATGCAAAGATGGTCATGATGATGAGCCTGTCAAAGACGGTCATGATGATGTGCCTGTCAAAGACGGTCATGATAATGAACCTTGAAAGGATGCTCAAGATGAACCATGCAAAGATGGTATCAGTGATACAGTCGGTTTGGACGTCGAAAACAAAACTAAAGAAGATGAGAAGAATGTTGAAAACGAAATGCAAAATGACGAGGATGAAAGTGACGATGATGATTATAATGATGGCAATAACAACTATGGCTTTTACCCATACAGCGACGGTTCTGAAACGGAAGCCTCCATAACAGACGACGGCACCGAATATTCAGGGTCAGATTTTAGTAAAGAATCTGACTCGGATGAAGCAACCGAGGATTTAGAAACGGACGAAACTCCAATGGAGAAATACATCAAAGTTAACTTGACAAAAAAAGAAGACACTGATTTGAGAGACGATGGCGATAATTTGAAGAAAGATCCGCTGGACGATACGAAAGTTGACACCGACGAAAGAGCCGAGTTGGAATGTGAAAAGAAAACGTTCGATTGCAGCTTGGAAGAAAACAAACATGACGACGATGAACTTCTCCAAAACAACAATAGCAATGCAGGAAGCAAAAACTCTGAAAAAGATGAGCCAAGAACAGAAAACGGTACCGAGGGTTCTAAATCAGATGAATCCACAGAGGATTCTAGATCAGAAAGACTAAGAGTCATTGTAAAATCAAATAACAGTTTGATGAAGGGATTTATTGGATTTATGGAACGTGTTTTCGAAAAACCTTCTGAAGGGTTTCTTGAGAAAGATCTAAAAAATGTGAAGGAAGAAGAAAAAGCAGACAGTTCCGATAAACCGTGCAAAGATGTTCAGGACGAGGCATGCAAAAAAGGCTGTAATGAACCGTGTAGAAATGGCGACGATGAGCCAAAGAAAGACTCTGTTGATGAGCCAAAGAAGGACTGGAATAAACTGCATCAAACGGTCAAGGAACTTGACCATGTTGTTTGCGAATTGCGGTCAAAGCCACGAGTAAAGATCAAGGTATTTTGGTGTTCGTGGCCGAGTCGCATTTCTCAAAAGCGACTGTGCTGTTCGGGACGAACAGAATTAAGAAGGGGGTAATAATGTAAAATCACTGGTTTGATGATCAACTTCCTATTGATAAACCTTAACGGATTCAAAAATTTATTAGGAACATTAATTATTTATTTATTAATAGACCAGAAGGTATAAATAGCCTTAACTAAGCCTTCATTTATTATTTTCCAATAAACTGCAAAACCATTCTATTGAGCCCGGTATACGATTTGGTGATATCGTAACAATATATGTATTACGTACGCACCGAGGGGGTGTGTACCAAGTGAATGTTTTGCCTATAAGTGCGTATGGGAAGTAGGGGGATCCAACAAATGGGTATGTACGCAAAAAATGGTAAATGTTATTTTTTCTAATATTATTGCTGTTTTAACTCAGTTGAATTGATTGAATAATAAATTTTATCGAGTAGTATATAAGATCAATCAATTAAACAAACAAACTTGTATCGCGCCTTTGCCAAAAATTCAAAGGCTCAATAATATCAACGATGGCGTGTCTGGAAAAGCGCGGCTGAATGGTTGAATTTGGCGTATCAAAATAGCGTCCACCAGTATTTAAGATAATAAATCTGCTGTGTCTCCGTGGTTGCATTGGAATGCTATGATAAATTTGTTAGGCCTTAAGGGGATCTGTCAGTAAATTTCAATTTAGTTTCCGAAAACATGTTGAGATAAGTTTAGCTCTAGCTCGTCATAGTCAATAATAAATCTGAAGCAATACATCAACCTGTTGTTAAAACGGGCTATTTTATATTGAGGAGGGGGGGTGGGTGAAATCCGCTGTGCGTATGTAGGAAGGGGGTCTACAAATGTACGAGATGCAACAGGGGGGAGGGGAGGGGGTCAAAATCTCGAGTTTAACGCGTACGTAATATGTGAATGGCCCCTTAACGGATCTCTATTTTGGCGAAAAAATTCCAAATGACTGGGTTTTGTTGTTGGTTAGCAAAAGCTTAATCTATATATATATATATATATATATATATATATATATATATATATATATATATATATATATATATATATATATATATATATATATATATATATATATATATATAAGAACATGTCCTGACTGACTGACTGATAATTATAATCAACGCCGAGCTCAAACGCCTCATCCTAGGAACGTGAAATTTGGAACTTATATTACTTTTATTGCGTAAGCATCCACTAAGAAAGGATTTTTGAAAATTTTGCTCTTGAGGGGAAGAAACTGGAAAACAAACTTTTTTATAAAACAATGTATATCTCTAAAACCAAAAATGAGGAGATTTTGAAATTTGGTATATGGATTCTTCTTGAAAAATAAAAAGATATTTGTTTCACCATTTTTTGAAAATTCGGTTTCCCGGACTTCCCCCGGCTCAGGGGGACCAAAAATCCTTTCCAGGTCCAAAGTGCCTGTACGACCATCAAAGTTAATTGCGTAATAAAGACCTCCCGGTCGCTTTCTCGCTCTCGGTCGCTTTCCCGGTCGCTTTCTCGTTATATATATATATATATATATATATATATAAAAGGTTAGTAATGTTTCTATTGCAACATATATAAATTAGTTGAAACAACAAACTTAAACTTTTTAGAGACGTCGCTTAATTGTTTATGTTCCTGTGATGCTATACGAATATGTATTTGTTTTGTTTTATTTACTTTTTCGCTTACTTTACGGCATGACTAAAATATGAAAGGGTTTTCTTCACCATTCACCAAAGAAAAAGAAGAAGATGTAGGCATTCATAAAATATTTGTAAGCATTTGAAAAGCCGTTAAAAATATTGTCATTTAATTTCAGAAATACAGATTAGAATACGAGCATGATAAATTTCTTGTTACTTTTTTGGTTAATGATGCAAAACAAGCAAAACCTGACAGTGAGTATTTTTTCTTTTCAATCAATTTTATTTATTACTAGGAATAACCTGTCAAAAATTAATATTTTTTAGTTTTTATCAAACTGTCAGATAATAAATTTAAAACGTTTTCTTTTTCTACTATTTTTATAAAAGTTCAATCGAATCAGGATCTCAATCTCTGGAAATAATTAAATGTGGTACTTTTTTTTAACAATAAATTCAGCGTAATGTTTGATGTAATTAGATAAACTCTTGCATAATCAGCTCATGTAAAAATGGTTTGGATCTTTAGGACTGACACTTGACACTGTACAATTGTATAATAACCTTTATTACGCACCTAGTATACGCACTAATTTTATCAACTGATGACCGCCACGCTATGTGAAATTGCTAGCACACTTATACTTATACACACTTATACATCTTATACTTATACACACATTCACACATACATACATGCACACATATACGCACCTACACACATACACACACAGACACACATACACACACATGCACACATACACACACATTCACACATGCACACATACACGCATACATACATTCACATATGCACACATTCACACATGCACGCATACACAGATACACACATACACACACACATTTTTTGAAAATTTGGTTTTCAACTGGAGAATAAACAAGTAAAGATAAAAATTAAAATTTTTAAAGAAATGCTTTTGAGTTGAGCCGTTTATATCTCGATAATTCAGGCGTCTATATAGTCTTTGGTTACATCAGGCGACTCGTAAAAAGTGCGCCTACTTCACCTAAACATTGCGTCTGGAAGTTTGGTCCACATTTTATTTTCCTTATAACTTTCTTATTTGGGGTCCCACAACTTTAGTTTTGGTTTCCTCGTCTTAAAGCGTTATTAATCTATATTACTGACCCACTATTTGGTCAGAATTGCAAAATCGCGAGCTGACGGCCAGATTGTATATCGTTAATCCAGAGGTCCATAAATCCCGAGGTCCGCTAATCCCGAGGTTCATAAATCCTCATTAAGTCCATTAATCCCCGATTTAGCATGAAAATCAAGCGCTGGGTTGCGCTCCATTATCTGCTCACTCTATTGATAAACTGACTGTGACAATGTTGCCTAAGAGATCAATAAAAGCATGTGTTTTATGTGATTGTGTAACACTTGTGTAACCAATGTAACACTTGCCATTCTATTCTATCGGCTAGTGTACCATATTTAAGTAACGACCCAACCACGGCAATCACATGTATAAAATCCCTTCGGAGTAAGTAAGCATGAAGTTTCAGCCAATTTTACATACCATTTAAGCCCCGTAAATGCAGACACCGTCGCCTGCCGTCATGCAATCGCCACAAAAAACAGCTTTCCATTACTTATTTATACCTGCAGAAGTTATCGACATGCTACGTCACATGCACGCACAAAAAACCACAATCGTTTACTAAACGTGTTCAGATCGTTAAATTAACTGTTTTTATTACAACATACTTAAACTAGTACTAGGTTGTTGTTGGACGCCCGTGGCGCCCGTTTATTTAGCCCGTTACAGACTTCGGGATTAGCGGACCTCGGGATTAATGGACCTCGGGGTTTTCGAAACAATACCGACGGCCATTATCGTCATCACCTTAGTCCTTAGTTATCGAATTACTTATTAAACTATTAAAACATTGTTTTATAAAACTTGTTATGTATATTTATCATTTATGTTTGTTTACAACATTATTTTATCCTTTATTTATAAAAAATAAACGAATTTAAACAAATTTACGTTAAAAACCTTTTTCCAGCAGATTATTTCAAACTTGTTTGGTGTGACTTTAGTGGTTTAAGTGAAAAATGAATAAAACCGTTGAAATCAACGCGTAACACAAACATCGTTTACGGCGTTTAGGCTCTTTAAGATTTGATCACCACAGACAAACAAACCAACAGAGAGACGAGTGAAGTTAAGTAAAAGAATTTAAAAACAAAATTTGTTTTTGTGATTGACCATCTCAAAATTAATGTTTGGTCCTCACGAGTCTATGGACCAAGTTTCACATCGATTTAATAACGGGAAAGGGGTTTGTACTCAGACAGACAGAAAGGCGAAGTTAATATAAAGGATTAAAAAATTTAAAAAAAATCTGTTATTTATTTGACGTTTCATTGGCAAACAAGAGAAAAAACTAAGCAAACAAAATTCGAGTAACACCCGGTAACCCTGTCAGTAAGCTATATAATGACGGGAAAAGTTTGCCCCACCCACTTCCTGGAAAATGCTGAATTTACGTCCCTGGGCACGGCACGATATCTAGTGATTTTAATTTGCTAGAACCAGATTCGATCCAAAGCATTCAACTTTTTTTTTGTATTGCTGAGCAGGTTAGAGTAACCAAATTGTCTTATTACCACATTTAATCATTGAAAGTGATTGAGATCCTGACTTCATTGAACTTCTTATAATAATGGTAGGAAAAAAACGTTATTTCATTCAATATTCTGACGGTTGGATAAAAACAAAAAACTGTCATTTTTTCCGGCCATTTTTGTTTGTAACGACTGATGAAAAATAACGATAAATGGTGTGTATATAATAAATTTGGTGGCACAAACACAAAACACCGACTTTTAACATAAATTATTGATTAAATTGAAGAAATGGCAAACGGGTTAAAATTGAGAATATAAATGTTCGTAAAACAAAATTTTTAATAAAACATAGCATCATTATTTGGCTAAACTTTTACGATGAATTCAGAAATTGAATATTGAATATATAATTAGAACAATCAATATAGACAATTTATTACGTATGAAAAATGTTAATGTTTATATAGTCCTTTTCTATACAGATAAGAATTAATTTTAATTGCTTTTATAAAATAGCACTTGCTCGTAAAAGTTTTAAATTTTATTGCAGATGATGCAAGATTAGTGCACTTTCGAACAAACGTTCCTAAGTTTAAAGTGTTCAAATTTTCTAAGAAAAAAGCTTTTGCGAAGATTTTGGAAAAGGTTGGATCTTTTTTTGCACATTTTTTATAAGCGTCAGTTATCTGTTTGTCATGAAAACAAAATTGTAGTTGTATTTTGAACAGTGTTCAGCTTGCTGCTAGTGAAAAAAATGTTTTGGTATTTTCTGTTCAAGAAAGTGAGGTTGGTAACGGCTGGACATATGGCACAAATCAAGTAGAGCAAAAAAACAAAGTTAAAAAAGTTGGGCCAGTTTTTGGCAGCACGTTGCCAATGTGAGTCCTGAGCCTTAACGTTATCAGATATTAGTTGGATTTTTTGAAAATTGTCAGATTCTTTTAAAATATTTTGAAGCACTTCATGATGCCAGTGCCCGACCTCTCGCTTGTTTGGAGGCCTGGAGTTGCTGCAAAAAATGTTTTCTGAAATTGCGGAAAAGCATTTGGAAGTCCACTATAGATTTTGTTGACTAGGGGTTAAAGAATTGTGTCAGTGTGCAGTGTTGGTGGAAAACGCACGTTGATGGCAGAAATTAATTGGCTCCTTGCAGCGTTGCCAACAAAATTCCAAATGGCCGCCGAGAACACAGAAAATGTTATCGGTTCATTATTTAAGCGTAGATCAACTTGTTTGTATATTTTACTTAGGACTGCTCAAACAAGATATAACAGGACGAGCTTTCCAGCAATTCGTTAAGGTTTATTTGGCTCTGAAAGAGTCGTTTCTTGGTTACGCTGTTTCGAGAGTTAATGTGGAAAGTTTTGAGAAAGTGTAACGGGAAGTTAGCAAAATTGTTCTCCTTGCGATAATAGTTGCGGTATGCAAATTCGTTCAGAAAACTGGTGAAAAGTACTCTGCTGGTGCTGAATTATCTCTTCAAATTTCTTTTGGCCCTCATTCACATATTCTCAACATTTTGGGCGTGGACAGTTTTTTCATTGATTCTTAAATCCCCTGTCGAATCCGAGATATGTTTGCATAAGCAGCCCAGCCATCAGACATGATGAGTCTGCCAGAGAGGATGTGCCATTCGATAAGTACTTTCAACGTTTTAGCTCTTTTATACGGGACTTCCACCAGAAAGCATTTTTCGCTCAAACACTCTATCCCTCCATTAGCTTTGGTGGAACTTTCTGTGGAAATACTTGCTTTTGTCAATTTCAAAAATAATTGAATCGCCATTATTGTCAAAACCATCTAATATTTTAGGGCAGTGTACCAGCCAAACTGTGTACTTTTCACACCAATTCCTATAACTTTGTAGGCAACTGATACCTGTATCACGCTGCATCAGGAACTGTGACGTGTCCCGGCACCAGCAATTTACCATTAAAATAATTCGCTCTAAAGATAGAAGGCTTTTTTTTAAAGAGAATTTTTTGTCACCGATATTTTTACACCACAGCCGCTACATTTTCATTGCCTATCATCGATGCCTTGGGAATAGCGACAATAAGTGAGTAAACGGTTGCACATTTGATGTCGTGTGCAGTTGAACTTAAAACAGACTTGGCATTGATTTATGTAGGGTTTTTGAAAAGGTGCATGTGCTGACTGGAAATGATACTCTCGGCAAAATTGGAACCAAACATGCTGCGTTTACGTGTGAGCTTCAAAGATACTTGAACAATTGTGCTGCGCGTACTAAATTGCATGATAAATCATTAAAGTTACCTGAAAAATACCTCGTTGTGTGTGGATTGCATCCGTGTCAAACATTTAACTAGGCATGATTTGAAAATCTTATTAAGAGTGGTACGCCAAAGACACTGGCACAGTTGCCACCTACCTCAAATGTCATTAGAAACCATATACAGCGAGCTTTTAACATCATACGATATGTTTTCACTATCTCGATTGATGATGCTCCAATACTTAGTGCAACAGATTATGGTTGGTTTTTAGATGGTGGTACCACTTTTCCTGTTAAAAGTCTTAAACTAATTCCAGAAAATACGCTGATTTTGTGCAAATGTAGTGGTAAATGTGACACCAATCGGTGTTTGTGTGTAAATAGAATAGACATAAGAGTCATCAGCATACAATTGACTATTGTCCCATAAGGAATGCGTGACAAATTGCCAAAATGGGTTGATAGCCTGGTTTGTCGTTGTATTTAAACAATGTGACTCCACTCAGATCAGCGCAAGAATTTTGGTTAACAGCTGTTGAGAAAAGTGTGTGAGATTTTGGACATACGCGAAACTACACACGGCTTGGAATAATTTTTACCTTGATGTTTTGGAATTAAAATCTTTGTTAGAACTAATTAACAATAATTTTGTTTATTTTAAGGATAAATCAACACTTAATGAGTTCTCAGCATGGATTCTTAAAATGAATAACAAACCAGATTATCAAATAGAAATCTACGACCGAAATAAAGTCAAAACATACACATTCCAATCGAATAGGCTTGAGCCCATCCGTATATGGATGGAAGCTTTGTGGAGTTATCTTGGTTACTTTGGTTTTTAATTAACTATATATATATATATATATATATATATATATATATATATATATATATATATATATATATATATATATATATATATATATATATATATATATATATATATATATATATATATATATATATATATATATATATATATATATATATATATATATATATATATATATATATATATATATATATATATAACATATATATAGCGGAGTGCCCGCGTTGCCCGGGGTTTTCAGAGGTTTTTCTAGTGTTTGTCTCTCTCGCTCAGGTTTCCTTCTCCGGTTGCTTTCCCGCTCCCGTTTGCTTTCCCGTTCTCGGTCGCTTTTCCGTTCCTGGCCGCTTTCCCGCTTCCGGTCGCTTTTCCGCTCCCGTTCCCTGTCGCTTTCCCGTTCCCGCTTGCTCTCCAGTTCTCGCTCATGCTTGCTCTCTCATTCCCGTTCTCGCACGCGCTTATTTTCTTTTTTTCATTCTTTCCTAACTTCTTTTAGCCCATAAAACATAAAATAGATTTGGCTAAATCTTGCTTGAAGCTTTCAAACGTTGTTACGTAACCTAAATTTGAATTTTATTACGCAATTACCGATTTTGAATTTTATTACTCACCCCCAAATATATATATATAGTTCCCGCTCGCTCACCCGCTCATTTTGTGACGGATTTCAAATTTTTTTCTTTATTTTTGATTCCCCTTGACTCTCAAGGTTGTGTGAAAATGTCATTACGATCGGATGAATGGTGTAGCAATGCATAAAGGACATATATACATACAAACATTCATTTATATATATATATATATATATATATATAGTTAGATATATATATATATTATATATATATATACATACATACATACATATATATATATACATATATATATATATATATATATATATATATATATATATATACAGTGTTGGAAAAAGTACTGTGTTTCGGTACTTAAGTAAAAGTACAAGTAATGCCTCAAAAAGTTACTTAAGTAAAAGTACAAGTATTTGCTAAAAAATGTACTTAAGTAAAAGTAAAAAGTAACAGCACTTTAAAGTTACTTTTAAAGTAAAAAGTAAAAGTACTGAAGCCGCTTTTTGTAATGGTTATTCGTCAATCATCTAACTCTATTTTATCATAATTCCATCGTCTTTCAAACGCTACTGCGTTGATAAAACTGATAAACTAATTGGTAACACGCAAACTAATGAAAAAATTCTATTTTTACGTCAATTTTTCGTATTTCGATACATGCGCTGGATGCACGCGTATCACGTGTTTCTTCAAGTTTGACGGAGAATTGTGAAGTGCTAAACACATAATTGACATAATTACTTTACTTTAGGTTTGCCCAGCAAGCTTGTGAACCTGAACGTTTTAGAAATCTGAACATTTTAACTAAATATGGCCATGGGCGATCTTTATTAAGTTCATTGTTGTTACGCGCCTATCATCGCCACCACTGCTCACGTTCGCTCCTTTGGAAGATTCCATATAATAGTAATCTCGAACAATCTATTGTTTACCATAACAAGTATGACCGCGAAAATCTTAGCTCCACCCACAAGCTTCAATACTACTAACTACTAACATAAAAGTAAAATGGGGTTCGAAAATGCACACGTTAATAATCATAGATAATTAATACAACATCGATTTAGACTTTATGTCGTTTTATTAATTTTTTACAGTACTTTGTAACGGTTTGTTCTGGAAAAGTAACGAAGTAAAAGTAAGTCCGAAAATCTTACTTCGTTACAAGTAAAAAGTACTGAAAATAATCTGTACTCCGTTACAGGCAAAAAGTACGTCTGATGTACTTAAGTAAAGTAACGCGTTACTTTTACTTCGTTACCGAACAACACTGTATATATATATATATATATATATATATATATATATATATATATATATATATATATATATATATATATAAATATATTTTATTTATTATAGTTTATAGTCTTTTACACCAAATATATATATATATATATATATATATATATATATATAACAAAGGGGTTGTTCCAATATCAGCGGTCACCTTTTGGTGTTAAATGCGCCCCTGGCATTTTCCAAGAAGCAATAAACAACATGACATCTGGACTGGAGGGCTGTGCTGCTTACTTGGATGACGTGATAGTAACCAAAGCAACTTTAGAAGAACACAACAAGAATGTTTATGCGCTTTTCAAAAGGATTGCTAAGTTTGGGTTCCATTTGCATGCTGAGAAGTGTACATTTGCAATGAGGGAAATCAAGTTTTTGAAACAGGTTATTAACAGTCACGGCCATCGAACAGATCCCGAAAAAATAAAAGCAATCACAAAGATGCCAGAACCCAAGGACAAGATTGGGTATGATTAGTTACTACTCTTCTTTCATACCAGAGATGCGTCCTATGAGGGGCTCGTTGGACGACCTGGAGAAGAAATAAAAATTTAAATAGACTGTTGAACACCAAGACGTATTCGAAAAGTTACGATCTGTGTTGCTGTCAGATTTGCTGTTGACACATTACGACCCAACATTGGAAATAGTCGTTGCTGCAGATGCATGCGATTATGGAGTGGGTGCGGTAATTTCACATCGTTTTCCCAATGGAAAAAAGAAAGTGATTGCTCATGCAGGAAGAGTTTTAACAAAGGCAGAGCAAAACTAGGGGCAGATCGAAAAAGAAGCACTTGCCCTCGTATTCGCTGTTAGGAAATTTCACAGGTACGTTTACGGGCAACGCTTCAAGCTGCTGACGGACCACAAGCCGTTGCTTACTGTTTTTGGATCGAAGACAGGAGTGTCCGCTCATTCAGCAAATCGCTTCCAACGATGGGAACTCATCCTACTGGCCTATGATTTCAGCATAGAGTACAGACGAACCACCCACTTTGGACAGGCCGATGTCTTATCCTGCCTCATCGCTTCAAAGAAATTGAGCAAAGAAAAAGATGTCGTAATTGCCAAGATTGAAATAGATGTCAACGGAGTTCAGAGTAATATCAAGACTGTCACTTGTCACAAAAGAAGAAATTAGTAGAATTACCGAAGAAGACGCAGAGTTAAAGCTGGTTGTGGAAGCCGTCAACACAGGATAATGGCCAAGGTTTAAGGCAGGTTCTCTTCTGCACGCCCACCACAGCCGCGCTACAAACATGACTGTGTCCAATGGTGTCTTCTTCATGGGGTCCCGAGCAGTAATACCGGCAGGGCTAAAAATCAAGTGCTGAAAATGCTACACGACGGACACCTAGGGGCAACTAGGATGAAGATGCTCGCTCGGATATATGTTTATTGGCAAGGAATCGACAGGGATATTGAAGACAGAGTAAGATTTTTTTTAACAGGGGGAGGTGTTGTAGAGACATGTTTTAATTAATTAGATATTAAAACTCTAGTTATATTATTATACATAGTTTTGTAAAATTGTCTTTGCTGCTTTATCTATCCTGTTGAACTTGCTTTCTTGTTGTTGCTCCGCTCAGTGCTGTACCGCGTGTTCGAGAAAAACAAACATTAGAAAAACCTCTAAAAATCCCGGGCAACGCCGGGTATCCCCGCTAGTATATGTATATTAATATATTTTTGATATGTTTTATGACCCAATGTAGGACTCAAACCCAGAATAATATCGACAGCACCACTTCGTTCCATGCAAACGACCTTACTCTCTCTCTCTCTCTCTCTCTCTCTCTCTCTCTCTCTCTCTCTCTCTCTCTCTCTCTCTCTCTCTCTCTCTCTCTCTCTCTCTCTCTCTCTCTCTCTCTCTCTCTCTCTCTCTCTCTCTCTATATATATATATATATATATATATATATATATATATATATATATATATATATATATATATATATATATATATATATATATATATATATTTATATGATATATATATATATATGATATATATATATATATATATATATATATATATATTATATATATATATATATATATATATAAAGCTCGTGACGGTGTTTAACCGAAACGACCTTAATCTCTCTCTCTCTTTCTCTCTTTATATATATATATATATATATATATATATATATATATATATATATATATATATATATATATATATATATATATATATATATATATATATATATATATATATATATATATATATATATATATATATATATATATATATATATATAAAACTCCTCCGAAACGGCTGAACCGATTTTTATAAAATTTGTTGTGTACGTTTGATAGGTCTGAGGATAGGTACACAAAAAAATTCATAAAAATCGGTTCAGCCGTTTCGGAAAAGTTTATATATAATATATATAGGCCAAAATCACAGACAGACTCATAAATAATCACACACACATATTTGATTTCCAAATCAAAAGTCGGCCCACTAAAATATATAAAGGACCTAATTGCACCTTAGCAATAAATCGGGAAAGCGACCAGGAACGGGAAAGCGAGCGGGAACGGGAAAGCAAGCGGGGAAGGAAACGGGAGCGAGAGAGACAAACATTAGAAAAACCTCTTAAAACCCAGGGCAACGCCTGGTACCTTCGCTAGTATATGTATATTAATAAATATTTGATATGTTTTATAACCCAATGTAGGACTCAAACCCAGAATAATATCGGCAGTACCACTTCACTCTATGCAAACGACCTTACTCTCTGAGCTGCTGAGCCATCGCCAAAAACGATGACTAGTACACCTTTTAATTGGGTTCTGTAATATATGTGACTCAACTATTAAGAGTTTGAATCGCAGCTTAGTACTATAGAAATTGTATGGCGCACACTCCATGACTAGATAATTAATAGCTATTAAGTATATTTTTTATTGTAGAAAAACAGCATTGATGGTTTTTTAGCCACATCTATATGGAATTTGGATGGCGCACCGTCCACTACAGAAATAACGCAAATATAAAGAGTCCAGAATAAAAATTGAACCAAGACTCAAATAGGCAACACCGCTTCGGCTCATGCAGTCGACTTTACCATCTGAGCTACCAAACCGTAGCTAAAACACAATGGCTAGTAGTCTCTTTTGTTGGGAATACTAGCCATATTTCGGAAATTTCATAGTCGAGTTTTATATATTAAACATCCCAACAAAAGGAAGTTTCGTACGGTTTCGGAAATAACTTTCTTCCAAACGTTTGGTTTTAATCGGTTTCTGAAAATATTTTCTTTGAACTTTCGAAAACTGAATCGGAAAGGTTCAGGTTTATTTGGAAATTTTTCGGAAAAGCAGCAACACTTCCGAAAAATATTCGGTTTTTGCAGAATTGTTACGATTGCAAAAATGTTGACGAAAAGTCCGAAAACTAATGGAATCTCACGGATTAAATTGAAAATAACAATTGGACAACAAGGAACTAACACAATCTTACGCAATAAAGTAAAAATAATACTTAAATATTTATCCAAATTTTATTTCCTATCTAAACACCGGGGCTTTTATTCCTATACAAGTGAGCGCAGTTTTGCATGGCAAAAAACAAGGAAGGGGAGAAAATAGGGAGTTAAGGAAAACAACTAACTAGAACCAGCTTCTTGTTTATCTTTGCAATGTTTAGGGTTAATCTCAAATATCTTAAATTTCTTATATTCGCTTGTCATACAATCAATATTGGTGTAGAAGATTTTGGCAGGAATTGTTCTACTCAGATTACTAACTGATGGATTTGACTTGGTTTTTTTGTTCTTCTTTCCATTTCTTTAAAATTGGGTTGTCCATAGGACCATAGACAACCCATTTCTCGTTTCCCTGGGCTGATTTACTGTTGGCCTCTTCCCACATTTTGTTATAGAATTGCCTTTGCTCAATTGCGAGATCTGGTTTCACTCTATATTTTGTTCCATTGGTGATAATGTATTCTTTCAATTTAGAGTTACCCTTTGCTTCCAACAGTTTTTTTCTTAGTGACCTGTTTTTGAGTTTTACTATAATTGATCTAAGATCAAAATTAGGATTATTTTTCCAAGTTTTGTGGAGTATTCAATCATTGGCTTAAATTGATTTTTATCTAAACCGACATCCCTAATCTCCAAAACCTGTACTATAGCAGCCATATCTTCCTCCATTCTTTCTTTTCGGTCAAGTTTGTTTGATTCTTTGATGCCTCTGATGATAATGTTGCTTTTTTTTAATTTCCAGCTTTGACATTTCCATCACCATTCAACTAGTAACTAATAACCCTTTTGCTGCAATCGCTGCATATAATGGAGTGCCGCTATTCGATTTGAGCAAAATATTTGGACCATCTAGCTTTTCTTGCACCACTCCAATTTGTTCATTTTAACCTTCTAACGTTTTTCCAAGAGCTTTATTTTGTTTTTTTGACCCGATATTACTTTTATTGCCATGTTAATCAACTTGAAGAGTGACGATATTAACCTTTTTGTTCCAAGTTTTTTTTAACTAAATTGACTTTTTTCAACAAATCGACGAGCGATGCGGCTGAATTAACTTCTTCTTGAGTTATAATATCAGTGGACAAACATTTTTTTTTGTTCGTCATCATCATCAATTACTGAATTAGCTATTTCTGTTAATTAATTATGTATTGCCAACCCGTTTAAAATCAAGGGTTGTTAGAGAATATCGCTTCTATGCTACTTACACATCTTCAAAAGCACAAATGTCTAATCTTAAAAGCTTAGAAGATTAGAGACTGTGAGTGATGATCAATTATTACTATTTGACTACATATAAATCGGTTCAGTAGAAGAATCGAACCATTTTACAATGTTTACTGATGAAACATTTTGTCATTTATTAAGTAACTAGCTGGGTTACCCGGCGTTGCCCGGGGAATTTAAAGGTTTTTTTATCGTTTTTCTCTCTGGCTCCCGTTTCCTTAACCGCTCGTTTGCCCGGGCATCTTTGCATCTATTGAAACATTTATGCAGATACTTTTGATTTTTAATTAAAAGAAATACAACAAACACATACAGTCATTTTATTGCAAAGCTTTCTGATACACAATGTTTTTTGTTTTTCCATAAGGTGCATTAATAGTTATACTATTATACTTAAAATACATTAATAGTTATATTGATATACTCACTCACAATAAATTTTTCAATTTTCTTGTCTGTAAGCACAAAATAATATCTGTTAGACTAAAAGTAGCACAAAATAATATCTGTTAGAGGTTAGAGTGGTTAGATTGGTTAGAGTGGTTAGACTGGTAGAGCGATAATGATAGCCTGACACACAACGACCGAAACAATTTACAATTTAATATATACACAACAATAATTAACAATTAAATAATATAAAAATAGTAGCCTAAGTAAATAATATAAGAATAGTAGCCTAAGTTTTTAAATTACTTTGATTTCGAGAAACCGAGACGATAAACAGCGAATGTAAACAAAACATAGCTCTGATACAATAGCGAAAATATTTAAAAAAATTAATTTTCTAAAACATTCAAAAACATTTGAACGATATACAGTAATTAAAAAAATAATAGTATAGTATATAGTATATTATATATTACTTTTGATATATTGATATAATTGATATAAGTAAAATAATACTCACTTTTGATTTTGAGAAATCGCGACAACCAACAACGACGGAACAGAAGTCGAAAGCAACCCTAAGCTCGTTAAGCCGCGATATAATTGCATAGATAAAATATTTCTAAAAATTAATTTTCTAAAATTGCATAGATAAAATATTTCTAAAAATTAATTTTCTAAAAACATTCAAAACAATTTTTTTAAATAAATGAGATTATTTGTTAGGTGGTAAATGTTTATTATGTAAAATTTCGTGCAAATCCCTTCATTGGTTTTAGCGTTATTAATGAACATACGTTGCCTTTTATATATATAGATATTAATATAACTAAAAGAAGAAAAAAGAAATAACCCTAATTTTAGTTTTTAATTGAGAGTTTGAATTTTTTGTGTTCATTTTATGTTTGAAGCATTGTTTCATATTCTACTATATTTTATTTTTATTTACTTGTTGTGATTTCTTGTATAATATATAAAACAATCCTTAATTTAAAATTAAGATATATGAAAGTCTTATATAAGACTTTCATATATCTTAATTTTCTCATATATATCTATGTCGTTTCGTGAATATTAGCTTTTTGGTTTATTTGTTAATTTAGTTTTTAGCCTTGATCATGAAGCTGTGTTGCTCCGAGTGTTGCTCCGAACGCGTAGGCCTACGAAATTAATAAGTATGAGTTTTAAAACTTTTTCTGAACTTGGACTTGTTAATAAATTCAGACCAATCGAAAAAATATTAAAAAAGCTTATTTCTCTAAAATGGAGACTAGTGTTTTTACGAGCCTGTGTATCAAACAAACAAACAAACAAACAAACAAACAAACAAACAAACAAACAAACAAACAAACAAACAAACAAACAAACAAACAAACAAACAAACAAACAAACAAACAAACAAACAAACAAACAAACAAACAAACAAACAAACAAACAAACAAACAAACAAACAAACAAACAAACAAACAAACAAACAAACAAACAAACAAACAAACAAACAAACAAACAAACAAACAAACAAACAAACAAACAAACAAACAAACAAACAAACAAACAAACAAACAAACAAACAAACAAACAAACAAACAAACAAACAAACAAACAAACAAACAAACAAACAAACAAACAAACAAACAAACAAACAAACAAACAAACAAACAAACAAACAAACAAACAAACAAACAAACAAACAAACAAACAAACAAACAAACAAACAAACAAACAAACAAACAAACAAACAAACAAACAAACAAACAAACAAACAAACAAACAAACAAACAAACAAACAAACAAACAAACAAACAAACAAACAAACAAACAAACAAACAAACAAACAAACAAACAAACAAACAAACAAACAAACAAACAAACAAACAAACAAACAAACAAACAAACAAACAAACAAACAAACAAACAAACAAACAAACAAACAAACAAACAAACAAACAAACAAACAAACAAACAAACAAACAAACAAACAAACAAACAAACAAACAAACAAACAAACAAACAAACAAACAAACAAACAAACAAACAAACAAACAAACAAACAAACAAACAAACAAACATCCAAACAAACAAACAAACAAACAAACAAACAAACAAACAAACAAACAAACAGACAGACAGACAGACAGACAGACAGACAAACAAACAAACAAACAAACAAACAAACAAACAAACAAACAAACAAACAAACAGAAAGATGAGTGAAGTTAAATAAATGCATTTAATTAATGACAAATTATAAACTTGTTTTCACTATAAAACTCTCTAGTGTAAAACCACTGGACATACTGCGCAGTTTCGGCTTGAAAGCCATCTACAAAGCCCTATTTTGAAAATAATGTTACAAATAAGAAAAAAACTATTCAAGACTAAACTTCAAAATTGAATACCGAATGTATATAACGAAATAAATTAAGATATAATAAGATTCCTTCAGAACGCACCCGAAAGATCAGTTTTTTCTCATTTTATCGGTTTTCGAAAATTCGGAACAAAATTATTTTCTAATCCGGGTAAAACTGAACGTTTAGAAATTTGTTTCGGAAAAGTCGTTTTTCGGATTTCCAAAAAAAAAATTGAATGAAAAGCGTACTTTTGTAATTGAAAATTGACAAACTTTCCGTCATACAATAAAGTTGTAACTTTGAATGTACAAAGTTTCTTCTCATGACAGTGCATTTTAGTGAAATTAAAAAAAATCCAAAATAATAATTTTTTTTTGAATTTACAAAATTGTTTTATCTATGTTTTAAAAAATAACAAGTTTTAATTTTTTTAAATGCCAATAAATTTTTTTGGGTTCTGTAAATTATTTGTAAGTAGATAGGAGCTTCTATCCCCCCAGGCAACGGGTTTAAATCTCTTCTAAAAAACCAACCTTTCTTCTTCCGAAGCCATTGTCAATATGATTGTGAAGTGGACCTCTGCTCATTTAGAAGTGAGCCCTCTGATTTTGAAGTGGGTTCCGTTTTATTTTAATTTTAATGACCCAGGGACGTCATTTTTGATACAAAATGGGTGGAGCAATAAAAAATAATTGTAAAAGCTAAACTTTGTAAATGTATTACATTTTTTAAAAGTAAGAAAATGTTGCTGAGTCTTTTGAAAACCTTAGGTAAAGTACAATACAATTATCCTCCCGTCATCAACTATTTTAGGAAATAAAGGAAGTCTTCGAAATTTTTATTTTAGAAAATACACTACAATTATCCCCTTTCTTGATTGTCAGTTATTTTAAAAGAAAAAGGTTTAGTATTAATAGAATAAAATTTTGGAACGTGGAGCTTTGAACATCTTGCTTTCAAGATTTTACTAAAATTATATCCTTGACCTCTTGTTTTCTTTAACGCATGGACGTCATTTCAGCGAAACCTTTCGGGGCAAGATGTTTAAACTCCTCGTTCCAGACTTTTATCCTACCAATACTAAACTTTTTCCTAATAATGAGAGACGAAGCAAAATGCTAGAAAAAATATTTAAACATTTTCTAAAGTTCTAAATTGTCAATTTGAAATAAATTCGTTATTAACTAATTTTATTGATTGTTGAAAATGCCTCTCTCCCTGCTTCGCCTAACTTCGACACTGCGTTATACCACCAACACCCGCTGAAATTCTAAAAATTGTGTTAGTTATTGAGCTGTTTTTGATCCCAGGGTTAAAGGGCTTGCTCAAAACGTTTATAGAGCCATAGGACAAATATTCTTTGGGAGAATTCTCTTTCGCTCGGGCGAATCGTCGTAAGGCGGCGAACAAATCTTTGGCCGAAATTTTATTCATTGATTACTGGGCTGGGTAGATGCAAAAAGACAACGTGAGTGTCACTTGATGATTCTATGACTATAAATATGTAGACAAGATTTTTGAAAAACATAGGCGCTTGCGCCGACTAAAATCTAGTATAAGTTGATCACTCACGGTGGTTATTGTAAGGTTTATCGACAGTTGACAGTTAATCGACCTTAATTGGAAAGTCGACTAACCTGCGAAGGAGTCGATTATCCTACGAAGGAGTCGATTATCTTGCGAAGGAGTCGATTATCCTGTGAAGGAGTTGATTATCCTACGAAGGAGTCGATTATCCTACGAAGGAGTCGATTATCCTGCGAAGATATCGCAGGATGATCGACTCCTTTGCAGGATAATCGACTCCTTCGCAGGTTAATCGAATTTCCAACTTGGGTCGATTAACTGTCAACCGTCGATAAAAACACAGTTCCCCACTCACGGTAAGACCCATCTTAAAAAAGAAATATAACCACAATTTCAAATATGTTATAATTTTAAAATATTTATTCATAAAAATAAGTGTAAATGTAGTTTTTCTATTTCAGACAAAGACATTATAGAAAAACTATTAAAACCGGAAAAAATCACAGTCATATCAAATCTCATCAAAGAAATTTCTTCTATAGAAAGTAAAGTGCTTTTATTATATTGTTTCGAAAACAATTTGTTTTTTGTTATATTAAAATTTTAATATTATTATTTTAATTTATAATGAGTAATTTTTTGCACGTTTTTTATTACAAACTTTTATTTAGGCTACAATCTCTGTTTGTGTGTGTCTTTCTCTGTACGCAAATCTTAGAAGTAAAATTTAACCAGCTTTTTGACTAGCTAGGAAGCTAAAACTTTCAGCATAGCTTTATATTTGATGACAATACGTGATTCAATTGAAAATAAAATTTAATTTGAACATCTTTCGTATATCTAAATTGAGTAGATTTGAAATCAAAGTTTGGGTTGAAAAACTCGTTTTTCCTTTACTTGTATAGTTTCATTTTTGTTAATTTTTGTCTGTCAGTAAAAAAACCCTTGAAGCTAGACATATTTTTGGAACAGTCATACAGGGAAGCGTTTTTAAAATTAAACAAGTAAAGATAAAAAAGAAAATTTTTTAAAAATGCTTTTATTTGCCTTTTTATCTGAGACAACGATCGAAAATTTTTGAATCTAAAACAACCGTTACGCTGTGTCTTGTACAAAAATCTTAAAAAATTCAATTTATGTATTGTCATCCAGAATAAAGCTTTCTTGAAAGTTTTAGAGCTCTAGGTGGTCGAAAAATGGGTGAATTTTTGTTTCTAAGTATTGAACACCACAGACAAACAAACAAACGAACAAACAAAGAGACAAGTGAAGTTAAAAAAAAGCATTTAAAAATACAAAATGGTTACATAATGAAAAATTGTAAAAAAAATTGAAAAAATTACAATCTTTTGAATTCGCAATTTTTACTTAAGGGTCATCCATATATTACGAACGCACCGAAGAGTAGAGGTGTGTGCATCAGGTATCTTTGACAACTTGCGGAAGACATTGTAGCTGCGATTCATTATGTGTTAATATTCCACTGTACTCCTGAATAGGTCCCACTTCACACTCAGCGTGGTCATTAACGACTTTTACATTTTCCACTATTTCTGCAGCCTTCTTGTAGTCGTCTCTGTCTTCAAAAACATTTTTTTTTTTTTTTATGATAGTTTATAGTCCTTTACACCAAGTGTTTTAAGACTGAATTGGCTGTATGTAGGAAGCACATAAGTACTTCCTGTCGTGGATCAAAGTTTGATCCTTTTAACTGTCCCTCCTCCTTCATCCAGGCTTGGGACTGGCTCGCAATTAGCGAGGCGGAGTTGTCTTCAAAAACAAATAATTTGATATATATATATATATATATATATATATATCTCTCATGTCATAGTGTTTGGCTCAAACTCCTCCGAAATGGCTGAACCGATTTTTATGAAATTGTTTGTGTAGATTTGGTAGGTCTGAGAATAGGTGGTAGTCTATTTAGAATATTTTTTCTAAAATAATTTTAAAAGTTATAATGGAAAAACTAAGAGGTGCAATTATGTCCTTTTCATAGGAAAACGCAACAGATAGAAATGCATATATATATATATATATATATATATATATATATATATATATATATATATATATATATATATATATATATATAAACATATATATACATATATATATATCAATATATATATGCATATACTATATATATAAACATATATATATACATATATATATATATCTATATATATACATATAATATATATATATAAATAAATTTTAGAAAATATTTTAATATATCCATTTTCCTATATTTGCACCTTATTGTTTTTCCAAAGTAACTAAGTAGGCTATTTAGAATATTTTTTAAAAATTATTTAAACAGACAGACAAACAAACATTATATATATATATATATATATATATATATATATATATATATATATATATATTTATATATATATATATATATATATATATATATATATATATATATATATATATATATAGATATATATATATATATATATATATTTATATATATATATATATATATATATATATATATATATATATATATATATATATATATATATATATATATATTCTATGCATTTCCCTCAATTGTAGCTCAGCAATAACTTCAATTTAAATCAAATTATTAGTACTATTATACTCAGTGCGTGATTTACAGTGAACAATGCCAGCAAGACGCCAAGAACGAATAATGCTAAAAACATCCGAAATAGAAGAGCTCAAAGAACAGACGAACAAATCCTACAACCTAATTCAAATGTGCGTGTGAACGTGGTGCAATTGCGAGAATCACAATCACAAGAGGCACGAGCAGAGCAAAATCAACAACGACAATTGGAACAAAGACAAGCTCGCCGGTTAGCAGTTAACACACGCAGAGCAAGCGATCGACAGAGCCATCAACTATATCGAGAATTTTTATCTAATTTTTCCTTCGTCTAGCATTTCAGTATGAGCCGGATATTAAATATTACTCTCATTCGAAAGTGGCAATTGGTGCTATGGATAAGGAATGTCCCCATTGCCATGCGCTTAAATTCAAAAATGAGTCAGCATGGCATAGCTTTGGCCGTTGCATCGTTTGGCATTGCAGCAACTTTATTGGATGGAAGCAGAACAGCTCATTCAGCACTTAAGCTGCCACTGAATATTAAAAATAACCCAGATGCAATGTGCAACACAAACAAGTGAAGAGAAAATACAAATAAAAAAAAAGGCTTTTATTTGCCTCTAAGCAAATTACATGTTTAGATTAGTAAACGCTATTGCAAACTCGGACTTAAATGCGAAATATCGATCGCCAGAGCTTTGTGGCCGGTAGTCAAACGATTTCATTAATCATGAAATTGATCATAATTTAAACGAACAGAAAAGAGAACATAATAAAAAATATATTTTTTTAAAAACAACGTTTTTTTGCGCCCTAAAAAGTATAAAATAATATTCCTATAATTGATATACAACGAAAAACGTGGCGGGCGCCTAATTTTTTAAAATTATTTGTTTTATTTAAGCTGTTGATGTTGTAGCCGTAGCAACGTGCCCGCAACGTTTTCCGTTGTATATGAATTATAGGAATATTATCTATATATATATAAATCTGGTGTCATAGTGTTTGAAATTGAACTCCTCCGAAACAGCTGAACCAATCTTTATGAAATTTTTTATGTACATTCGGGAGGTCTGAGGATAGGTCCACGGCTATTTAGAATCTTTTTTTAAATTATTTAAAAAATTTATTTTGGAAAAACAAAAGACAAACAGACAGACAGACAAACAAACAAACAAACAGACACTTATATATATATATATATATATATATATATATATATATATATATATATATATATATATATATATATATATATATATATATATATATATACAGTAGCGGATCCAGAGGGGGCCGGGGAAAGCCATAGCCCCCCGGAGATTCCAAAATTGACTTTCTTTTAAATAATAAAAAAAAATGACTTCTTTTTAGGTAAATTTCAAAATTTTCAGCATCTGGCAGTGGTTTTCCATTGAGGTTTGTGGATATGAGATCAAATGTTTGCTTTTTCCGCCGTTTTTGGCCCCTCCCACGAAAGAAATATCTAGATTCGCCACTATATATACATATATATATATTCTTTTAGACAAGTTTCGTTGAACTTTTTAGTCCATTCTGCATTAACAAGCTTCTTACAAAAGTTTTGAAGATGGATACGTCCGAAACTGGCCAGTTAGCCCAATTTAATAAAAGTTTTAAATCTCTTTTTAGTCGTATTCCTAATAATAAACAAGTAAATTAAAAACGAATTTTTAAAACCAATGCTCTTATATGTAATTAAAACACAAATTTTGCAATCAATTTTTTCTTATATTACTCTTTTATTTTATGTTAAAGTCGAAATATCTTAATTATATCGAAATTAATTAAAATTATCTAAATTAATTGACTTATTGTAAAACTAATAATTGAATATTGCATTGTCTTCTATTTTGAGCATGTATGCAAAATTTGAAAAAATCTATCATCAGGAAGTGACTCAAAAATTGATTGCAAGATTTGAAACAGACAGAGAAACAAACAGACAGACAGAGAAACAGAGACGACGAGTTAATAAAAACATTGGTAATAATAATAAAAATATCATCAAAAAGCATAAAATTTAAATATCTCAACTATTTTCATGAAAATTTCGTACACGCTTGAGAATCGCGGTCAGTGAGTGTGGTTCGTGTTAACTTGGTAAAATAGTCTGCCAGTCGGTTAGCGTTTTGTGGTCAAGAAAACCCTCAAGAAAACCCTCAAGAAAACCCTCAAGAAAACCCTCAAGAAAACCCTCAAGAAAACCCTCAAGAAACCCCTCGATAAAATCCTCAAGAAAATTAACTAAATTAATTGACTTATTGTAAAACTAATAATTGAATATTGCATTGTCTTCTATCTTGAGCATGTATGCAAAATTTGAAAAAAATCTACCATCAGGAAGTGACTCAAAAATTGATTGCAAGATTTGAAACAGATAGAGAAACAGACAGAGAAACAGACAGAGAAACAGACAGAGAAACAGACAGAGAAACAGAGCCGACGAGTTAATAAAAGCATTGGTAAAAAGAAATCGTTATTCTTCAAAACTTTTGTAAGAAGCTTGTTAATGCAGAATGGACTAAAAAGTTCAACGAAACTTGCCTAAAAGAAGATATCATTCCGAAATATGCCTTAAACATACATATATATATATATATATATATATATATATATATATATATATATATATGTATGATTGCTCGAGATACTACGCATTTTGAAGAATTAAGAACTAAGTTTCAGCAATACTCTGTGTTGAATTTTACAATCGAATATAGCGACTGTAATCATACGTTACCTTTTCTGGACGTGTTCGTCTCTCAAACGGATTCCGGCCTTGCACATGAAATGTACGTCAATCCTTCTTCTGAGGGTCTTTGCATGAACGGTGCCGGCTACTGTTTTGATATATACAAAGGGAGTGTTATACATAACCTTCTTGCTTGCGCTTATGGGCTGTCAGAAGATTGGTGTAAATTTCACACAGAAGTCAAACGTCTCAAAACGCTGTTGATCAACAATAACTACACCAACACCATGGTTGATTCTGTTGTGAAAAGATTTGTGCATAAAAAGATTTCTGGGATTCCAGCAAACACTCCTAATGATGTCGTCAGGACTGTTGATACCCGTTACTGTTCCCAGATGCATGACAATTACCGTCTTGATGAGAGAATATTACGTCAAATTATTACAAGTTGCGTTAAAGTTAAAAATCGACTTCGACATAAACTGTCATTTTCCATATATTATAAAGACAGAAAATCACACAGCCTTATCATGAAAAATAGCCCTCGTCACGCCAGCATTTTCCAGTGTACAAATGTAGTTTATAAATTTACTTGTCCTGCACCGCATGATGTCATTGCTACCTACATTGGCCAGACACGTACTACGCTCTCCCGCCGGGTTACTATGCATTTACAGGGTGGCAGTATTACAACGCATTCGCAACTGGCTCACAACACAAAACTCAACAGACAAACACTCGTCGATAACACTGTTATTCTCCATCACGAGGCCGACCCCTCTCGATTAAAAATTGCCGAGGCCCTCTACATTGTCCGGGATAAACCAATACTAAACGTCCAAGATGACCATTTTGGACGGACCCTTAGACTATTCAACAATAAGCACCACTTGCAGTGCCACAGCGTTGGTGTTCCGCAGGGCTCGTCATCCGCTGTTGCCCCCAACTCTTGCATATTGAACGATCATACACTTGACAGGCATAGCAAGAGCCCACGTTGTGATCCGGTTTCCTGTGCTCCGTCCACCGGCGCAATGGACCATGCTAACCTTATTGAAATTGGTGGTTTGCCAAACTGTGATTGGCCTACCGGTCCTTCGTCTGCCAGTTCTGTGGATGATACCAGTTGCATCGAGGCTGCGCGTTTGATCGATCAGTGCTTTATCGATCCGTCGGCCATCTGCCGGCCTTCTTCGGACCCGGTGAATGGTGATATGCCACAGGCCTCACCATCGACTGTTCTCCCGCTTTCTCCCTTTGTCACACCTCGTCTCTCGCTCTCAGATTTATCTGTACTCCGTACTAAGAGTTCGGCAACCAAAACTACAGGTGTTTTCCATTACAGTTACGACCATCCTTGTGACCAGTACGATAACGGTTCCATTTCTCGTCGAGTTTTATCTCCTTTGTCTGCCAACGCAATAGATGCTGCCAACGCAATAGACCCTACCAACTGTATCGATGTTTCAAATGCAACCGAACTGTGCCCTGCCGACATGCCAAGGACCCCGCTATTCACTGTTCTCCCGCATTCTCCTTTTGTCACACCTCGCCTCTCCTTTTCTGATTTATCTGAACTCCGTACTAGGAGTTCGCCAACCAAGACTACAAATGTATCTTATCACAGTTATGATCATCCTTGCGACCAATACGACAACGGCCCAGTTTGTGGTCCTGTTTCCTTTCCTCCATCTACCAACCATATTGAAGCGTTGGACGCGGTCGAACAGTGCTCCACTGGTTTGTCAGCCATGAGCCAACCTCCTCTAGGCCTCGAGACTGCTGACCTGCGTGATGGTGATGGGACCGGTGCGATGTGTGCGCATTTGATCGATAACTGCAATATTACTATACGTAGACGTTGATCATTTTCAACTTTTAATTAAACTCTCAATTTTATCGATATCCTATTATCTTTGAATTATAGCTTTAAATTCTTATTTTATTATTTTACCTCTTTGCTTTTATTAGTAATTTTCTTTTAATAGTTATATTTTACTACTTAATTTGGTTGTATAGTTTAGCACATGTAATTTTTTATTTTTCTTATTTTTTTGTTTATTTTTTGTTTATTTATTTACTCTGAGGCAAAAAATTTGGTCGTTTCTTAGCGGTTTTCATATTTTGCTTTTACTCTTCTTTGTACTTTTACCTCGATTGATGTGTAAACATATCTGATATGTCTCGCCACACCACTTTATATATTTTCGTTGTAGCTGTAATTTTAAATTATTTTTATGAGTTCTGATGATGGCTAATAAAGCCGAAACCTGCAGGTCAGCTCATGACCAAAACATTAATAAAAATATATACCAGTTGGTTCAAAAGTGTCTTGGTATTTCGATTTTCGAAAAGTTTCACGTTTGATAGAAAAAGTTTGTACTAAGAAATGGACCATAGTCTTTAATAAAGCGTTTCTGAAAGTAAACGGGAACGAGAGAACAAGTGGGGAAAGAAACGGGAGCAAGGGAGAAGAACGATAAAAACACTTTTAAAAACCCCAGGCATTGTACGCTCGATTGATCTTCGAGATTGATTTTTTTAAATTGTCATAATTTTTGTACATTAAACTTTTAATTAAAAAAAAACAAAATAATTTTAAAGGCAAAACAACGTTTGCTGGGTCAGCTAGTATAGTTATAGGAATATTATTTTATACTTTTTAGGACGCAAGAAAAACGTTGTTTTTTTACAAATATATTTTTTATTATGTAAAAATTATTTTCTACTTTTTCGTTTTTGATGGGTGAAATTTACGAATTTGAGCTTTTAGAATAAATGTATTCAAATGACTTGTTAACCACAAGGAGTGCCACGTGAAAGCAACGTGCAAACCAAAGCATCACTAAGCAAAATAGGAGGCAGCGTGTGTGTGGTTTGATTAACGCCTGTATCTTTAATCAAACCACACACGCAATGCAACCTATTTTGCGAGTTTCGATCTCCTATTTATAGGTATCGGTGGAAAGCCGCACATCTCCATCCGCGCACAAGCTCTCTCGCATCTTCACATACTCATTCATTCAAGTTCATTCATATTTATGATTATTCGCTCATGCAGGCTCATCGAGTTATTTCCTCTTCCTCCTCTCACTCTCGCGCATGGGATCCATGTGAGAGAGAGTGAGGGAGAAGCAAAATAGAGCGAGAGTTAGTTAGATATGATTATTACAGTCGCTAGATGGCAGGTAATAATTTGATTTGATTAATTTTAATTGATTTAAGGCCTAGTTCATGTCGGAAGCATTTAATTCATGTATTGTCATCCAGAATAAAGCTTTCCTGAAAGTTTTAGAGCTCTAGGTGGTCGAAAAGTGGGTGAATTTTCGTTTCTAAGATTTGATCACCACAGACAAACAAACCAACCAACCAACCAACAAACAAACAAACAAACAGAAAAACGAGTGGAGTTAAATAAAAGCATTTAAAAGTAGGTCTTTCAATTTTTTTTTAAAAAATACTTCTTCCCAATTTTGGAATAGCATCCCACACCAGGAATTCAATTTAATATAATTAAAAATCCTCAGCTGCAAATAAGCTCACCAAATTTTAACTCGATCTGATAGCGGGAAATTTGTTTATTTTTAGTGGTTCAAGCAAGCAAATAAGCAAACATGGTGAAATTTAAATAAAAAATTTAAAAATACAAGCATGATCAAAATTAAAAGTTAAAAAAATGTTCTAATTATTTTCTGCAAAAATTAAAATTGTATAGAATATTTGTTTCTTATTTAAAAATTTTATTTGAAGTGCACCCCACCGGTTAAGATCAGTTGTCCATGGGATCAGTTGTCCGTGGGATCAGTTGTCCGTGGGGTCAGTTGTCCATGGGATCAGTTGTTCCGGGATCAGTTGTCCTGGGATCAGTTGTCCTGGGATCAGTAGTCCTGGGATCAGTTGTCCTCGGATCAGTTGTCCTGGGATCAGTTGCGATGATCCCGGTCATGCTATGGCGTCTATAGTATAAAAATAGTATAGTATAAATGTCTTACCGCTAGAGCATCAGCGCCCGAATGACATTGTTTGAGTGAGGAAGAAATAATGACCACACTACACCAATTCTGTATAATTAGTACTGGCTGACAAGGAAACAGAATACAATAAAAGCTGTTTTTGTTAAAAAATCTATCAACGGCAAAGCACCAGCCTATTTATCTTCCTTACTCTGCAGTGTCTGTGATCTCCAGAAGTTGTCCGAAATCTTTGTCTCCGGCTAATCTCGTCATTCAAAAGGCAGTACGCCAGGCGCCAGGGTTTCCTGTATTTAAAACTGTTATAATCTGGATTTATGATTTAAAGAAAAGACGTTGTAATCACTATTTGTTAGAAATAACAAAAAACCTGAGTCAAGTGGCATTCTAATAGCGTATGCCACTAAAAAATGAAACTATTTTTAAAACCCCAAAACATTTTTATTGATTCATTTTTTGAATAACTTCTCAAAAAACGATAATGATCAAAATCAAATTGTAATAAATAAAAAATGCTAAACACCACACTTCTAGTGTGTATTATTTTTAATTAAAAATTATGGTAGATTAAATAAAGTTTAAAAATATACAAAATTGATATTTTTCAAGAGCCATTACTAAACAACATCATTAGTGTCACTGGCATGGATTATCCAAATCAAACACATAAGTACCACTCTTTGCTCAATGAGCTGGAAGGTTAGCAACATGCAGTTTATTTTGATTAAATATAGAATTTGCAGAACTAAAAATACACTTAACGCTAAAAATGGGTTCAAAACCAGTTTTACCGTCTGGAAAATATAACGAGTTTTCTGAATGAGACTAATAAAGTCATGTTCAGACATATAACGACAAACATTAGTAATACATTTAAGTAATCACTAAATTTAAGTAGTTTTATTATAAAGAAAACAAATACTTTTTTATTAACTAATTCTTTTTTGTTAATTTTTAGGAGAAAATTCTAATTTCATACCGTTCAGATTTTTGAAAAATGAGGACCCAGTTGCTTTGTTGTATTGCCTCACAAAATTTCTCAGGTTGAAATATTATTCAAGCTGTTGAATTTATTTGTCGAGTTAGCGTATTAGCTATTTTAAAAAATCAATCGTAAGAACCATCATAAGAATCATTTATAAAAATAACGAATGTAGATTTTTAATTAATTTTGTTATATTTTGAATTAGAACTACGAGCACAATGATATCTATTAATGAACCAACGATGCAACAATGATCAATACGAAAGAAACAATAATAAATATTAACGAATATTTCAAAATGTTCTAAAATCTACCTTCATTTTTAGTATAAAATCGGGCGAAACCTTTCGAACACCCTGCATATATATATATATATATATATATATATATATATATATATATATATATATATATATATATATATATATATATATATATATATATATATATATATATGCAAATATGAGGGGGCTTCGCCATGGAGCGTCTTGTAGACTAAAGTCCCAATTTTGAAAGTAATTCGCTCAGAGATACGCAGCCACCGGAGTTCAGTTTTCATTATTGCAGGCACATGATCATGTTTCTTTAGTCCACCAAAAAGACGAGCAGCTGCATTTTGAATACGTTGAATTTTTCCAACAGCACTAAGAGGTAAGCCTGTGAATAGAGAGTTGCAGTAGTCAAGTCTACTGACAACAAACGAATGCAGCAGGAGACGTGTTGTTTCACTTGTCAGAGACCTTCGTATGGTTCTAAGTTGTCGTAGTTGGAAAAAACATGTTTTTAACAGTTTAGACATATGATCTTTCATGGAAAGCTCAGAATCGACATAAACACCTAGGTTTCGATCAACTTCTGTGGGGGCGACCAAAGCCCCAGCAACCAACAAAGCTTTTGCTTTATTCTGTTGCAACTTTGATCATGCACCTATCCAGATTAATTCAGTCTTATCGCCATTTAGTTTTAGACGATTAGAAGCCATCCACTGTTCAATGTTCTCTATGCAGGGCAATAAGCGAAAGTGAACATTCTCCGCATCATCAACAGAGCAGTGAACATATGTTTGGGTGTCGTCGGCATAGCAGTGTCCCTCGAGTCCAGAACAATGAATAATATTAAGTAAATCAGCGGTGTACAATAGAAACAGTAGTGGGCCCAAGACTGATCCCTGGGGTACTCCACTACTAAGCGACACGGACAATGACAAGTTCCCACCCACACTAACCCGTTGCGTGCGGTTAGTTGAAAATGAAATAATCCATTTGAAGACAACTCCAAAGATGCCATGAGTTTTTTCAAGTCTATCAATAAAGATTCCATGGTCATCAGTATCAAATGCAGCTCTACCGCTCTGCCACCAGCGCCTCTAATATATATATATATATATATAGTTCCCGCTCCGCTCATTTTGTGTCGGATTTCAAATTTTTTTTCTCTATATTTGATTCCCCTTGACTCTCAAGGTTGTGTGAAAATTTCATTACGATCGGATGAATGGTGTAGCAATGCATGAATAACATATATATATATATATATATATATATATATATATATATATATATATATATATATATACATACATACATACATACATACATACATACAAACATTTATATATATATATATATATATATATATATATATATATATATATATATATATATATATATATATATATATATATATATATATATATATATATATATATATATATATATATATTATAAGGAAACATAGCGTTGATATGTTTTTACAAGCCACATGTATCAGAAACTTGGATGGCTTACAATCCACCACGAAATAACGCAAATATAAATGTCTCAACTTCAGACTCGAACCCACGACAGTCGGATCGGCAACACCGCCTCGCATCATGCCAACTACCTTACTATCTGCGCAACTTCCACCGCCAAAAAACAGTGGTTGTTAAGCGCTTTTGTTGGGGTATGTTGAACACAAAAAATTGTTTCCTCAGAATCAAAAATTGGAAATCTTCACCTGCGAGATCTACCCACCGCTTGAGATAGCTGTTTAGCCTCATCAAGTATTGTTCCCATGTTTCTTCTAAATTTAGTTTTTCTCCTCGGAATTTCAACTGGTAATCTTTTGCAGATTTACCAAAACGACGCAACAGCGCTTCTTTGACCATTTCGTAATCTGTCATTTGGTTGCTATCCAAAGTTTTGGAACTTAATAGCAATCCCAGAAGTATTCCCCAACCTTTTCTTGGGTAATCATTTGCTGTGGCCAATACCTCAAAACGGAGCAGGAACGCGTCTACGTGTTCACCTTCCGAGAACTTTGGATATGGAATCTTTGTTACCTCTACCGTCAGCTTTGGCTCTTTTTTCGTTTGTGACTACAATTCCAGCTTCTTCAATTGATGCTCTCGTTGTTCGCGCTCACGCAGAAGTTAAAATTCACGTTCAGGTATTTTTTCCTCACGTTGTCGTTCCCGCTTTTCCAGTTCCTGCTGAGCCTTTTTTCCCGCTCCTGCTGAGCCTTTTTTCTTTCCGCTCCTGCTGAGCATTTTTTTCTTCCCACTCCTGCTGAGCCTTTTTTTCTTCTCGTTCCTCCATTCTCTTTTTGCGTCTTTTAACTCTTTGACGTAATTCCTTGGATCTACTCCGGAATAGCCCAGTGCCTGTCCCATCACAATAAATTTCTTGTCAGACATCTTTCACGAAAAGAAAATTCGGTCACTTGTGATCAAATAACTATCAAAGAAAATATATTTACGGAAAAAAATATGCGTAAACATGTCGGGGTCACCAATGTAAACTTTGCCGAATTAGCTCGCTAGCGATTCGTAACGTTAAAGCTTAAAGTTATTTATAGCACAATATTTCTCGAATTATAATTCAGGCTTAGTACTTCGTTCGTACTGATTAAATCTAATTAAATCTCACGTTTCAGAAATATCTTGATTCTGACAACTCTTTTGATTCTATTAGATACCTTTTGTCAACTTGTCTAACTACAGAGTCTATTCTCTAAAACTCTAAATCTTGATCTCACGAACCGACTAACTCTACTTGACCAACTCGACTTTACTAACTCAACTTCACTATTTACTTCTTTTAGTGAACTGAGGATGCAAAATAGGGAAAAGGCTTCCTATATATTTTTTTTAATAATAGTTTATTGACTTTTACACCAGGTGTTTTAAGACTGAAATGACTGTATGTAGGAAACACCTAAGTACTTCCTGTCGTGGATCATAATTTTATCCTTTTAACTTTCCCCTCCTCTTTTCTCCAGGATTGGGACTGGCTTGCAAATGCAAGGCATTCCTATACATATATTTTTTAATGATAGCTTATAGTCCTTTACACGAAGTGTTTTAAGACTGTATGTAGGAAGCACATAAGTACGTCCTGTCGTGGATCAAAGTTTGTTCCTTTTAACTGTCCTCCTTCTTTATCCAAACTTAGGAATGGCTCGCAATTAGCGAGGCGGAGTTGATTCCTATATATATATATATATAAATATATTATAATAGTCTATAGTCCTTTACACCAGGTGTTTTAAGACTCTAATGGTTGTATGTAAGAAGCACTTAAGTACTTCATGTCGTGGATAAGAATTTGATCTTTTTTACTTTTACCTCCTCTTTTCTCCAGGTTTGGGACTAGCTCGCAATTAGCGAGGCGGAGTTATTCCTATATATATATATATATATATATATATATATATATATATATATATATATATATATATATATATATATATATATATATATATATATATATATATATATATATATATATATATATATATATATATATATATATATATATATGTATATACTGAGGTTACAGAAGAAACGGAAAAGGATTTATATATATATATATATATATCGTGGTGGATTGTAAGCCATCCAAGTTTCTGATATATGTGGCTCGTAAACACATATCAACGCTATGTTTCCTTATCTATATATATATAAAAACATGTCCTGACTGACTGATAATCAACGCCGAGCTCAAACGCCTCATCCTAGGAACGTGAAATTTGGAACTTATATTACTTTTATAGCGTAAACATCCGCTAAGAAAGGATTTTTGAAAATTTAGCTCCTGAGGGGAAAAAACTGGAAAACAAACTTTTTTCTAAAACAATGTATATCTCGAAAACCAAAAATGAGATTCTTTTTAAAAGATGTAAAAATTAGTATTTAGTTTCTATTCTAAAAATAAAGATATACGTGTTTTACCATTTTTTGAAAATTTGGTTTCCAGGACCTTAAATGTGAAGTGGAAAAGGGGTTATTTGATTTTAAAATAACTGCTACTCAAAAACTGTAAATGCTACAGATGTGAAAATTAGTATTTTGAGGTTTTGGGCCGGTTAAAAGTAGATGAGTTCAGTTTATCACCGGACGGACGGGCCAAGCCGTTATTTTAGGGTTTTCATACGGCCCTGCCCAAACCTCAAATCAAGGTGGAACGGGCTGATATTTTTAACCAAGTATATAGACATTTGAGTGATTTTAGGGTGTTCAGACGGGCCGGGCTAAACCTGATGTCAAGGTGGGACGGGCCGAAGTTTTACATCAAGTATATAGAACTTCTAGGCCTGTAAAAACGGGCCGGGCCCATATTAGACGGGCCGTGCCGGGCCAGGAATTTCGGTTTTTGAAACGGGCTGGGCCAAGTTGTCGACGGGCGGAGCCGAGACCTAAAAAATTGATCCGTGCAGTGGGTACTCTACTATGTATGCACGGTTCAAATTCTCTAATTTCATGCGAGCGAAGCCGCTACGGGCACTGCTAGTAATATATATCATAAAACATATATCTGCCATAGCTATTAAATTTGCTAGTGATGAAATGTAAGCCGTACAACTTATATATACTATCGAGCATTGATTCGTACCCATTCATAGTCGAGTGTTGTGTTCAACATACCCCAACAAAAGCGCTTAACAACCACTGTTTTTTGGCGGTGGAAGTGGCGCAGATGGTAAGGTAGTTGGCATGATGCGAGGCGGTGTTGCCGATCCGACAATCGTGGGTTCGAGTCTGAAGTTGAGACATTTATATTTGCGTTATTTCGTGGTGGATTGTAAGCCATCCAAGTTTCTGATATATGTTTCCTTATAATATGCGTGTGCAGACTTTCTTGCGTTTTTTGTCGAACTTCGTTGCGTGTGCAGCATTTCTTGCGTGTACAGTTTAGAGTGTAACTTTATCGTCGGCTCGGCTGGCTGGCGGTTTCGTCTCTTGCGTGTACAATCTACTTTTTATGCCCTAACATGATCGCTTTTCGACGGCCGGCTAGCGTCGTCGGCTGGCCGGCTGTCTGTCTTTCCTTCCTTCCTGTATATAAGCTCTGGTACTCCTTGTAAATTTTGTTCCTAGTGTAGTTTTTTGCTCTGTGTGTAGTATCGTTCCTGAAGAAGCTCTAATTTAAGGCGCAAAAGCTCGAACCGAACTTACGAGTTTATTATTTTTTCTGTTCGAGAAGTTAAGACAGTAAACGTTGTTAAGTTGTTTCGACAATTTTATTGAAAATTGAGAAGAAGTATAAATAAAATATTTGTTGAAAAGAGTCGAATTGTGTCGTTTACGGCAATTGATTCTCCGAAAAGCTCATTTCTCGGTAGCCTAAAGGCCTTTCGTTTCCTTCACTCGAAACAGTTCCTGTGTTTTACCCATATATATATATATATATATATATATATATATATATATATATATATATATATATATATATATATATATATATATATATATAATTGACAGTATTTCAGTATTTGGATATCAAATTCTCGCATAAACACGCTCTATTAAATACTACGGCCCATTTTCTACAACACCATTTTTTCTTTACTACTGCTTCAAACGTCTAAATTTTCTTCCTGAATTAACTACACAGTCATCAGTGCACAAGACTTTATTGTCACTGTAGTGTATTGGTTCTATGTTTGGAGTTTCCGATTATCAACTGTAGCGAGCGGGAGGCGAGAAGTAACTGTTGTGTTTTATAATAATAGGAACTGTTGTGTTTATAATAAATAAATAGTATTTTACATTGGCGACGAGGATAAATTAGTAATAATGATGTCAAACGAACTTTCGTCGATTTTCCCATTCGATTGCAAATCAGAAAATGCCACGCTGGGCCAAAGATGGCGGCGGTGGAAAAGATCGTTTGATTACTTTCTGTTGGCGAAGGGTGTAACCCTAGCTGAACAAAAGAAAGCGCTACTGCTACACACAGCCGGCCTCGACGTACAAGATATTTTCGAGACCTTGCCAGAACCGACGGACGGCGCCGATGTATACGCCAAGGCAGAGAAAGCTTTTGACGAATATTTCAAACCGCTTGTCAACATTCCGTTTGAAAGATATTCGTTTCGCCAGCTAACACAAGAGCCCACAGAATCGATTGTTCAGTTCGTTACTCGGCTCAGACAACAAGCAGACCTGTGCGAGTTCGGCAACCAAATGGATGATTTCATTCAAGACCAGGTGATCGCTCAATGTCATTCTACAGGGTTACGAAAACAATTGTTGGAAAGACGTGAAGTGACACTCACGCAAACCCTGGACATCGCGAGAGCTAAAGAGGCAGCTGAATGCCAAGTTGCCACCATGCAGAAGATTGATTTGATGGCGCCATCTCGGGAAATAAATGCTGTTTTTTCTAAACCGGTGGTAGATGGTAAAAGGGTTCAAGCATGTTTTCGGTGTGGTAAAGAAGGACATTTTGCCAGAGATCCCAGTTGTCCAGCAAAGAATTTGACGTGTCGAAAATGCGATAAAGTGGGACATTTTCAGTCACAGTGTAATTCTAAAGTAGTTTCCGAGAAAAGTTACAGACCTACAATGCGAACAAATTCTTCAAACAAACAGGTACGCGGGTCAACACAGTTGAAGAACCTGATGATGACGACGATGACGGAAATGTTTTTGCTTTTACAATACACAGTGGTGATAATGATAATTTTACAGTGGACGTAACTGTGGGTGGAGTAATTTTGCACGACATGTTAATTGACTCTGGAGCGTCCTGCAATGTGATTGATCGAGGTACTTGGGAATCGGTGAAAAAGAAAGGAATAAAATGCAAATCAGAAAGATCCAACAAGAAAATTTTTTCATATGCATCAGAAATAGCATTGAAGACTCTTGGTAAATTCAGTACGAGCACACAGATTGGAAATCATATAACACCAGCCGAATTTGTTGTCATAGACGGAGTTGGTCGACCAATTTTGGGACGTAAAACTGCCATTGAGCTTGGAGTTCTCCGAGTCGGTCCATACAGATCAGATGTGAATTGGCTCAGTATCGATGAAATAGCAACACAATTTCCAAGTCTCTTTGATGGTATCGGTAAGCTGAAAGATTACCAAGCCAGGTTACACATTAATCCTGCCATAGTTCCAGTTCCACAAAGTTCACGCAGAATACCGTTCGGATTGCGAGATAAAGTGGAAGCTGAAATTCGTAATTTGTTAGCTCAGGACATTATTGAACCAGTCAGAGGTCCTACGCCATGGGTCAGTCCGGTAGTGGTAATTCCGAAAGGGTCTGGTATTCGACTGTGTATAGATATGCGACAGGCAAATGAAGCAATAGTAAGAGAAAGACATCCAATACCAACAGTCGATGATGTTTTGCAAGAGCTGAATCAGAGCAAAGTGTTCAGTAAGATTGACCTCAAACTTGGATTTCATCAGATTGAACTCTCTGAAGAATCGAGACCGATTACGTCATTTGCTACACATTTAGGATTATTCCGGTACAAACTGTTATTTTTCGGCGTAAATTCCGCTCCAGAGCTTTATCAACATATTCTGATGCAAGTGATACAAGGGTGCAAGGGCGCAGCTAACATTGCTGATGGCATCATCATTCATGCTAAAGACGATCAAGAACACGAGGAACGACTGACAGCGGTCCTTACTAGACTTGTTGCTGCTGGTCTTACACTGAATAGAGACAAATGTAAGTTCCAAATGAATCAACTGGAATTCATGGGGCTCCTAGTTACAGAACGTGGGGTTGGTCCGACACAGGCGCGCATTGAAGCTGTACAGAACGCTCGTGAACCAACATCGTCAACAGAAGTTTTCTGGGTTTGGTGAATTTTTCCGCAAAATTCATTCCAGATTTAGCAACTGTCGCCGAGCCATTAAGGAAACTTACGAGGCAGGACGTTCGATTTGTTTGGAATGATGAACAGAAAGCTGTTTTCACAGAATTGAAAGCACGGCTTACCAAAGCAGAGACGCTTGCATATTTTGATAAAAATTCCAAGACTGAGGTAATAGCAGATGCAAGTCCCGTTGGCCTGGGTGCAATACTGGTACAGTGGCAAAATCATGAACGTCGAGTTATCAGTTATGCAAGCCGTAGCTTGACGGAGGTTGAACGTCGCTACTCACAAACTGAAAAAGAAGCACTTGCACTCGTCTGGGCTTGTGAAAGATTCCATATATATCTAGGAGGAATACAGTTTTTATTAATAACTGATCACCGACCACTGGAAGTAATTTATGGAAAGCGATCGAAACCATCGGCAAGAATTGAACGTTGGGTTTTGCGTCTCCAGCCATACGACTTCAAGGTAATTATCGTCCTGGTAAAGAAAACATTTCCAACGCGTTGTCAAGACTAACCGAAACGAAATGCTCTCCTACCAACCGGGCTGAGGAATACATTCGATTTGTTACTGAGAATGCTGCATTGTGTGCTATCCCAATGCAGACAATAGAAACCGAGAGTGACGTTGATACAGACCTTCAGAAAGTTAGAAAAGCTGTGAAGTCCGGTGATTGGAGTCAGTGTTGTGCGAGCATCAAAGCTACAAGAAATGAAATTTCAACCATCGGCAAAATTGTTTTACGTGGCACTCTAATAATAATACCAAAATCTTTACAAAAAAAAGTCATTTTGCTGGCACATGAAGGACACCAGGGAATAGTAAAAACAAAAGCCAGACTGTGTACTAAAGTGTGGTGGCCTGGAATAGACCAGATGGCAGAAAACACTTGTCGTTCTTGTCACGAGTGTCAGTTGGTTAGTCCACCATCACATCCAGTACCTATGACACGTACTGAATTGCCAGAGGGACCATGGCAGCACCTAGCGACCGATTTGCTTGGTCCTTTACCCAATGGTGAATACTTATTAGTAGTTATTGATTACTATAATTGCTACTTTGAAGTAAGAGTCAACTACATCTACAAACATTATTAGATGGCTCGATGATATTTTCACCGTTCACGGTTTTCCGATATCAATAAAAACAGACAATGCACCCAATTTCAAGGCAGTAGAATTCCAAAATTACTTACATAGTGCAGGAATTGAACATCGAACCAGCATTCCCTTTTGGCCAGAATCGAATGGAGAAGTGGAACGTCAAAACCGTACTCTGTTAAAATTCTTGAAAACCTGTGAACTTCGAGGGCTGCAATTGAAATGTGAGTTAAACAAATTTTTAATGGCATACCGAACAACACCCCACTCCACGACTGGAACTTCCCCTGCTGAGATGCTATTCGGCAGAAAAATTCGTTGCAAATTGCCTGACTATGAAGCCTGTACAAGTGGTACGAAATCAGACCTGGATATTCGCACCAGAGATCATAAAAAGAAAGAGGAAGGAAAACTGCATGCAGATTTTAAACGAAAGGCGAATTTCAGTGACATCAAACTGGGCGACACAGTGATGCTGCAGCAGAAACCACAGAACAAATTGTCTCCAACTTTCAACCCAAAATTGTTCACAGTTGTTGAGCGACGAGGTAGCGAGCTGGTTGTGATGTCAGATGAAGGAGTAACATATCGTCGGAACGTGGCTCACGTGAAAAAGTACAGATCATCGGCAGAGTCTTCAGAACACGAGGAGGTTGCCTTGGAGGACGATGCACCAGAACAGAAACAGGCTTTTGAAGAAGAGGCTATGGAAGATCAGGCTCAGGCGGATGTAGACACACCGGAACCGGAAATAGGGAGCGGACAGCCAAGACGTTCTGGGAGGATTCGAACTCGTCCACGATATCTTGAACAATACGTTGCTTAATTGACTGAACATTTAAAATTTGTAGAAGGGGAGGGATGTAGTGTATTGGTTCTATGTTTGGAGTTTCCGATTATCAACTGTAGCGAGCGGGAGGCGAGAAGTAACTGTTGTGTTTTATAATAATAAGAACTGTTGTGTTTATAATAAATAAATAAATAGTATTTTACAGTCACGAGGGGTTGACCGGCCGGTTTCGGCTTTATCCATCATCAGAACCCCTATAATAAAGTAAGAAAAATCAATGTATAGAATATTAGACGAAAGCCAAATATATAAAGATAGAGAAACACTAATAAAACCATTCAAATATAAAACTAAAAACATAGAATTCCAACCACATACCAGCGATACAACTTTCATTAAAACCACCAACGCTACGACAATACAACAGCTAACAAAACTGTTTACGTATAACTCACCTGGGAGCAGGTGCACTGAATTTACAGGTACATTATTTATATTTAAACTTACTAAAAAGATAATACGGTAATTTCGACAGCAAATCAAAGTAGCAAAAATAAAGTTTCATCCCGTGACCATAAAACGAGGAAATAAAGTAAACCAGGATTAAATTAAAACAGAAATGAAATAAACCAGAAATAAAATTAAAATAAATTAAGAAATAAAAAATAAAAAGATAAAATAAAAAGAAATGAATAAACCAAAATTAAAATAAACAAAAAATAAAATCAAAATATAATAGCTGAAAAGGTTGTTAGAACTAGCGTTGGACACGCCGCACCGTTATATTACCATGATATTATATTATATATATATATATTAGAGAGTGACACGGTAATACCGACCGCGGTAAATACCGCGGTTACCGCGGTTATACCGCGGTAACGGGAACAAATTTCAATAATTTCACCATTACCGCGCGGTGACGGGGAAAAAATGGGGGAAAAATTTGCGGTAATGGGAAAAATGTTGACGGTAATTCCGCGGGAACGGTAATGAAGTTTTAAACTAATTTTTAAAAATTCAAATTTTTTTTTTTTTGGTACTTTGTTTTATCGTCTTTGTACTTTGTTTAGCTAATTCTACCGGAGTATCTTTCTTTTTGTATTTCATTTCGGTTGATTGTCCTGGTCTTGAATCGGTTTAATTTCAATAGTACATTTTCGCTTGTAGTTTTAAATAACATGGAAATGGGAAAATGCGACACCGAAAAATGAATTTCAATTAAAAGTGAACGTTTGCGATTCGACAAATGTCAAGGCACTCATGGATTGAAGAACTAATATTTTTTACTTTCTTATTTCATTTAAAACATAAAAATCTTTTTGCAAATTCTTTTAATAATTAACTTCAAAATAAACTTGCATAAAAATTTAAAATGCGGGGACAATGAGGGTTTGGGAATGATAACTGCGGGGATGGGTAGGGGATGGGGACAGATATTGAGGAAATGGGGTGGGGATGGGGACATGGGGCGAGGGGACAGTGAGGGGACGGGAAGAGAGTTTTCTTTGCGGGGTGGGGATGGGGAAGAAATGTTGTCCCCGTGTCACTCTCTAATATATATATATATATATATATATATATATATATATATATATATATATATATATATATATATATATATATATATATATATATATATATATATATATATATCTGTGGGTGTGTGTGTGTGTGTGTGTGTGACCCCTCAAAGACATTAAAATTTTAAAAAATTATTTTTCGTCAAAATCTTACTTTTTATTACAACCACACACAAATTTCATTGAAACACACTTTTTAAATGTGTTCTAATAAAACTAAATTAACAGAGTGATAAATGATTATAAATGTTATATCAAGAATGTGTTCAGTACACAGACAATAAGGATTCGTTAATCACAATGCAACTTAAGTGAGCTAAAACATTATCAATTACTTATAAATGTCGTTGAAATTTCTTTTGTGCGGGACAGGAATCTGTTTAAGATGGTGTGCAATGACTTGAAAGATAAGTTGAAGCTGTTTTTCATCCGTTATTTGTGCTAAGTTGAAATCTGTTGTTAACTTGACAAGATGTTCAGCACAGTCATTTACAACATGAAACGCTGTAGCAATCTTTTTGGTTTGATGATAGTCTGTACCATGATGATCAGGTTTGAGAGCAGGGAACAGTTGCATTGACTCCTGTGTAATCAAATCTGACATTTTATCTTGAAATGTATTGATTTTTTGTATGTTCTTCTCAGATCTAACTTGTTTTGTGGGTTTTTCAAAGCAGCAACTATAAGTGTCTTCTATTCAGCATATACCTAGTCCAAGAAAATTGATAACCCTGACAAATCTTTAGTTAAATATCAAAGATAACCTTTCCATTTTCAAATTTCTTTACGAGAGGAAAGTCAACTACAATTCAGTTGTTAAAATTGATGGATATGTGGAGCAGTGGTATATACGGATTTTTAAAAAGCGTTTGATCGTGTATCTCATGCAAAGTTAATTGATAAATTAGAAAATTTTGGCGTCAATGAAGGTTTAATTATTTGGATTAAAGATTATATAACAAATAGAGCAAGTAGTGTTAGGGTTAATAGTTGTACATCTAACAGATTTCAAGTTACAAGTGGGGTACCTCAAGGTAGTGTTTTGGGGCCATTACTAGGGTAATGAAAAAAATACCTATATTATTTATGTCAACGATATGTTTTGAAATAGTTAAGAATAACTCGGCGGAGCTGTTTATGTATGCTGATGACGCTAAAATATTTAAAACTATACAAATCAGTGATGATCGAATGATATTGTAGAGCTGTTTGAAATTATTAAGAGATTAAAGTAAAAAATGGGAAATTAAGCTAAATGCTGGTAAATGTGTGGCGGTGAGATATGGACGCCAATTAGTGACAGAGAAAAACGATGAAAGAAAACATCTTTAAAAAAACACCATTGGATGTTTGTTTATGTTAACAAATCATCTCTTTTATTTACGTTGAATACACATGAGGTGAAAAAGTTATCAACACGGCTAACGAAAATAATCTGTAAAAGAAATATAAAAACATAAAATGACCCAAAATTGTCTGAATGAAAAGCTTGTGACACTCAGCTGAAACAAATACAAACAAAAAAGACCGTTTAATTAAAGAGTTCATTTATTAAATTTTTATATCGTTATAGTAGTATGATTTTTTTAAGCAAATTCAAGGGCTTTTTGTTACTCAGCCCTTTTTTGTTGTATTTGTTGGACCAGTATACAAAAAGACATAAAGCAACGAAGTAAGCCTCCATGGCAACTCCCAGCACAGCCAACGGATGTTTGTAATGCCGGTGGAATTCAAATCGATTAACCGCTTTACTAACAGAGCTTATCAGTTTATATTTAATTTAAATAAAATACTGATGAAAATAACTAATCAACTGCTATTTCAATGCTGGTTTGTGTAGATATCGGCTACTGGAGCCGTTACTCACATGGAAGTATCAAGAAAAAATATTTACATTGCTTGAGAATGACGAAAAACCATCCATAAAAGACAAAACCTTTACCAATGATTCTATACGCAGCAAGCTGCAACGCTTGCCTCACAATAACTACCGTGTTCTCTATGAAGTTTTCAAATTTCTTAAAGAGTAAGTTATTCAACATAACACATTTAATTTTTTCTTGAATTAAATTGAACGTTTGTTTTATATACTGACGTTATGGCACTATGTTAGTTGTCTTGGTAGAATGTTAACCTTGAATGGGAAAGCTACACGGTTTGACTCGCACTCACTGCCTAGTTGCTCATGTTATCGTGAAACTTAGCGGTAAAACCGTTTTCTACGTAGGACATGTAAAAGAACAGCGCCTCTGAATTGGCCTTCTATATATTACTACATTACATTTTTTACATTACATTCCACGTGCCCTTACAAATAACTACAAAATTGAATTATTCATTAAATTGTTTATGTTTGTGTATCATCTCACATGTAAGGGCTCAGTAAATTTTTTGGGACAGCTACACAGCAAGAAATTGTTATTTTTAATCTCCTTAATGATATATTCTTTTTTTTCATTATATATGTTATTTTAAAATACGTATTACTATTTCTTTTTATTTATATTAAAAAAACATGCTCGCTAAGCAGCATGTGACACACAATTTTTTTTTAAAGAAAAACACTTTTTTAATATAAATCTTTGATTTATATTTTTATAATTTTTGCCTTTGGCTTAACTTTTTTGTGTTTTAATGGTCCTTGACGTTTTTCTGAGTATTAACACAGAAAAAGACACGTACCAAAGCTTCATTTTATTATTTTTTAATAAACTACAAAACCATTCCAGATAACCCGTATAAGATTTAGCGATATCGTAACAATTGGTATCAGAAGTGGGATCTAAAACAAAATGGTTTTGCAAGAGAACTTTCCATTGCTTATGACAACGAGAGCTGAACGCTAAAAGAGTAGAGCCGGAACTCTTGGACCGCCTACAGACGTCATTGGAGGACAATGAGTTTGATCCAGAGGAATACGACTTTGATACAAGTTAAAAATTAACAATCTGGATAAGAGAAATGACAAAAGAATGAAATGAAGCACCAAAAAATGAAAAGAGAGAACTTTCTGCTGTCAAACGCCGATTTTTTGTTTCAAGATTTTTGTGCATTTTGGTAACTAAAGCTTTAGCATTCTTGGTAACTAAAGCATTAGCAATAGAATAAAAAAAGTTTAAAAAAGTTCTTAGATGGCGGCATAAGTGAAATAAAAAAAATTGTTTCATCGTTCGTATGCTTTACAAAACAAATAAAAGTAAAAAAGATTGATTAAATTATAAATAATTTTTATATTTTGAATTAATTTAAGTGAGGTGAATATTTTTTAATTTATCTAATTATATAAAATTATATAAAGAATTTTTTTTATATAATTATCTATATATATATAAAAATGAATGTTTGTATGTATGTATGTATGTATGTATGTATGTATGTATGTATGTATGTATGTATATAGGTATTGTATTCATGCATTGCTACACCATTCATCCGATCGTAATGAAATTTTCACACAACCTTGAGAGTCAAGGGGAATCAAATATAGAGAAAATTTTTTTAAAATCCGTCACAAAATGAGCGGAGCGGAGCGGGTGAGCGAGCGGGAACTATATATATATGTATGTGCGTATGTATGTGTGTATGTATGTATGTGTATGTGCATGTATGTGTGTCTGTGTGTGTGTGTTTATGTATGTACTAGCGGAGATACCCGGCGTTGCCCAGGTTTTTTAGAGGTTTTTCTAATGTTTGTCTCTTTCTCTCCCGTTTCCTTTCCCACCTGCTTTCCCACTCCTGTTCGCTTTCCCGTTTTCGGTCGTTTTCCCGCTGCCGGTCGCTTTACCGCTGCCGGTCGTTTTCCCGCTCCCGGTCGTTTTCCCGTTCCCGGTCGCTGTTCCGTTCCCGCTCACGTTTGCTCTCCCATTCCCGCTCACGCCTTCTTTTCCGTTCCCGTTCGCTGTCCGTTCCGGGTCGCTTTCCCGTTTCTATAATAGACAAACTAACCCACAAACATTCATATATATATATAGTCTTAGCAAATATATTTTACGTTTTATAGGCTAACAGAAGTTATGAAAGATTGGAAAAGAGAAAATGAGCGTGAACGGGAACGGGAGAGCAACCGTGACCGGGAATGGGAAAGCAAGCATGACCGGGAATGGGAGAGCAAGCATGACCGGGAACGGGAGAGCAAGCGTGAGCGGGAACGGGAAAGCGACCGGGAACGGGAAAGCGACCGGGAACGGAAAAGCGACCGGGAACGGAAAAGGGACCGGGAACGGGAAAACGACCGGGAACGGGAAAGCGACCGGGAACGCGGAAAGCGACCGGGAACGCGGAAAGCGACCGGGAACGCGGAAAGCGACTGGAATTGGGAGAGCAAGCTTGGAAGGAAACGCGAGCAAGAGAGAAAATCGACAACAAAACTTCTGAGCGGGAAAGCGATCGGGAGCTGGAAAACGACCGAGAGCGGAAAAGCGACCGGGAACGCGACGAAAACGGGAAAGTGGAGAAGGAAACGGGAGCGAGAGAGACAAACATTAGAAAAACCTCTAAAATCCCCGGGCAACGCCGGGTAACCCCGCTAGTTTATCTATATATATAAAAGAACATGTCCTGACTGACTGACTGACTGACTGACTGATGACTGACTGATAATCAACGCCGAGCTCAAACGCCTCATCCTAGGAACGTGAAATTTGGAACTTATATTACTTTTATAGCGGAAACATCCGCTAAGAAAGAATTTTTGAAAATTATGCTCCTGAGGGGAAAAAACTGGAAAACAAACTTTTTTCTAAAACAATGTATATCTCGAAAACCAAAAATGAAGAAATTTTGAAATTTGGTATATAGATTCTTTTTGAAAAATAAAAAGATACGTGTTTCACTAATTTTTGAAAATTCGGTTTCCCGGACCTCAACTGTGGGTTGGAAAATTGGGTTATTTGGTTTTTAAAGTAGCTTCTACTCAAAAACTGTTAATGCTACAGGAGTAAAAATTAGTATTTAGTTTCTACTCCAAAAATATTGAAATACGTGTTTTAGCATTTTTTGAAAATTTGGTTTCCAGGACTTCAAATGTGGGGTGGAAAATAGGGCTAATTGTCTTTTATAGTAACTGCTACTCAAAAACAGTAAATACCACAGATGTAAAAATTATTATTTAGTTTCTTTTCTAAAAATAAAGATATACGTGTTTCACCATTTTTTACAAATTTGGTTTCCCGGACCTCAAATGTGGGTTGGAAAATTGGGTTATTTGGTTTTTAAAGTAGCTTCTATTCAAAAACTGTTAATGCTACAAAGGTAAAAATTAGTATTTAGTTTCTACTCTAAAAATAATGATATACGGGTTTCATAATTTTTTGAAAATTTGGTTTCCAGGACTTCAAATGTGGGGTGGAAAATAGGGTTATTTGGTTTTTAAAGTAGTCAACAACTGTAATTGCCACAGATGTAAAAATTATTACTTAGTATCTACTCAAAACAAGTAAATTAAAAACGAATTTTTAAAACCAATGCTCTTATATGTAATTAAAACACAAATTTTGCAATCAATTTTTTCTTATATTACTCTTTTATTTTATATTAAAGTCGAAATATCTTAATTATATCAAAATATCGAAATTAATTAAAATTAACTAAATTAATTGACTTATTGTAAAACTAATAATTGAACATTGCATTGTCTTCTATTTTGAGCATGTATGCAAAATTTGAAAAAAATCTATCGTCAAGAAGTGACTCAAAAATTGATTGCAAGATTTGAAACAGACAGAGAAACAGACAGACAGAGAAACAGACAGACAGAGAAACAGACAGACAGAGAAACAGACAGACAGAGAAACAGAGACGACGAGTTAATAAAAGCATTGGTAAAAAAGATATACGTGTTTCATCATTTTTTGGGTTATTTGGTTTTTAAAGTAGCTGCTACTCAAAAACTGTTAATGCTAAAGAAGTAAAAATTAGTATTTAGTTTCTACTCCAAAAATAATGAAATACGTGTTTTAGCATTTTTTGAAAAATTTGGTTTCCAGGACCTCAAATGTAAGGTGCAAAATAGAGTTATTTGATTTTAAAAATTACTGCTACTCAAAAACTGTAAGTGGTAATCTATATATATAAAAGAACATGTCCTGACTGACTGACTGGCTGACTGATAATCAACGCCGAGCTCAAACGCCTCATCCTAGGAGCGTGATATTTGGAACTTATATTACTTTTATTGCTTAAGCATTCGCTAAGAAAGGATTTTTAAAAATTTTGCTCCTGAGGGGAAGAAACTGGAAAACAATTTTTTTTCTAAAACAATGTATATCTCGAAAACCAAAAATAGGGAGATTTTGAAATTTGGTATATGGATTCTTCTTGAAAAATAAAAAGATACATGTTTCACCATTTTTTGAAAATTTGGTTTCCCGGACCTCAAATGTGGGTTGGAAAATTGGGTTATTTGGTTTTTAAAGTAGCTGCTACTCAAAAACTGTGAATGCTACAGGAGTAAAAATTAGTATTTAGTTTCTACTCCAAAAATAATGAAATACGTGTTTTAGCATTTTTTGAAAATTTGGTTTCCAGGACTTCAGATGTGGGGTGGTAAAAAGGGTTATTTGTTTTTTAAAGTAACTGCTACTCAAAAACTGTAAATACCACAGATGTAAAAATCAGTATTTAGTTTCTATTCTAAAAATAAAGGTTTACGTGTTTTACCATTTTTTTAAATTTGGTTTCCAGGACCTCAAATGTGGGGTGGAAAATTAGGTTATTTGGTTTTTAATGTAACTCCTACTCGAAAACTGTAGGTGCTGCAGGAGTAAAAATTAGTATTTGGTTTCTACTTCAGAAATAATTGTATACGTGTTTTACTATTTTCTGAAAATTTGGTTTCCAGGATGTCAAATATGGGGTGAAAAATAGGGTTACTTGGTTTTTAAAGTAACTGCTACTCAAAAACTGTAAATGCTAAAAAAGTGAAATTAGTATTTAATTTCTACTCTAAAAATAATGATATACGTATTTCACCATTTTCCGAAAATTTGGTTTCCAGGACCTCAAATGTGAAGTGGAAAAAGGGTTATTTGATTTTAAAATAACTGCTACTCGAAAAACTGTAAGTGTTACAGATGTGAAAATTAGTATTTTGAGGTTTTGTGCCGGTTAAAAGTAGATGAGTTCAGTATATCACCGGACGGACGGGCCAAGCCGTTATTTTAGGGTCTTCATACGGCCCTGCCCAAACCTTAAATCAAGGTGGGACGGGCAAAAATATTTAACCAAGTTTATAGACATTTTAGTGATTTTAAGGTGTTCAGATGGACCGGGCTAAACCTGAAGTCAACGTGGACGGGCCGAAGTTTTTCATCAAGTTTATAGAACTTCTAGGCCTGTAAAAACGGGCCGGGCCCATATTAGACGGGCCGTGTCGGGCCAGGAATTTCGATTTTTGAAACGGGCTGGGCCAAGTTGTCGACGGGCCGAGACCTAAAAAATTGATCCGTGCAGTACTCTACTATGTTCAAATTCTACGGTTCAAATTCTCTAATTTCATGCGAGCGAAGCCGCTACGGGCACTGCTAGTTATATATAAATTAATTTGCCATAGATAGCAAATCGTCAAGCAAAAACGTCTTACACAGACGTGGGCTAGTAAGCAAGCAAGCAAAGAGCACAGGCGGTAGAGTTAATATAAGGAACTTAAACATAATGGAAAGCTAAGCATTTTAATGCATTAGCCAAAACTGAGCAGAGTCTCTTCGGTATAACACAAGGACTTTTGTAATTTGTTTCTGGAACCTTTGCGGTAGGTCACGCTTAAAAACAATTAAACGTTTGACTTTCAGGAGAAAAGCTCATTTGTTTAATATATATATATATATATATATATATATATATATATATATATATATATATATATATATATATATATATATATATATATATATATATATATATATATATATATATATCTATATATATAAAAATGAATGTTTGTATATATATATATATATATATATATATATATGTCCTTTATGCATTGCTACACCATTCATCCGATCGTAATGAAATATTCACACAACCTTGAGAGTCAAGGGGAATCAAATATAGAGAAAACAAATTTGAAATCCGTCACAAGATGAGCGGAGCGGAGCGGGTGAGCGAGCGGGAACTATAGATATATATGTATGTATGTATGTGTATGTGCATGTATGTGTGTCTGTGTGTGTGTTTATGTATGTATGTATGTATGTATGTATGTATGTATGTATGTATGTATGTATGTATGTATGTATGTATGTATGTATGTATGTATGTATGTATGTATGTATGTATGTATGTATGTATGTATGTATGTATGTATGTATGTATGTATGTATGTATGTATGTATGTATGTATGTATGTATGTATGTATGTATGTATGTATGTATGTATGTATGTATGTATGTATGTATGTATGTATGTATGTATGTATGTATGTATGTATATATGTATGTATGTATGTATGTATGTGTGTAGAATCGGATCTAGGGGGGGAGAACTGAGAGCGAAAAAATGAGCGGGAAAACGACAGGGAACGGATAACGACCGAGAGCGGGAGCGCAAGCGGGAAGGAAAAGAGCGAAAAAGAAACGCATTAGGTAAACCTCTAAAAACCCCGGGCAACGCCGGGTGCCCCCGCTAGTATCTATATATATAAAAATGAATGTTTGTATATGTTCATGTCCTTTATGCATTGCTACACCATTCATCCGATCGTAATGAAATTTTCACACAACCTTGAGAGTCAAGGGGAATCAAATATAGAAATTTTTTTTTTGAAATCCGTCACAAAATGAGCGGAGCGAGCGGATGAACGAGCGGGAATTATATATATATATATATCTGGTGGCAGAGCGGTAGAGCGCTCGCCTGTTGATCGTTAGGTCGGCAGTTCAAGCCTCACCTGCGTCACCAGCGTAACTCCCTTAGGCAAGGAGTTCACTCGCATTGCTTTCTCATGTCTATGAAAATAGCGTGTTCTTCGAAGTTTCCGATCCAAAGGAACCTTCGTAAGCGCCTCTGACTTATCTGGCGCTATATAAATTCATCATTATTATCATTATTATTATGTGCGTATGTATGTGTGTATGTATGTATGTGTATGTGTATATATATATATATATATATATATATATATATATATATATATATATATATATATATATATATATATAATACTAGCGGAGATACCCGGCGTTGCCCGGGTTTTTTAGAGGTTTTTCTAATGTTTGTCTCTTTCTCTCCCGTTTCCTTTCCCACCTGCTTTCCCACTCCTGTTCGCTTTTCCGTTTTCGGTCGTTTTCCCGCTGCCAGTCGCTTTCCCGCTCCCGGTCGCTTTCCCACTGCCGGTCGCTTTCCCGCTCCCAGTCGCTTTCCCGCTGCCGGTCGCTTTCCCGCTCCCGGTCGCTTTCCCGCTGCCGGTTGCTTTCCCGCTGCCGGTCGCTTTCCCGCTCCCGTCGCTTTCCCGCTCCCGGTCGTTTTCTCTTTCCCGGTCGGTGTCTCGTTTCCGCTCACGTTTGCTCTCCAATTCCCGCTCACGCTTGTTTTTCCGTTCCCGCTCGCTGTCCGTTCCGGGTCGCTTTTCCCGTTTCTATAATAGACAAACTAACCCACAAACATTCATATATATATATAGTCTTAGCAATTCTATTTTACGTTTTATAGGCTAACAGAAGTTATGAAAGAATGTAAAAGAGAAAATGAGCCTGAACGGAAACGGGAACGGGAGAGCAACCGTGACCGGAATGGGAGAGCAAGCATGACCGGGAACGGGAGAGCAAGCGTGAGCGGGAACGGGAAAGCGACCTGGAACGGGAAAGAGACCGGGGACGGGAAAGCGACCGGGAACGGGAAAGCGACCGGGAACGGGAAAGCGACCGGGAACGGGAAAGCAACCGGGAACGGGAAAGCGACCGGGAACGCGGAAAGCGACTGGAATCGGGAAAGCAAGCTTGGAAGGAAACGCGAGCAAGAGAGAAAATCGATAACAAAACTTCTGAGCGGGAAAGCGACTGGAAGCTGGAAAACGACCGACAGCGGAAAAGCGACCGGGAACGCGACGAAAAAGGGAAAGTGGAGAAGGAAACGGGAGCGAGAGAGACAAACATTAGAAAAACCTCTAAAAACCCCGGGCAACGCCGGGTAACCCCGCTAGTATATATATATATATATATATATATATATATAAATAATTAAATGAAATCTTATTTTAAGTCTATTCAGTAGCTAGCGAGGGTTTTTGGCGGCCTGGGAACAATGTATACAAATGCGCTCCTGTAAATGGCCCATCTATAATTTTTTCTCCAAAAATAGCTGATGACCGCTGGTTGGTATATTTCCAAAACACTTCCACTTCCAAATTAAACTTTTTATTCCCCGGGGACAAGTTCTTCCTTGCTCCTCTCTACTCCGCCTCTGACTTTGATTGAAATTTTTATGTGCTAAAATCCTCAAATACAAAACTTATGATTTAATTTATACAGAATATATAAATATCGTTATCTTTCAGGTCCCTTCTAATGAATTTCTGTATGTTACACTACAAGAATTTTTTTATAGTTGCATCAATTTATTTTTAGTATATCCTAGCCATTTCAAATATATTTACAATTATATTATCTTCACCGATGTTTTTAGAAACAGAAAATACCCTCTTAATAATTCCTTTTAGAAATACGGCTTCTACAAATAATTTGTATCATATTTTCTTTTTGTTTAAAGATGTTTAATAAATATTATATTGAGTAATTGCTGAAATTAGTTTTTATGCTTATTCTGTTTATATAATTGTAAAGGCTGGCCAATAAGAGTTCAGATTCTAAAGACATTAAACCATACGTATGTTGGCTCGGACCAGCCATTGCTTGGAAATCTCCGATATACTCTGATGATAATTCTAAAGAAGTATCAAGAGATCGAAGGAGCATAACTATACATTTCTTGGAAAATTTTGAAGATATATTTATCGACAGGCCAGATGAAGCCCTATCAAAAAGTGCAAAGGTATATTTTAAACTAATAAGTATATCAACTTTATTTTAGTTTCTTAAACCAATTTATTTAAACGAACGTAGTTTATATGCTTGAAATATTTGTTGGCTAAAATAGCTGTAAAACATTTTTTTGTTCTATAGCATGGTACTCTTAAATATTTTTAGAAAACCTTCATGGATTTAGCGCACATTTTCTATCTGTAATAAATATAATAGCCCACATCTGTGTCAGACGTTTTTGCGTGAAGATTTACTCTTAATGTCAAATTAATTTATATATAATTTTAATAAATAATCATAAACATTTTTTACCACGTTTTTCTTAACTTGCTTTCTTTCATCAAATCTGTTATATATATTGTTACGATATCACCAAATCGTATACCGGGCTCAATAGAATGGGAGGCTCGAGAAAAAGAAAAAAAAGATTCTAGGACTGTTCATCAAAGGATGATTCATCAAGTACTAGGTAAATTTCAAACTAAATTTTCGTGCACAGGATTCACAGGCAATGGACACTGTTTTGTGGCCAAAAACACAACACAACTTCTAGGAATTTAATGGATGGATCAACTTCCACCAATGATAAAAGCGTTTGATGCAATCTGTTGTTCTATTGCAGAAAAGCCTTCGCAAGAAGAAAACCGTTTAGCTGTTCGATTACAAAGAGAGTTTCCAAATGTTTTCAAAGAAGAATTTGGCTATTGGGCTATTGCAGTAAAAAGAAAGCAAGATTGCTACTTAAGTTAGTCTCAGCCAAAATTTTGCAGACCACAAAAATACCTTTTGCTTACAAAGAAATAACCATTAGGAAACTTGAAAGACTAGTCAATGAAGGAGTTCTTAAGAAAGTTGTATACAGTCACTGGGCGGCACCGATTGTGGTTGTTCCAAAGAAAAGCGGAATGGTGCGCATCTGTGCTGATTTTAAAACAGGCCTTAACGAGGCGCTTGAGATGCACCAACATCCACTTCCAACACCAGATGACATTTAAAAAAAATTAAACCAAGGAGCTTGGTTAACTCAAGTAGATTTTGCTGATGCATATCTACAGTTGGAAATGAACGAATCGTCAAAAGAGCTCGTTACGATCAACACTCCTAAAAGTCTATATCAGTACCAGAGACTTTCCTTTGGAGTAAAAAGTGCACCAGGTATTTTCCAGAAAAAAATGGATAATTTAACTTCAGGGTTAAAAGCAGTAGTGCTTTCCTGGGAGTTCGCAGGGGTTTGAGCGAACCCTCTGATGTGAATGCTATGGTTCGTGCGAAACCCTTGTTAATCAGAAACACATTACTCTCAATTAATTTCATTTTTGGTTGTGTGGGCTGGTCACTATTACCAAAACTTTGCTCTTGATTTATCTCATACCCCTTATTGCCCGAAAATTATAGACGCCCGAAAGTTGGGAGGCATTTGCTTCCCGCCTCCTCTGCCTCTGCTTTCTTTTAATTGGTCGCCCATTGAACACTTGGAACGCAGTTCCCTATGTAACAAATTGGTTGAGGAACCATAACTCGGCAAATGATACCGGGGTGTAAAAATCCAAATCGAAGAAATTTAGTGAAAATCAAGTAGCTATTTTAAATTATTTAATTACTTAATAATAATATGTATGAATAAATGAAATTTCAGAATTCTAGTTTATGTAAATGTTTGTGTCTTTTCCAATGAATAATAAAAATAAAAGTGAAAACGAACTATAACTTTTTTTTTTTTATTGATAGTTTAATATTCATCAGCTAGTGTGCTGCTAAGCCAATTAATATTTCAAAGAAAATATTAATGTAAAAAAATGTTAGAAAATATTCACCGCGAATGCGAACCCCCTGGTAAAATTTTAGGAAAGCATCACTGGTTAAGAGGTTGTGCGGCTTACCTGGACGATGTAATTGTGACCAGCACAACAATGGAAGAACACAATATGAATGTTTTTGAACTATTCAAACGGATTTCAGATTTTGGATTTAGAGTCAAGATGGACAAGTGCTTATTTGCTAAGAAAGAGATTACATTTCTAGGTCATATTATCAGCAAAGAAGGCCGAAAACCAGACCCAGGAAAAATAACAGCAAGTGTAGAAATGCCCCAACCAAAAGGCAGGAAACAGTTAAAATCGTTTTTGGGTATGGTTAATTACTATTCTGCTTTTGTATCAAAGATGAGACAAAAGAGAGGCCCACTAAATGACTTGGAAAAACATGAGAAGTTTGAATGGTTAAGGGTACACCAGTAATCTTTCACAAGTCTTAAGAAGGTGTTACAATCAAATTTATTGCTGACGCATTCTGATCCCAAAAGAGACATCGCAATAGCTGCTGATGCATGTGAATACGGAATTGGAGCAGTGATTTCACACCGATTTTTTAATGGAACAGAAAAAGCAGTCGCTCATGCAGGCCGTGCGCTGACCCAAGCATAAACGAATTACGGCCAAATAGAAAAAGAGGCTTTGGCACTAGTTTTTGCGGTACGAAAATTCCATAGATTTGTTTATGAAAGGCGGTTTACGCTATTGACCGATCACAGGCCTTTCTTGGCAGTATTTGGTTCAAAGAAAAGAATATCTGCACACGCTGCAAACAGACTGCAGAGATGGGAACTGATACTCTTAGCTTATGATTTTGAGATCGACGAACAGAAAATTTTGGTCAAGCTGATGCTTTATCAAGACTCATTGATTCAAAAAAAACAACAGAAAATGAGGATTTGATAATAGCAGGTGTAAACGAAGACATCACAATGATACAAGAGGATACAATGAGACAACTACCTGTTAGTAAGAAAGATATTCAAATCATGACAGAAGAAGACTCTGAACTCAGAGAGTTAAGTGAGATTATTAAAAAGGGATTTTGGCCAAAAGTTAAACCTGGATCAAACTAAAATGCATTCCAAAGTAAAGCAACTGATTTGACTTTTCATGATGGCATTCTATTTATGGGTTTAAAAGCATTAATTCAAAAAAAACTGCAACAGCGTATATTTAGAATGCTACATCAAGGCCATCCAGGAATTACGAGAATGAAAATGCTGGCCAGACAGTCGGTGTATTGGCATGGAATCGATAGAGATATTTAAAGAATGGTGAAAACCTGTGATGCATGTCACAAAGCAGCTAAAGTGCTTAAAAAACACGTTGTCACCATGGCCTGAACCAACACAGGCCTGGGAGAGAATTCACATTAATTTCGAGGAACCAATGGAGAATTCAATGTTTCTGGTTGTTGTAGACGCATATTCAAAATGGCCAGAGATAATACAAATGAGTGCGGCTACTTCAACAACGACAATTCGCAAGCTGAACAGAATGTTTGCTCGGTATGGATTTCCCAAGAGTATCAGTAACAGTATCAGATAATGGAACACAGTTTACTTCTATGGACTTTGAAAGGTTTTGTCAGTCAAAACCTATCAGTCATATCCGAATACCTCCTTTTCATCCACAAAGTAATGATCAAGCAGAAAGATTTGTTGATACTTTCAAAAGAACCATACAAAAGCTAAAAAGTGAAAGAATTACCGAGGAATTGGTGCAAAAGTTTTTGTTGTGTTATAGATCTACACCATGACCATCTAGTCCACTCCAAAAATCTCCGACAGAAAAATTGTTGGGGAAACAAATTAGAACACCGCTATCAGACTTACAACTAAGTACTAAAAAATACGAAAAGTATTCAGAAAAAAAAATCTTGTGTGAAGAGACAGTTTGACAAAAGGAATGGGGCAAGACCGAGAGTCTTCAAAGAACAAGATGCGGTGTACGCTAGAGATTAAAAAAATCCAAACCATCCCAGATAGATACCAGGAAAGATTTAAAAAAAAATTGGAAAAACAGTTTACGAAGTTGAGATTGACAGAAGGATTACAAAAGGCATGCAAATCAATTAAGACCAAGAAATTTAGATTGGGCACTTAAAGAAATTTTTGAGACATTCGACATGCCAGTACCTCTGCAAGATAAAAGTGATGGAAAGAAAGCACCGGTAAGAGTTGTGTTCCCAGGAGAGGAGGAGATGTTGAAACCAGACATAAACGCAACCCCTCGGGTTACAGAGAATGGGAATTGAGAAAATAGACAAGAAGACCATGTTCTGAGCCATATGGATAATGAAGTCAATCCGGAGGAGTTGACATACATACCAACAGGAATAGAACTGGAGACCAAACCTAAACGTTATTGCAACCCTCCAAAACGGATAGTACTGACCCCAGTATAAAATCATGATTTTCTATAAAGAGAGGGAGGTTTAGGAGTATGGACCTTATAGCCATATTTATTGTATGTATGTATATATATAATGCATGTTTCATTATATATAGTCCATGTATATATATATATATATATATATATATATATATATATATATATATATATATATATATATATATATATATATATATATATATATATATATTATAGACAAGTATTTATAACCTCTATTAACTAAACGATGGATAAAGATTAGTGAAGCGAATTTAAAATCATCTATAGTAGAAGATAATCTCAAAAATCTTATAAATTGTGATTTTAAAATTCCCTTGAAAGTATGTTTAGGATGGTGGGATGAAGGATGGAGATATTGGAAGAAGTTGGTGGGTTTGAAATACGGTCTAAACCCTAGAGATCCATCATCATTTCTATAGATGGTTAAATCTAATAGATTAATGGATTTTTTATTAAATTCTACCGTAAGATTAATACCTTTAATTACCTTATTAGCACTGTTTAACAAAGAAGAAAATAGAGACGAATCTTCCTTCCATATTATGAAAATATCATCAATATATCTAATATAAAAAAGTGTAGAATTATGCGAGGCTATGAAAATATTTAATTAAAAATCGCAAATGCTACAATCATCTCTGTGTAAAACCCTGCATTTTCATTTATGATAACTATGACATTTGTCTTCACTATTGTAACATGAAACGTAACCATCGTACGACTCGTACGAGTGCGTTTAAAAACCGCAGTAAAGTTTTTCTGTCAATTTTTAAATACAATTAAATATATGAATATGTTTTTATCTTTAGTGCAATCTCTAATGCAACAATATTCAATTATTAATTAATTGAATTTTTTTATAAATAAAATGTAATAAAATATTATAAGTAATTTTTCGACACCGCTAAGTGTAAGATGAAGATGGCTCATATATTACGTATATTTGCGTAAATAGCTTATTTTATTATCTCTTATTATGTTAATTTGTGTAGATGTATATATACGTTTGTTTATATATATATATATATATATATATATCTATATATATATATATATATATATATATATATATATATATATATATATCTATATATATATATATATATATATATATATATATATATCTATATATATATATATATATATATATATATATATATATATATATATATATATATATATATATATATATATATATATATATATATATATATGAGAAGCTTTTTCCTGTTTTGTAACCTCAGGAGTAGTTCAGTGAAGTTAGGGAAGTAGAATTAATCGCGCGAAAGAAGTACTAAGCCGGAATTATAATTCGAAAAATATTGTGCTATAAATAACTTCAAGCTTTAACGTTACGATCCCTACAAGACGTATAACTGAACGTGACCGAACGGCTTAAATAAACCGACAAGGCGGACGGGAATTCCCCTGTATTTGTATGTGGTGTTGTGACGTTTGTTTTGTTTGTAGTTGTTATTGATGGTTTTCTGAGGTATTTTTTAATTAAATCATCTTTTGCTTGTTTTTTTTGTGTTAGCGACTATTTTCGGTGTAAAAATAAATGCCTGCTGTACATCAGAAGAAAGTAATTGAAAAGTTACCAAAATTAACATCATATTTTACTACTACTACTGGAGAAACTTCTGTAAGTAGCAACCAAACCAAAAATCATTCCACATGATGAGTCCTGTCGTTCACAAATTGCGGGAATTTCTGAATCCTCATCTTGATGTTCTTCAACAATTTCCACCAACTTTGGCAAAGACATTGAATCAGAAAGTAACCGTTCCTATGACGAAAGAGCAACAAATTTGGTGATTTCCCAAATAGCAACAACTGTGTCAGTAGAACAACAGTAGTTTTCCAACCCGGGAGAAATATCACACGATCTCGCTGATTATTTTCATGAAAATTTACAGAAAAAAATCGCGAAATATTGATTCGTAAGGCATCTGCATATTTTCAAAATAAAGATTCTTACTTTTCCGATACATCCAGAACTTACAAAGATGGTAATAAATCAATAACTAGATATTTCAACAAATTGAAGAACAATGAAAGCGTCGAAAGAAAATGGTTGTCGTTATCGCCATCCAAAAATTCTGTATTTTGTTTTTCATGCATTTTTGTTTAACAGTTCTGATGTGAATCTATGCTCTTCGAGTGGATATAATGATTGGAAGCACATTAATCACATACTTTTAGCACATGAAAATAGCCCAGCACATAGGCAATCTATGCTGACTTATCTAGCACAAAGTAAAGCGGTTGGTAGATTGACTTATTATCTCAACAGCAAAAAGAAGTGGATTATTGGAGAAATGTACTTAAACGGATTGCAGCTGTTGTACAATATTTGGCATCGAGAGGACTTTCGTTTCGTAGTGACATTGAAATCCTAGGTTCTAGCTCCTACTAATGGAAATTATTTGGGATATGGGGAATTATTGAGTGAATTTGATCCATTTATAGCAGATCACTTAAAAAAATGGGAATCCTGGAAAAGATAACATTTCTTATTTATCAGCGAATATTTGTAGCGAGTTTATTGACGTAATGGAAAAACAGGTTCTAAAAAAAATTATAAATGAGGTTAAGTTAACAAAATATTTTTCCATTAGCGTTGATAGTACGCCCAATCTGTCTCATGTTGACCAGTTAACTTTTATAATTCGATACGTAAATTTGACAGTGTTCCTGTTGAAAGGTTTTTGAAGTTTATACCTATTATAGAGCATAAATCTGGGTATTTGGCTGAAACCATCTTTAATTTTTTAGATAACCATAATATTCACATAAAAGATTGCAGAGGACAAAGCTACGACAATGCTTCAAATATGTCGGGGAAGTATACTTGTCTACAAGCAAGAATCAAGGAGAAATGTGAATTTGCCACCTTTGTACCATGTGCGGAACATTCATTAAACTTAGTAGGTATACATGCTGCTGGGTGTGTATCGCAGGAAACGAAGTTTTTTGAAATGGTTCAGAAAGTGTACAACTTTTTTTCGGGCTCTACTCGTCGATGGAGTATATTGACAGAACATTTAGGTTCAAATAAAGTTGTTAAAAGTTTTTCACAAACCTGATCAGATGCATTAAGGGCTTTGCATAAAGGTCAGGAACAAGTTATAGAAGCTTTGATATCCATCGCAAAACAGGCACGAGAAACTAGAGACGAAACGCTTAGTCTGTCCAGAAAAATGGAAAAACTAGAATATATTATACAAATGGAAATTTGGAACTGTTATTGGAAAGAATAGAAAAAATAAGTAATTATCTTCAGAAAAAAACAATAACACTGGACGTTGCAATTAATATGTTTACTTCACTTGATGGTTTTATTATTAACCTCAGGGATAAATTTGATTACTTCGAATCGTCTGTCAAAGAAAGAAACCCGGAATCTGACTGCAAGGACCTATCTCGAAGACCAAAACGCAAAAGTTCTCGCCAGAGTTTTTTGATAGCTCTGCGCTGTCAGTCTAACTGAATGAAAGAGAGAAATTTAAAATAGAAACCTTTTTTCCCATAATTGATACCGTCAGCGTTTATTTAAAACAGCGATTAAGTTTGTATAAGAATATCAGTAAACGTTTTGATTTATTTTATCGCTTGAAAACTCTGAATTCTGAAGAGTTGAGACAAAGTTGCAAAGAATTTGCTGAATTTTATTATGAAAATGTTAATGAGAAAAAGTTAGAAATAGAATATTTGCATTTAACAGAATACTTTAAAATTTTTGACAGTGAAAATAAAAATTGTATATTAAAAATATATCAACTTTTGAAAAAAAAACAAAATTTGAAAACACATTTGCAAATGTAGAAATCGCATTGAGAATCTTTTTAAGCATGATGGTAACTAACTGCAGTGGGGGACGCTCCTTCTTCAAATTAAAAAGAATTAAAAATAAATTGAGAGATTAATCAGTTTGTCAATGATGTCCATAGAATCTGATGTGCTGAAAAGCATAGATTTTGAAAAAGTGATTAGCGATTTTGCCCATCTTAAATCTAGAAGGGTTCCTCTTCAAATAACATAGATTTTTAAGCACTAACCTGTAAATGCTAAAAGAATTACTTTTGTGGACTATATTACATTTATCTATTTGTTTCATGTGATTGTTAATAAAAAATAAATATTTAACCTTGTTTATCTCCTTTCTTTGTCTATTCTAACAAAATAGTGTTCTGTTAAAGTCATAGGGCCCTCATCCTAATATGCATAGGACCTCCAATAGGTTAAAAACGGCCCTGCCCCATAAGATTTACATCCCACTTAACCAAACTTATTTGTACATAGATTTAAATAGAAACAAAAGATTAACTTAAATATACACAAGGACCAAAACATTGAATGGAAAATTTCCTAAGTGTAGTAGTTGCAAATTCAGCTCCAAAATAAATGAGACTGCGTAGCTCCCGAGAGTAAATTTAAAATGATTGTGCACGAAAGAATTTATTGCGCGCAGGCGCGTAATAAAAGTTATTATGCAATTGTACCTATATACACTCTCTCTCCTAGAGATCAAAAGAAATGGCGCTGCAATCGAAAAATATTATATAACTAGCGGGGTTACCCGGCGTTGCTCGGGGTTTTCAGAGGTTTTTTATCATTTTTCTCTCTTGCTCCCGTTTCCTTTCCCGCTTGTTCTCCCGTTTCCGTTCCCGCTTGTTCTCCCGTTTCCGTTCCCGCTCGCGCTCATTTTTTCTTTTCCAATCTTTCATAACTTATTTTAGCACATAAAACGTAAAATAGATTTGCTAAAAGTTGCTTGAAGCCTTCAAACGTTGTTACGTAAACAAAATTTGAATTTTATTACGCAATTACCTTCGATGGTCGTACATAGGAACTTTTGGCCTGGAAAGTTAAGAAGGGGAAAAAGTTAAGAAGGTTTGGACTCCTTCTCCGATCCCCCGGCTCAGGGGGACAAAAAAACCTTCCGGGCCAAAAGTGCCTATACATGATCATTGCATAAGTTTTCGAAGCACTGTTTACAATTGTGTAACAGGCATTACTTGCTAATGTTTTTATTCAATATTAAGAAGTCCATGACTTGCCTCCCAGTCTTGCATAATGTGACCGATTGCGCGTTGTTATTACAAATTATCAAGAGATAGATGGGGCGGGAAAGCGACCGGAATCGGGAAAGTGACCGGGAGCGGGAAAGCGTCCGGAATCGGGAAAGTGACCGGGAGCGGGAAAGCGACCGGAATCGGGAAAGTGACCGGGAGCGGGAAAGCGACCGGAATCGGGAAAGTGACCGGGAGCGGGAAAGCGACCGGGAGTGGGAGAGCAAGCGGGAACGGGAAAGCGACCAGGAGAGAAAACGGGGAATTAAACGGGAGCTAGAGAAAAACGAAAAAAAACTCTAAAAAACCCCCGAGCAACGCCGGGTAACCCCGCTAGTATATTATATATATATCGCTCGCTCACCCGCTCTGCTCCGCTCATTTTGTGACGGATTTCAAATTTTCTCTCTCTATATTTGATTCCCCTTGACTCTCAAGGTTGTGTGAAAATTTCATTACGATCGGATGAATGGTGTAGCAATGCATAAAGAACATACATACAAACATTCATTTATATATATATATATATATATATATATATGAGAGTTAAAAAAATCTCAGCAGCAAGGACCACTTATCAACGATGGCCGTCAATTCACAAGAAATGTCGTATATACTGAATTTTTTTAATAACTAATTTTTGCACTCTTTAATTTTCAAATCCTTTGAATTTATATGAAATACGTTAGTAAATTGAAAATTTAAACACAATAAAAAATTACATTAAATTTGCTTATATATACAAAAAACATTTTTTTATGGTTATCAAATGGTATTTTGTATTTGTTGACTATTTTAAAAAAAATTTATCCAAAGTACATCGTAATTTTAAAATATCCGTCCTTGGGACGGCAAAACCACTAGTATTTCAATAATAGCCTTAAACGTTACTTTTGAAAAAGTCTATTGTTTTACTCTAGAGAACACTAATCAAAGAAAACATTTGAATTAAAAGGGAAAAACTATTTTTAAATTAAAAATTTTAAAATAAAAAAATAAATATTGTTTTTTTTAAACTAAAAACTGGCGTGTTTATTTTTCTACCGAAAACTTATATTTTTATAAAAAAAATTAAGGTTTGATTAATTGTATTCTATAGCACATTTAATTTTTTTCCAATTAATATGAAAGCTGATTACAATGTGAAAACCGCGTTTAAAAATAAACCCATTAAATTTCAGTTTAATTAGATAAAGCGCAAAAACCCCGGCCTGCCCGGCCCGTTTGAAAACCTTAAAAAATAGCAAAAATGCTACGCTAAACCTGAGCGTAATCAAATAAGTACCGACCAATTTATTGGCATATTTTGATCTAGGCTATACGTGTGCGGCGGGCAGGAGGTAGAGATGCCCATATGCATGAGCTGATGCTGAAATGAAATATAATACAATTAATATTATATTTGGATAAAAATGAAAACGAAGTTACTTGGTTTTTACAAATTTACTGAACGACCCATTCATAAGAGTGGAACTCTGTAGTTTGATGGTAATAACCTGTGACTTACTCACTCGTTACCGTGAATAGGTAATATATAACTACTTAACCCAGTTATTTACTTTTTTTCATTAATGTTTTTTCAGATCTCATCTGAGAAGGGCGAGTTCTCTAAAGGTGCAGAAGCCAGACTTGTAGAAAAACGCACTGCTTTTGGTGATGCGTCCGGCGAAAAAGCTTTAAAGCGCCATGCTCGTATAGAGCTATAGACCAGATCTGATTGCGATGTGTCAAAGTTTTAATAAAATTTCTCGTAAATATTTTATTTACGGTTTTCAAATTTGTTTGTGTTATTGTCTAGGGTTCCTAAACGACTACTTCAGAAGATGGATACTATAATAACGAAAGTTGTCATTGATGTATTTTATTTAAATCAGAATATTACAAATAAAAACAATAATAATTAAACTGTTAAAGAAAACAAATTGAGAAATTGTAACCAATGTAATGAACTATTGTAGATAGTTGAATAATTGACTTTCAACAATTTGTTTTACTCCAAACATGCTTAGCATAAAAACTATTTTTTCAGTTTATGATAATTAATAGGCAAACATTTTCACTAAAACAATATTAACAACGTGTCATTTATTTATTCATTTAAACAAACCAAAAAACAAACCACTTACTCGGCACGTGATGAATAAAACACAAAAACAAATGAGCAAAACTTAATATAAAATTCAAACTGAGAACAAATTAGGTGACAGAGAAATAACGACTTAATTCAATCTGAGAAACAAAACATCTAAATCTCAAAAGTATCCGATAAAACAACATGTTCGGTTAATGAGTTCCAAATGGTAAGTAACATCGTGGTTAGAAATTTTTTTTGACATTTACAAAAAACATCATTGAACTTCTTTAAAAAAAAGTGTCCCCACAACTCATAACTCTATCCATCACACCCCACACAACTTATATTTTATCTCGGCCTAAATTATTAATGATACATTTAATTACTACAAAACATAAATATAAAATAACTAGCGAGGTACCCGGCGTTGCCCGGGGTTTTAAGAGGTTTTTTATCGTTTTTCAATCTCGCTCCCGTTCCCTTCCCCGCTTGGTCTCACGCTCCCGGTCGCTTTTTCGTTCCCGGTCGCTTTTCAGCTCGGTTTCCCGCTACCGTTTGCTTCCCCACCCTCGTTCGCTTTCCCGGTCTCTTTTCTGTTTCCGCTTGCTTTTCCGTTTCCGTTCCCGCTTATTCTGCAGTTGCCGTTTCTGTTCACTCTCCCGCTCCCGCTCCGCTCATTGTGACCGATCTTAAGTTTATATATATAGCATGCATATATATATATGCATGCTCTATTAAAAAATACTCGCCATTTTGAAGACACGGTTTTTTTTAATTAATTTTTTTAAATACTTGAAATGAAATAAAAGACTTTTCCTGGGTTTGTAATCTAATCTTTTATTAGCAACCAACTTGCAAGTTTCAGCCATTGCGGCCATCATCAGGGTTGTTTTGATTAGCTCAGTGAAACTAAAAGTTAATGCATACAGTAAATAATTATTTAAATCAGGATGAAGAACGTTAAAATAAGCAGAATATAAATAAAAAGTAATAAATTTAAATTATTATCACTCGATTTAAATTATTATCACTCGATTTAAATTATTATCACTCGATTTAAATTATTATCACTCGATTTAAATTATTATCACTCGATTTAAATTATTATATTTTTCAAAGTATTTTTTTATTACGCTTATATATATATAACAATTAATCCAAATTGATAAAAATTCTTGCACAATGTTATCATTAAATATTATTAGCACACTTTTCATATTTGTTATTAGAGTTTAAAAATTAAAATTAAGGTCTTAAAAAATTATTTGGGATCAGTTTTGGGGAGTGACGCTTTACTTCGTTACTGTAAACTCGTTACAATTTTCGGTAACTAGTAACGTAACGCGTTAATTTTGGAGTAAGTAACGTAACTTAGTTACTTTTTTTGAGTAACTGCAACGTTTTTTACGTTACATTTTTTTACAATATTTAAAAAAAATATATTTTCACCGTCTAAAGTTAAATTTTAAATCAAACTTTTGTTTCTATGGTATAGCAACCCAAGCTACTTGCTATTTCGGTCTTTCATTTATCCTTTTTTGTTATTGAACGCATAGACCGGTTGATCTAAGAATTTTCACATAGGGGACCAGGAATTAAATAGCGGCAAGCGTTTCTTAAATTTTTTAGCTGAATAGCTGTTTATTTGATGGATATTATGGCACCCTAATTTGAAAGGTTTTTGCTAATTATTTTAAGCGTATTTACGAGAGAGCGATAATGCACAGAACAGTGCGGTTGCATCATTAAAACACCGCAAAATTGAATTATTTTAAACAAATTACTGATCAATAACTTGTTAAGTTGTTAGAAAAATGTTGTTCTTGAATTTATTGATTGTCAATGAATCTAACCTGACATATCAAGAAGACCTTTGCTTGGTCTTCTTGATATGTCAGCTGCGTTTGACACGGTCGATCATGACATCCTCCTGGACAGGTTGGAAACCTCTTTTGGGATTACTAGCACAGCCCTAACTTAGCTACGATCATTCCTTACAGACAAGACACAACAGGTGCCCAATCTTTCATTTCTGCCGTCTCTACGGGCGTCCCTCAAGGCAGCGTCCTCGGATCTTACTGTTCCTGCTCTACACAGCAGATGTTCCAGTTATCGCTGACCTTCACGGTCTCAGTGTCCACTGTTATGCCGACAATGGACAAGTTTACCTATCCGATAGAGTTGGTGCGTTTGATGAGCTGGTTGCTGGAATCACTTGATGTATTGAAGAGCTTGACCTCTGGATGTCCTCCAACAGACTGAAATTAAACTCAGACAAAACTCAGTTCATTTGGCTAGGTGGCCGCCAGCAACTTTAAAAACTTAGCATTGACAATATCCAACTGGGCACCAATGTTGTCATCTTCCAGTCCACCGTCTACAATCTTGGGGTACATTTGGACAGCCACTTGACTATGAAAGCCCAGGTACAGCGCATCTGCCAGACATCGTTCTACCAGTTTCGATCTGTCCGTCGCTCTCTCACCACAGCAGCATGCTCAGCACTTGTTCATGCATTCATCACCAGCAGGCTTGAATACTGTAACAGCCTGCTCGCTGGAATTGGTGTTGGTCTGCTCGACCAGTTGCAATTCGTGATGCGAGTGGCAGCCCGTCTTGTTCTCAGAAGACTCAAGTTTGACAGGATCTCAGCGGACATTTGCGATTGCCTTCATTGGCTTCCCATCCGATCGCGAATTAATTTTAAGCTGGGTTTTTTTGTCTACAAGTGTCTCCATGACAGCGCTTCTGCGTATCTCATGGAAATGCTGCAGCACAACTCTGACGTACCTACTCTCCAACGAATTCGTTCAACGACCAAGGTCAATCTCTTTATCCCTCGACAAAAACATTTGGACCCCGAGGCTTCGCAGCAGCAGGACTGGAATACTCTGTCCGACAACGTCAGGGACCCACCCAACACCGAGTCTTCCTGTCTTCAAACAACGACTTAAATTTTTGCTATTTAACTCGTCTAATTAATTTAAATTGTAATAGATACTTTAGTTCTGCTCGCAAAGCATTTTCGCGACAGCTTTCGCTGTAAGAACATGCGATATAAATCTATATTACATTACATTACAATAGCTTACATCACCACCAGTATCCCAAGGTAAAAAAAACTTTTTTTTTTTAAATATAAGTCTGCCCTACCGTCAAGTGCACCAGTTGGAAGACTTTTCAGCATGGGTAGTCAGATTTTCACTCTTCGTCGAAATCGTCTTAGTGATGAAAAGTTTGAAATACAGCTTGTTTTTAAGAGCCAATAAATCAATTTGAATTTTATTTTTTAGTGATTTTTAGCAATAAATTTAGTGTGTTAAACAGCTTTTTGTGTTTTTTACGTTAAGGTACATCAATTTTGAGTGCCATTTATTACATGAAGAAACAAGCCAGCGACCTCTTTTACAATGTTAGCAGCTAGCAGATAAGACTAGCAAATGCGGTGTTAATGGCGGTGATGGCAGTATTGGGCCGACACGTCTCACAATAAAAGTAACTGCAAAGTAACTAGTTACATTATTTAGTAACTTGTAACTGTAACTAGTTACATTTGAAAATCTGTAACATGTAACTGTAACTAGTTACATTTGAAAATCGGTAACTTGTAACTGTAACTACTTATATTTGAAAATCTGTAACTTGTAACTGTAACTAGTTACATTTTCAGCAAGTAACTAGTAACTGTAACTAGTTACATTTTCAGCAAGTAACTAGTAACTGTAACTAGTTACATTTTCAAAGTAACTTACCCAACACTGGTTATTATTACAGTTGAAGTTATTTGCGCTATTTCAGTTACTATTATATTAATAATAAAATTAACGGTTTGTGTTACTGTTAACCTTATCATCACTTCATTGCAGGCGCATTATTTTTTTTATAAGCATTTATTTTACTGAAGTTTTTAGGTTGTAGCCTATATGCGCCCGCAACGTTTTCCGTTTTACATGACTTATAGGAATATTATTTTATACTTTTTAGGGCGCAAAAAACGTTGTTTTTTAAAAAATGTATTTTTATAATGTAAAAATTATTTTTTACTTTTTCGTTTTTGATAGTTGACATTTTTTAAGCATTTGAGTTTTTTTAGTTTTTTTGCTAGGTGCAAACCTTAGCCTTTTGAATTTAAAATCTTATACATAACTATTTTACTTTTTTCGCTAGGTGGCAATAAACAGACAACTAAGTGACCTAATAAAAACGTTGTAAAATGAGCGCACGTTATTAAAATTTAGCTCGCTAAGCCGCGATATAATAGCATAGACAAAAATATTTAAAAAAATTAATTTTCTGAAACAATTAAAAAAAAATTTTTTTTGACTGTGACATTTTCAAGGTGGCTAATGTTTACTATGTCAAATTTCTTGCAAATCCCTTTATTGGTTTTGTCGTGCAGACCGAACACAGTCTACCCATTTGCCTTATATATATAGATAGATGATTTTTATGTAATTTATCTTGCAAAATAAAATATATCAGTAGGATGTTTTCGATTTAGTAATGAGTTCATCCTCCAGACGCCACGGAATGTAAAGTAGAACATTTCCTCAAGTTTATGGCCATTGTGATATATAATATCGTCATTGCTTTCAACTCAATTTGAACAAATCACAAGTAATTTATTTCACAACTTGCCGTCGGAATCAACAGTTCTGCGCCTGTTGACCTAAAAAAACAGTTACATTTTGTAATGATCTTCAGCTCAAAACCTTGGCATTTTCTTGGAATTAGTCCTGACTATATTCACTCATGTTATTAATAATGTGGCGACAGATCAGAACCGTTGCAGCATAACTACTTGCGTTTACACAACAAGAACTTTTGTTACTTCTCTGGTTTTTTCCATGCTTGACTACTGCAACTCATCTTTTGTCGGACTAGCAAAAACTCTAATTCGTTGGCTACAATCCGTTGTCAGTGTAGCTGCCAGGCTTGTGACAAAAAACGCAAACACGACCACATCACTCCCATACTCAGGGAGCTCCACTAAGGTCAATTGATGGACTTACGCCAAATTTTAAAAAATCGTCCAACATCTATTCAAAATTTTGAAGAAATGTTAAAAAAAGACATTACATAAAAACTTTACTGTGTACGTGTTATTTACAGAAACTTATCGCGGAACTTTTTCTAGTGTAAACACAAGCACAGCTGATTTGGAACTTGCTCCGATTAGCAATTTAGTTTAGTGCAATTTCAGTTATATGACTTACAACACCACATTAATCAAATCAAATAAATTTAATTAAAAAATAAGATGGTAATTCAAAGATCCATTTTATTTATATAAATGCCCATTTTGTATGTTCTTTATACAAAATCCGAATCAACCCGGACACAACTTTAAATAGCGCTGGTAATATTCATTTTAGAAAAATTTTAAAACAGTTTAGAAAAACATAAACATACATAATTTCCAATCTCTATGTGTGTGTGTATGTATGTATGTATGTATGTATGTATGTATGTATGTATGTATGTATGTATGTATGTATGTATGTATGTATGTATGTATGTATGTATGTATGTATGTATGTATGTATGTATGTATGTATGTATGTATGTATGTATGTATGTATGTATGTATGTATGTATGTATGTATGTATGTATGTATGTATGTATGTATGTATGTATGTATGTATGTATGTATGTATGTATGTATGTATGTATGTATGTATGTATGTATGTATGTATGTATGTATGTATGTATGTATGTATGTATGTATGTATGTATGTATGTATGTATGTATGTATGTATGTATGTATGTATGTATGTATGTATGTATGTATGTATGTATGTATGTATGTATGTATGTATGTATGTATGTATGTATGTATGTATGTATGTATGTATGTATGTATGTATGTATGTATGTATGTATGTATGTATGTATGTATGTATGTATGTATGTATGTATGTATGTATGTATGTATGTATGTATGTATGTATGTATGTATGTATGTATGTATGTATGTATGTATGTATGTATGTAAATGAAATAAAATGAAATGAAATGAAAATGGAATGAAATGATTTTATTTATATAGCGCCAGATAAAGTCAGAGGCTGTGATATTTCAGTTACAACTTTCAGTTACAGTTACAGTTAAAGTTACAACATTTTTCAGTTTCAGTTAAAGTTATTTTTCCACAAACATTTTTCAGTTACTATTACACTTATTTATTTTTAAGTTAAAGTTACAGTTAACTGTAGATTCTATACACAGCCAAAAAATGGTAAAACTTTTTTTCCCTTTATTTTCAAAATGGTAAAACTTCGAGTTCATTAAAAAAAACGCAAGTTTCTAGGTTTTTGCAGAGCCTGCTTCTTTTTCCTGCAGTCATATTACTGCAAACCATGATAGATAAAAAATAAATCTGTTAATTAATTTATTTATTTACAAAAAAATTACATTAAAAAATTTTTCAGTTATTAATTATTTTTGTATTATTTAACTGAATTTATTATTCAGTTACTATTACAGTTAGAGTTATTCGCCGTATTTCAGTTACTATTACTATTACACTTAATTGACCATTATTTTTCTATTATTTTCCGATTTCAGTTAGTGTTACAGCTAACTTGAATATCACTGGTCAGAGGCGCTTATCAAGGTTCCTTTGGAATCGGAAACTTCGAAGAACACGCTATTTTCATAGACATGAGTTAACCCTAGATAACGCTGAGTTGACGTGAGCACATGTGAGTTAGTTTCTTGCTCAAGGAAATTACGTGCCTGGACCGGGAATCTAGCCCAGGTCCAACGACTCTCAAAGCCGGTATCTATACCACTAAGCCAACACGTCCTACTTATGTATGTATGTATGTGTGTACGTACAGAAAAAGTTTCTAGAAGTTTCGAAATTTTCAGTTGTTGAATCTCGTTGTCTCTCGTTCTTTATCTCTCTTCCTCTCTCTCTCTCTCTCTCTCTCTCTCTCTCTCTCTCTCTCTCTCTCTCTCTCTCTCTCTCTCTCTCTCTCTTTCTCTCTCTCTCTCTCTCTCTCTCTCTCTCTCTTTTTGAACAAGAGGTTTCGACGGAGAGTTCGGTTCAGTTCCTGAACTGAAAGTTTTAAGTTTGAATAAATTGGAATATTTTGCTGAAATCAATGTTTTTGATTTTTAAATTTGAATGTATAGCCTTGTCTTTAGAATTACTGTTTCTCTTATTCATATCTACGGACGACAACCGCATGATGAAGGGTATCGGAAGTTTTCGAAGTTCACGGTCTATACTTTTTTATTTTTGTTGCGGGGCGTGTACATCAGCCCTCTTTTAAAAATTACTAAAGATTATCTTCAGCGAAGTAATCAAACAGCTGATTCCTGACAGAGTCAACTTGACTCTTCAAAGCGTGAAGATGGGAAGTCTGAAAGTGCAGCAGAGCCCTCTTCGAACGACCACTGTAGACAATCTAACGATAGTAGAGAAGCAGTTTCAGAAAAAACGCAGACATTATCTGGATTCTGAAAAGCATGGACGTCAAAGGCTTTTCTGCGGTTTACGGTATGTACTTCCTCCTGTTGGGCGTTTTGGAAGAAAGTATAGCAGCCCTCTTCCAATGTTTACCGGCGACCACCCATCTACGTTCTAGCCCGTACATAGCATGGATGGATGGAACTCCAAAGTTTGTCTGGAGATCATGGTTTGTGCTTTCTTTTTGTTGGGTATGCGGGAGGGAAGTGCATCAGCCCTTTTTCTAAAGACTGCCGACGACGACCTGACGCCCATAAAGAATTTGATTCTAATTTAAAGTTTCTCTACGGCATGAATAAGCCCAGTTACGGCTCTCATGATGTTTATTTTTTTCATGGTTTTTTCGGCAGTGTTTGCTATCTGGTTCTTCCAAGTTAATTTTTTATCTAAAGTAATTCCAAGAAAACAAACATTTACTGTAGTCTGTAAGGGTATATTCTTAATTTTAAGTGTATGATTACTGGTTTCTTTGAGTAGCTCTGACGTTTTTGAGAAATAGACATAAGAAGACTTTCCTGTAGAAATCTTAAATCCCCAATATGTTAATGTTTGTTCAACTTTGTCCAGATATTTTTGTAGACTATGGAAAAGTTTCTTTGTATTTCGGCCACTCGTCCAGATAGCGCAATCATCAGCATATAATGAGAGTTTGATGCCAAGTGGAGGTTTCGGTATTACGTCGAGTAAGATGACAAACAGTAACGGACTTAACACACTGCCCTGTGGAGTACCCTTGTCGCTTGTTTGTTTGTCTTGTTCGTTTTTCTTGTTTTGTTTCCTACTCTTACTCGAAAAGAACGATCTTTGAAAAAGTCAGTTATCCAATCCAACATTCTTCCTCTGATGCCCATTGATTCTAATCTTTGGATGATGCCACTTCTCCATACAAGGTCAAATGCTTTTTCCAAGTTTAGAAAGACCCCGAGAGTAGCCGACCTCGTCCTGTTGCTGTATACGATGTCGTGTTGGAGTCATACGATTTGGTCGAGCGTTGATCTTCCGTTTAGAAAACCAGATGTTCTTTTCCGATTCGTTCTCTTTTAAAAATAAAGTGTATCAGTTTTTGTTTTAGAATTCTCTCGACAGTCTTGCAGACCGTGGAATTGAAAGAGATCGGTCTGTAAGAGCTTGCTTCTTTTTTTGGCTTGTTTGCTTTGAGGATAGGAATAACTATGGAGTCTTTCCAGCTGGTCGGAAGTTTACTTTGATTCCACGACGCATTGAGAATGTCGAGAAGATGCTTGCGATTTAACTTGTTTAATTTTGCCAACATTTCGTAAGTCAAACCGTCTGGACCAGGAGACGTTTTCTTGGCTTTTCCGTCGAGTACTTCGGAGAGTTCCGTCATCGTGAGAGGATCATTTAGTTTTTTGATTTTGAAGATGGTGGTTTAAGCCGATCGAACTCAGTAAAAAAATTTCTTCTTTCTTTGCCTTTTCTATCTTGAAATTTGTTTGAAGGTTTACATCAGATAAATTAGCAGCTATGGTTGCAGCTAGGAGGTTAGCATTTTCGTCTTCAGAGTATATAATTTTCCATCTGACGGGTTTCGCAAGACGATTTCTTTGAGTTTAGTTTTCTGTTCTGCCATGCCTTTGACAGTTCTCTACGGAACGTCTAACTTTGTGTGACAGTCAAGTTTAGAGCAGAATCGCCGCCAGTGATTGGCTTTTGCTTCTCTAATAATTCGTTGAGATTCCGTTCTGAGACGTTTATACTCTGCCAGGTTGAAAGGCGTTGGATCTTCTCGGGAGAGGTTTTTTGCTTTGTTTCTTGACTTGATGGCTAATTTGCAATCAGAGTTCCAAAATGGCACAGGAGGACGTTCTCGTCTTTTTGAAAAATCTGATACTGAAGAAGACTTTATTATTGATACAGTTAGTGTTGTTTTAAAATGTGTGAAAAGCTTTTCAACGTCGTTATCTTTATCTGACAATTCCATCATTTCTTTGATTCTATTGTTATATTGCTGCCAATTTGTTCTTTTTGTGTTGAATACTTGAGAGGTCCTTGAACGCCGCTCAAACTTGTTATTTATGGTGATGAGGATTGGATGGTGGTCGCTCTCTAGGGTGTCTTCAATTACCGTCCATGTCGACTTCACAGAGAGCTTCGGAGTCGTTATCATTATGTCTAATGGCGTTCTTTCTTGTCCTGAAGTTTAATGAGTGCCTGTTCCTTCATTTAGAGTAACCAGATTATGTAAATTCATCAAGTCCTCTATCAATCGTCCACGACGGTTTGTAAATTTGTGGCCGAAGATACTGGAGTGAGCGTTGAGGTCTCCACCAAAGAAAATCCCTGGCCTACCAAGGTCTTCTCCAGGACCTCTCGCGTCTCTTTTCTTTTGTTTTGTGGGCTGATGTAGGCATTTATTAAATCAACAGTTTCTCCGTTTGTTAATTTGACAATAGTCGACAGGATAGCTGGATCATCTGAGAGTTTTTTCTCGAAGTATGGAATGCTATCTTTGATCAATGTGGCGACTCCGCTTCCGCTCTCACCTGGGCGATCGACTCTGGCAACATTGTAGCCTTGAAATTTGAAGGGTTTCCAAAACCAACATGGAGTTGGAGATTTCGATACACGCGTCTGTATCACATTTATTTTTTTTTAATGTTATAGGTTCCTGAAGCAAAAAAAAATCTGGCCGCCAAGCGTTTTTAGAATCTGCACAAAAATTTAGAGCTTGAGACATTGAAGTGCTATATTGTACAGCTTGCCAATATGATGATTTTTTTCTCATTCACCTAAGAATCCATGACACAGAGCGGAGAGAGTAAAACAAATCGAGTCCAGCTTTAGTGTCCGTACTACTTTGGCAGTTCTGACTGAACATTGAGTACTCTCAAATTGTATCCATTCGACGAGAAGATGTTCATCAAATATACACACCAATCTCATCATCAGCTTCAGTACTGCAGGCCTAGTTTTTCCGAAACGACGAAATGGCCTCTCATATTCCAGTGACATTATCTAACCAAAAGAGATATTTTTTAGGCTCACAATTAAATGCAAACTAAATAATTCAATTTTGCACACTATAAAAATATTAGATGCACACTATAAAAATAATTTTTGCACACTATATTTTGCACACTACAAAATTAATTTTTGCACACTATAAAAATAATTTTTGCACACTATAAAAATAATTTTTGCACACTATACAAAAAGTTTTTGCACACTATAATTTCAGTTTTTCCACACTATATTTTGCACACTATAAAAAAATTTTACACACTATAACTCTAATTTTGCATACTGTATTTTGCTCACTATAAAATAACTTTTTGAAAGCAATGTAATTGGGAAACATGTTTTATGGTATGCATTTCAAATAGAAAATTTATTTTTTAAAGAAATGAAAGATTGTAGCAAATGATTTCATGGTATGTTGTTGTATGAGATTGAAATGCTTAAAAAACCTCAAAATCTATTGCACCAATAGAGCTTTTGTTGCTTTGGCTGGGTGACCTCTTTTTCTTTTGATTCCAATTGGGATGTTTCTTGCTGCAGGTGGTGGGACTGCCAGCTTCAGTCGAATAGCTAAACCAACAATGTGTTTGCAAAGCATTTTTTGAAGAATGCAGGGCAGTTGCATTCTGCGTTCAGCCAGTCATTTTGATCTTTTGGTAAAATTGTGGTCCAAGAACAAAAAGCATTGATTTTAAACTCATCAAAAGTCTCCCAGTTGTTAATTTCATTAGAGCTTTCTGTTAATTCTTTTGCAGCAATGTTGTACACAACTCCACTCTTAGTTGATTTTGGCTTTATGGTTTTTTTCATCTTTGCCACTGGTAAGAGCTAGTCCACAGTTCCAAGTTAATTTCTGGAAAAGCTTTGAATTCCTTAATTCTCGATTCATAATTTTGGGACCATTTTTCAATCCATTCAATCAGTCCAACAGTACATATAAAAGAATGATTAATTATAGTTAGCAAATATTAATTATAGTTAGCAAATATTAATTATAGTTAGCAAATATTAATTATAGTTAGCAAATATTAATTATAGTTAGTTAATATTAATTACAGTTTGCATTTATTAATTATAGTTTGCATTTATTAATTATAGTTTGCATTTATTAATTAAAGTTTGCATTTATTAATTATAGTTTGCATTTATTAATTATAGTTTGCATTTAATAATTATAGTTTGCATTTATTAGTTATAGTGTGCATTTATTAATTATAGTTTGCATTTATTAATTATAGTTTGCATTTATTAATTATAGTTTGCATTTATTAGTTATAGTTTGCATTTATTAATTATAGTTTGCATTTTATAGTGTGCAAAATATTAAAATAGTGTGCATTTAAATTGAAGCGTATTTTTTATAATATGATTACACTTCACGTTATAATGAATTGAAACTGGGGATTGTATTTTGTCATTTCAAAATACTGTATTTTGTATTTCAAATAGTTCAAAAGTTTTATTACGACATCAAATATACTTGACAAATTTGAAGATTCAATGATAACATTTTTCAACCCGATATTTGAACTGCATTTTTTGACAGAAACGTAAAAATATTTTATTTCAAAACAGAAATATTTAACATTTATAATAATAATAAATGGTACAAATGATGTATTAGAGCTTTAATTTTATTACTCAAATAGAATATGAACAAAATTACATTGAAATGTATAAAAATAATAAATTTCACAAACAATTTGTGATTCTATGATAAGAATACATTTAGATTCAGATTAATTTATATTATTTTTTTAGAATAAAAGTTTTTATAAAAAAAACTGTATATAAAAACTATTTATGATCATGTTGATTTGTTTTTTTATGGATTTACTAGATGAATTCTCTTTCACAAAAGACTCAAAACTTTCGAAATTGAACACTAAAGACGATGAATTTCAGAAATCTAAAAAACAATTAAAAAAGAGATGAAAGCAGCTAAGCAAGCAGAGTAAGCCAAAGCTAATTCTAAAATTGAACAAATAGAAGACATTACTGATAAACCTCAAAACAATTCTGAAATCATGAATAATCGAGAATCATTTGAAGAAAAAATAGACATTCTAATTTTCGAAGAAAGAGACAAAATAAACCCTATAAAAATCCAATCAGCTATAGCTAAATTACTCGGTAAAACACCTAGAATTTTCGAAAAAGGAAGACAAAAATGATGCTTTTAAAATAGAACAAATTGAAATGATAGAAGAACACAAAGTTAGAATATTCCATCAGAAACCAAAAATAAAATAAAAACTACAAAAAAGATGATTGCAACTGAAGTTCCATTGTTTGTAACAACCAAGTTTATTCTTCCTGTAACAACCATTCCACCAAAAAAAACAACAATTTTCAACACAAACAAAGATTGAAAAACCTAAATACAAAAAAATGGCGACTCAAACAGAAAACGTCGAAGAAATTGTTGACAAAGCTATTCAAAAAGAAGAGGAAGAACTTGTTCCTGTCTCCCTCATTGCCAAGGTCATCATGAACACAACTGCAGCCTTAAGAATTCAAGGAAAAAATTTACCTGCTGAGGCACAAGAAGAAATTATAAAAGCGCTCAAAGAAACAATTTGTAAACCCTTAGTTCGATCCAAAAATAGAGTAGAAATTGCCCAAACACTAAAAGCACGATTAGAAAAATTGGGTCAACTCAGAAAAAGTGCAAGCGTCTTATCGATAACGCAACTTTGTTTCCAAAACCAACATGGGAACAAAAATTATTAGCCAAATAATTAATTGGAGCTGCCAAAGCATCTCAGCTAAGGCAGTCGATTATCAGATATCTTTTAAAAATCAATTTTGTTCCATTTTACAATGGAACTGCAGCAGCATCTTGAATAAAAGTGCCGAATTAGCTATCAATATTGCTTGCATAAATCCTCCACCAGACATCATCATGGTACAAAAGACTTACCTCAAACCAACAAAACCCTTCAAATTTCAAGGCTACAATGTAGGCACATTGCACACACACCGTTGAAAATGAATTGTAACGATTTATGTATGATTAATAAGTTTGGTAAAAGGTATCCAGAAAACAATTGTTTTCACCTTGAAGAATATTGATGGCTGCAGCGGGTGTTCAGAGTACCAGGGATTATTTTAAGGAATTTTTTGGACTCCACATATTCATGAATGTGGAGAAAATGAACAAAGTTAGCCATTTGTGACTGGGGAGTCTGGGGAAGCGTCGTCAGTTCTCCAAGCGGCGTCTGGGGCTCCACCCCAGCCGCCAACGCTTTTGGGTGTAAATGGACTATAATATAGCCCACTTTTGGACACTTGGAACAGCATTTTCATAACTTACAGTGCATTACAAACGTCATTTGGGGGGCATCGCCTCTCTGAGTTTGAAGTGGGCCTCTTGAAATGTAAAAAGGCCGCTGAAGTGTAAATTATTGGACCCCTGTTGAATGTTTAGTAAGCTCTCAAGAACGGTAATGCGGGCCTCTATAGACCTTAATGCGGGCCGCTATGGATTCTAATGCCGTCCCTGTAAAAGTAGAGCGACTACCCCCAGTCATCAGTTTTTTTAGAGGAAAAATGAAAAGAGGGTTTCAGAGGATAAAAATTCTGGGCCCTCAATCTTGGTTGCCCTCCCCCAAGGTTTTGGTGAAATGACGTCCCTGCAATGCATATTATATTAATTATTTGAAATAAGCATTACATTTTTAGAATTTTTTCAGTCATCTAATGAACCCCTAGCTAATATTTGAACATTGATAGTTAATCGTTTAGTAGAATGTTTAGCATTGATAAAGTGTCAACATTTTAAAAGTAAATTCAAATAACTAAATTATAGATAGTAAATTAAAGTAGTGGTTAATTAAGATTCTTGTTTCTGTTGCTGAAATCTAGAAGTAAAACGAAATAAATTAAATTCTAAAATTAAATTAAATTCAGCAAAGACACTGTAAAACTGATAAAATTGGACTTCACATTTTTATACCTTGGAGTCCAATATTGTTGGTTTAGACTTCACAAATTGGTTGGACTCTACCCTTAAAATAATGCCTGTTACATATTTTTATAAGAATGCAAACTCAATGTCTTTGAAAGATGGCAAAACAGAGCTACATGAAAGGCCTTGATTTTAACGATTTTCACTATAATCTCAATGAGCCGGCAAACAGCATTGTATTGTGAGTTCTATCTGGTGGCAACAGAAAGTAAAAATTGCTTTCCACATATCTCCTTCACTTTTTTAGCAACTTTGCTTGAGACTTGGCCATTGCCGAATTATGCAGCCGTTGTACGAAACATTTTCATACAAAGCCTCTTGAATGGCATAAGATTCAATTAGGTAATATAATAGCTAATGATAAAAAAAACAATAGAAAAACAAAAAATCGTTGAACACAGAATTCTAACTGGTAATACTGAGCCCATACGCGCCAAATGCCACAAAGGCTACCAATGGCAAAGCATGAAGAAGCTATAAAGATGCTAGAAACACAACCAAGAAGTTACTGAGCCATCCAATAGTTTATGGAGTTCACTGGTTGTACTTGTTAGGAAGAAAGATAATTTGTTGCGTTTTTGTGTCTATTACAGAATGTTAAACGAAGTGAGACAAAAAATATTTATCCTATGCACAAAATTGAACACACTATCAATACACTTGCGGGATCTCGAATGTTTTCTATTTTAGATCTTAAGAGCGGATGTTGGCAAGTGGGCATATATTCTCAGGTAAAAGGTTGTGACAATTTACATTGATGCTACTTGGCTTGTGCAGCCTGCAACTTTCGAGGGACTTATGTATAATGAGTTACAAAGATTAAATTGAGGGACGTGTTTTATTTGGATGACATTATGTTGTTGAAAAAACGTTTGAAGAGCATCTACACAATCTTGGAAAAGTTTTTTAGAGGATCCGAAATTGTGGTATGAAGCTAAATCCGGCAAAACTTATTTTAGCAGAACCTTTTAAAAACCAGAGCGCAATTATTGTATCACCAGACGCGAGTTATTGACAATGGTTAACATCTGGGGTAGCATCTTCCTCAGCTGACTCATCCGCAGTATCACTCACATAGACACTCCAATTATTAGACATCACTAGGAGCTCCGTTCTATTTTTTTAAAACCATTTTTCTCCAAGACCAACTTATTTTCAATGTATTTGAACTGATAACCACTTAGCAAATCCGGCACGCCATGCAAAAATTTTGAAACACCTTGTCCGAAAGCCGCATCGCAGCTGTTATCATGACTTACGTCATTCAAGTTACTGCCACCAAACACGAAACTGTCGAAAACCTTTTCTGCAACAGGAATATCTTTGGTAACTTTGATCAAGCAATCCTACTGTTTCTTGAAACGATCTTCTACCAAGCAAGTCTTGTAGTTTGAATTTGAAAGGCACTCGCGCAATTTCAAAACCATTAAAATTTAAGAGAAGCTCATCGTCTGGACATAACTCCTCTACGGCCTGCTCACAAAAATCCCGGTGGATTCTTATGCAAAGCTCCGGCTCTTTTGTGAAAAAAATTAAAATCGGTCATAAAATGAGCGGCAGCGGGAAAGAAAACGGAAACAGAATTGGGAAAGCGAGCAGTGGAGTTAATTTGAGCAGCCAGGGCAAAAACACGTTACTTCCGATCGTGAAGGTACAAGCCAATTTACCGAAAAGCGGTAGAATTAATACCATATGCACGTTCAATTCTGGTCACGAAGACCCCATGATAAAAGCAGTCGAATGCAGCGCTGAGATCTAGCATGGCAAGCTCTGTCACCATCCCATGATGGGTTGCAAGGAGAACATCCGACGTAACTTAGAGTAAAGCAGTCTCCGTCGAGCGGTAACTCCGATAGGCAGACAGCTACTCTGGTAGAAGTTTGCAACAATCCAGGTGACGTAGAATCTGTTTGTTCACAGCCCATTCCAAAACCTTAGAGATGAACTGAAGATTCGAAACTGGGCGATAACTGGCAGGCAGAGAAACATCCAGCGTAGAATTTTTCAAGATTGGCCTGATTTCGGTTGCTCTGAATGGGACCGGAAACAGAAAGTGACCAGTTTCCAACGATTTGTTAAACAAGTCTATAACAAATGGAGAAAAGATTTCAGAAAATTCCTTGATGAACCATATTGGCGCCAGGTTTAGACCACATGACATGTTTGGAGAATTATTAGTTAGGTCCTTGACGTCATTCTTAGTAAGATTCACAAAATTACTGAAACGCTCTGCAGAGAAGATGTTAAACTCAAGCGTATCTAGGCCAAAGGTAGACGATCGGACGTCCGCGACCTTCTCATCAAAAGCATTCATGAATTGCTCTGCAGTCAGACTATCTTGAAGAATAAAAGATCGCTTTTTTTTCATCACGGCAGATAATTTACTACACAGTTTGCTTGCGTTTCCTGACTTTCCGCAATCGTAGTTTGCCAATACGAATTCTGTGCTCCCCTATAGAAATCCTAGCACAGACGTAACTGTGCAACCCATCGATCACGGTCAGAGATCAATCGGGTTTTTCTGTATGTTTGAGACAACGAGCTTTTCGTTTCTGCTCGCCGCATGCAGTATTAAACCATGGAGTGATTGGACGATAATGTTTCAAAGCCGACCGACGTCCAGGACAGGATGTTGTTGTACATTGTACATTGTCTCCATTTCATCTAGAGGTGTGCGTCGACGTCATATCTGTTTCGATCGGCGTCGTCGGCGCGTTGACCAACTTTAACTGGCGGCGGTGGCACGAGTCTGTTCGGCGGCGTTTCTGCTGATTTTTTTAAATTAAAAACGATAACGACGTGAAATTTAAAAATTTAAAACAGACCAGACTTACTAGTTCAACTTTCAGTTCAAAAGAATTAGAGTTGTCAATTTAAGCTTAATTCATGTTAGTTGGTTAAAAATTGTAAATTTTTATGTACAAAAACTCTCTTGTCAACGGATAATGGTGCCAACGCACTGCGCTTGGAATTAACCATTAAACCTGCAGTTTAAAAAATGCGCTTCTACGGCGCTCTTGCAGCTGGAATAGCTAAAATAATTTTGGCAAGCTCCGAAAGTTCTGGATAAGTTTTATTCTGCGTGTTCCACCAAACCAGTAGGTCATTCGGAGATACAGTTAAACATCAGGTTGAGTGTCTCGCGGGGTTAACTAACTTTTTCACTAACCTTCAAAAAATAAAATCAAAAAGTAAAGTTTTGAAAATCAAGGTCACCTAAGAAAAGTCGAAGAACTTGATAATCTTGTAAAAGGCGTAAAAATAATGACTAGGTTATAGAAAGAGAAAACGGCGAAAAAGTGTGATTCTACCTTATTTAAATATAACGTCCTGGCAACGTCATTTTTGAGTTTGTTGTTTTTTTCTTCAAAAAATTGTGTATATTCTGTATTGCATAATAGTTTAGCAGTAATCTTCCTTAATTGAAAAATGTCAAATAACACAGATAAGGTAATGTCGGTTTTATATTATATGCTTCCATTTTTTTATATTTTTATTTTCCTACCTACCAAAACCGCAAATTAATCTCAATATCTATTCCGTGGCATGAATCATCCCTTTTGACATGAAAAATCTAATTGGGGCTGTATGCTGGTGATTTGCAGTGTAGTATTCAATAAACTTAAAATAAAGGTTAAATCGAATTAGATTAAATTGGTCTACTGGAAAAATATTTGTAAACGTTGATTCATTTTGTTAAATAGAGTTGGGAAAAAATTTCAAATATTTTCTCATTTTTACATTATGCTCAAAATTTGGATTTATATATCAATCTTTCATTTTGTTTTTGGGGAAGGTCAAAAACTGTAAACTTTTAAAAATTGTGCGAGAATTGAATGCTCAATCAACATCAGATAAGAAAACGTGGATTATTACAACTCAACAAATTCAAATTAAAAGAGTTTCCAAACACGACGGAAAAGATATTACACTTTTTAAACAAAGAATAGTTACGAAAAATTAGTTCAAAACAACCAAGAACGCGCAAAGCCTCCAGATAGACAGCCACGCACCCGCGCCTAGGTTTCCGGCCATCATCGCCAGCCACGGCCTCCTGCAAGTTTAGATTAAATTGTCATTATTATTTGTCACAATGGCCATAAGGCCATTGTGACAAATAATAGCGTCATAGCACTTTCTGCGTTGGTGTCCGCTTTTGCTGATTAAGCCTAACAATGGATAAAATTGAGTCGCTTCCAACTCAATTCCAACAAATCAGAAATAATATGGTTCACAACTCGCCGCCGGAACCACCAGTCTACTTCTATGTTATGGATAGCAATTAAATTTTGCCATCATCTCAGCTCAAGACTTTGGCATTTTCTTGAACTTTGACCTGACCATGCCATTCATGTTATTTATATAACAGCATACCTTCCTGCGTTCATAACCAGAACCATTGTTATACCAGTTTTGTTCTTTTCTTGCACGATTACTGCAACTCAGCTTTAGTCGGAACTCTAACTTGTCGGCTGCAATCCGTTGTCAGTGCAGTTGCTTGTAAAAAAACGCAAACACTCCCATTTTTAGGAAACTCCACTGGCTGCACGAGAATCGAGCACATGATTGAGTTCCAGTTGGCAGTTCTGGTCTTCAAGTGTCTTAGAAAAGTGGCTCTCCCGTATGTCGTATCAAACATTATAAGCTTACATGCTTTGTCGAATTGAAAAGGACTCAGATCGCCATCTTCTCGTTCCAGCTAGGCAACTCTAATGTGCCGGGGATAGATCGTTTGTTGTTGCTGGGCATTAAACCTGGAATTAACTCCACCTCCGCAGTCACAATTGAAAGTTTCAGAAAAACTCTGAAAACGCACCTGTTTGGTTGCCAGGTCAATTGGTGGACTTACGCCACTTTTAAAAGATTATCCAGCATTAGTTCAAAGTTTTACCTTTAAAGTTAAATTAAAGTACTCCGAGACAAACCTCAAAAAACTATGTCAAAAATTTGCCGTACGGATAAAATGTCATTATTTTATTGTTTATTGTTTCCCAAAAAAAGTAATAAATGAATAATTCAAATATTTTAGGAGCATAAATTTGAAAAAAACGGCATTTGCTCCTGTAGTTTTATTTGGAAAGCTGCTGATGAAGACAAAGAAAGTAAAACAATTATTTATGAATAAAATTAATAAAATAATTATGTTAATGTTTTTGTAGTTTAATAATGAAAAACGATCAACAATAAGCATTTTTTTCTGCTACATTTTAGGTTGAGATAAACCATATAACGTAGAGAGAGAGAGAGATAGTTAATTTTAATGAAATATTTTTTAAAACAATACGTAAAAACTTTAGTGTTTATGTGTTGTTTACAGAAACTTACCATGGAACTTTTTCTGGTAATGACACAAGCGCATCTGATCTGGAACTTACTACAATTAAAATGTCTTCTCCAGGGGTTTGTTTAGTGCAACGTCAGTTATGTGATTTAAAATATCACCATAGTCAAATCAAATTAAATTTATTACAAAATAAAGTGTTATTGCAAAAATCTAAATCAATTGAATAAAAGTCAAAGTTTGTTTTTATTAACTTTGCCTAAATGAAGGAGGAGGGAAAAAGTAAAAAACATCAAAATTTGACCGCGGCAAAAAGTACTTCAGTTTTTTCTACATACTGCTATTTCAATCTTAAAACACTCGTAGAAATGAGAAATATGAAAAAAAACAATCAAATGTTTTATTAGTAATACGTAAAGTTCCGGTCTAGAAAATTGTTCAGTTAGAGAATTTATAATGGAAACAGGTCATTAGTGATGGCAGATCTAATTGTTTATTCTGAAACAACTAAGTCAACTTTAGATGATGATAAGTCAACTAAAGAGACACAGATAGAGATCCAGGCTATTGAAAAACCAAAACTCAAATACAAAGCCCACATTGGAAGCGAGATTGTTCCTCATTAAAATCACAAAATTACTCAGACATTCATGAAACCAGGATATTCTGCTGGTCAACAAAAATGAAAATGATGTCATGCGATTTATCAAGGTAACCATAAATAACCAGTTGGTTCTGTAACAATTGAACACTGGTGCAGAGGCAATTTTGATTTCACGTTCCACATGGATTGCCATCCAGGTCAACATCGAATATTTGTGCTGAAAACGGTCAGCCCCTCAACACAATTGGAAAATTTATCAGCGATTTTATTGAAAAAAAAAAACAAATCAGGTTAAATGCTTCAAGGTTGTGAAATTATTCATGTGGCGGATTCAATAGGTTTTTTGATAATGCCTTGGATAAACCAACTTCCTGGTTTCATGGAACAGTTGGAAAACTACAAAATTATAGAAATACAAACATTTGACACAGACGTCAAACGAACCGTGATGGGCAAAAGTTAACTAAAAAGTCACTAACTAATAGTTTAACTACAATTTTTTAATTAAAAGCAAAGTTTAACAAAGTCAAAAAAATTTAGTTAAAGTGATAGTTTAACTGTTTTTTAGTTGCTAACTAAAAAGTTTAATTAATAAAATTTAGTTGCTTAAAACAATTTAAATAAAACTTTTTGTTTATCAGTTATCGGGTTTATACCTTATTATGTTTTGTTTACAATAACTTCCTTTTCAACTCTCGAGCCTGGCCGAGTTGTGGTGTAGAGGATAGTATATAGACTAGGAATCAGTAAAGAATTAATAGGATGCATAGGGCGCGTTGTTTTTTACCGGATTCATTTGACAACGCTTTGCTCCTATTGGTGTCCAGGCTCACGCCTTCTTACTTTTTAGTACTTCGTTCGTACTGACTCAATCTAATTATATCTCACGTTTCAGAAATCTCTTGATTCTGACAACTCTTTTGATTCTATTAGATAACTTTTGTCAACTTGTTTAACTACAGAGTCTATTCTCTAAAACTCTAAATCTAGATCGCGCGAACCGACTTACTCTCTTGACCTACTCAACTTATTGCTGAGGTTACAAAATAAAAACAGGATTCCTATTAGGAATGCGACGGTTCCGAATCTGGATTCGGATTCGGGTGCGAATCCCCAGACTCGGATAAGATTCGGATCCGCTAATCCAACACTGAAGATTCGGTCTAAACGGTTCCAAACTTAATGTCTTTTTTAAACCTCGTGGACTATTTGTACTTTACTGAGTGAGTGCGCCTAATAATGCGTCTTATCATTTTATCATTGTCATAAATTTTTTCGAGAGCACACGCCAAATACGAATACACGAATAACAAATACACGCCAAAATCAATATAAAAAACAAAAAAGTTAAAAAATAGTTGGAAAAAGTGTAACTACTCTTTTTTAGTTTAGTTATCAACTATTTTCAATTAGTTGCAACTAAAAGTTTAACTAAGGTTTTTTAATTAAAAAGTTAGTTAAAGTTTAACTTAAAAAAATAGTTTGTGCCCATCTCTGCAAACGACATCACCCAGACTCCTTCTGACATCACTCAGACTTACAGCATCAGAAGTGGAGTTCCGTGGATGGCTGAAAATATTTCTCTTTACCAAATCTTTTGGATGACGTTAATATTCAGTGGCTCCAAAGTTTACTTGACCGTGGCTCCACTTAAAAGATTCTTTTCAAATAAATAAATAAGTACACTCGGATAAAAATACTCCGATGTAATTGAATCAGGGCTGATATGGCGCACAAAAGTAAAAGCATTTTGACAACTTAATCCCAACATACAACCAATATTTAAAGAGAAACGTCCAGTGCCACAGGCAGCAATGACACAATTAGATACTAAAATTCAGTATTTGGTATGGGAAAGTATAATTTCAAACGTAGATCACTTTCAATGGACGGCGCCTAATGTAGCTATCCAATTTTTTGTGGACATCCTGACTGGCATAATCGACACACTAATGCTTCACCACCCTTTGGCAACCGTGGACGGTGTCTTCACAAAACATAATGGTGGATCAATATTGTCTCAGATTGATTGTGCGGAAGCTTGCCATCAAGTGGGGGTAGACGAAAATTGTAGAGAACTTTTAAGGATAAACAGACACAGAGGATTGTTTTTCTAAAATTGACTTTTACCTGGTGTAAAATCAGCACCGGGTATTTTTCAACAAATCATTGATATCATGATATTGTGCTTAAACTGTGTAGCGGTTACTTGGATAATGTCATTGTTTTTGTCTCAGGACGAACATTGGAAAAACACAATACCAATTTTGATGCACATTTTAAACAGACATGAATATGATTAGAAAAATATGGATTACCAAAATCACATATTTGAGACTTGGGACAAGTCATCTTGCCCACGGGGTGTCGTCCGGATTCAAAACAAAACAAATTGATGCCATTATTCAAATTCGTCATTCAACGCCAACAATCAATCATAGGCGTACGGGAGCTAATCGAAGTGGGGGGGGCTAACAATAATTATTGCCCGAATGCTGAAGGTTATTCAAAAAATAGGGGATAAATAAACATGGCGCTTTAATAAATAACCTTTTGAAAAATTTATTTTTGTTTGTATTTTTATAAAAAAAATATTCTAAAGTAATGAAACTTTTTTATTAAACCATTCAAACAAATTATTGTTTTCTGGATTTCCTGGGAGAAAAAATGTCAATAATTTGGTCAATATTTGTACCGACAGACATATTAGAATATTTTCGTTCAATATTTAAAATTGCCACACTGTTTAGACGTGTTTGGCCCATTGTATTCTGAGCGCGCTGAAAGGACGTTCGGCAGAACAAGATGTGGCTGGAATTGCGGCCAAAATATTAGCAACTTGATTGAAAACTGGTAGAACAACATGAAGGTCATTGTTGTAAAGTATTGAAACAACATCGGCGGCGGCTGCTTGTGAACCTGCTTTAGGACTGTGGTCAGTGAGAAACTTAGAGTAGATTACCTTTTCTGTCTTAAGCAAATCATGATCAAGTCCATACCACGAGGCAATTTTTTATCCTAGTGAGTACAGCGTGTTTTGGTCGTTACCACTAAATCGGAAATCTATTTCGCCAATAACTTCATCTAGACTGAAATAATACGTAGATATTCTATGACAGTCTTTGGCAGTTTGAAGTAGTTGAGCGTCTGTTGCTGGCTCTTCACCAAATAGGGCTTGTCTTCTACGAGAAACTTGTCTTTTTCCTTCCAACTCTTACCTTTTTGAAAAATAATCGTATGCCGTGGATAACTGTCTTTACACTTTGCGCAAATCTATCAGTGTAGATCCAAGCATTTTCAAAGTGCTCTTCATTTCTACAGTGATGGAGTGTCTCTTGTTGCTGTGGCTATTTTCTTGGCTGTAATCACGTTGACAGTTTTTCCCTGCAAGTATCTGCTGAGACTATTTTGTTCGATAATTTTATTTTCAACACAACCAACCCAAAAAAAAATCAAAGTTGCATATAGCAGTCAGTAAGGCTGTTTGTATACGTTTTGGGATCGTGATCATCTGTCAAAGTAAGCAAGGCCGTTATGATATTAGGCAACTGCTCCACCACGGCTTTAACTGATTCATATTTACATGACCACCTGATCAAACTTTGAGATTTAAGTGTTTGTGACATTTTTTCACCGTCGTACGTAACGCTATGCAAAACAGCGTGTCTTTTAGGGCTAGCCTCCAAAATGTTGTACAGACTTTGAATAGTACCTAAAATTTTGCGGAGTGGTTCGACTTCTGTTACTGTATCTTGTATAGCTCAGTCAAAAAAATTGTAAACTGTTTTGCCTGAATTTTCAGCCCATTTTGCCCAAATTTTTGCCCGAAACTGGGGGGAGACTGCAGCCCCCCCGTTCCCCGGCTTGTACGCTAATGACATCAATCAAGTTTGAACGTTCCTAAAATTATTAAGTTTTTATATTTTATTTTTACCAATCATCAGGGTTGTTAACGCTACTTGTTCAAAGTAGCGCCGCTCTTCGCTACCGCTACCAGTCTTATTAGTAGCGGCGCTACCGCTACCGCTACTGGAATTTATAAGTAGCGTCGCTACCGCTACCGCTACTGTTACCGCTACTCTGCTGAAGACTCGTAAAAAGTTAAAAAGTAGCACCAACAACCCGTACATGATTTTTATTGACATCAACAGTATTATACTTGCGAGAAATTCGCTTTCTGGTCATATTGCGCCCCAAATTTGTTATTCCCGCTTGTGTCCCGTGTCTGCCAGTCCGGCCCTGCCTTGGTCACGTCTACTGCACAAGTGCACAAGCTAAGAGTAAAAACCTAACTTGAATAAATTGTGCAAATCATTTACAAACCGTCATGTGCTTCTTCAAATTAAATTTCGACTTGTTGCCAGACGAAATTTTCTTTCCTTGTGTACCGGTTAGACAATGCAGACTACGATGTAGAGAAATTCCCTCCGTTTTGCTTACGCCGGTGTAGAAAAAATAATCCGGTGGTACGCTAATCCGTCCTACACAATCGATTTCACCAGACTTTTTAGCATTATCCCTACTTGGTTTTTGACATTTTGTACGTTCTATGTAGTAAGATAACGACTTTTTTTCCACAAACGATGAAAAAACAACTAGACAAGAAATAACTTATAGATTTTAAGTTCGAGCAAGTATGCTATAACGAAGGAAAAGTTGAAACAGCACCAGAAAAATTATATTCTACTGTTTTTGTAAATCGTATAGGTACACATTCACCAGAGACTACAAACACGTCAAAGCATCACGCATGTCCGCTATATCAAATCTGGCATCGATCATTTAACACTAAAAAGCCACGCTTCAAAGACACACATGCCTCGAGCAATCAACAAGTTTGTAGAGGACATGGTAGTAATATTTCAAATAAAAACTAAATACATGGGAAATCATTTAATTGATATAAAAACATGTTTTGTTTTTGAATAAAAGTAGCGGTAGCGAATAGCGCTGAGAACAGCTAAAAAATGTAGCGGCGCTACCATCAACCATCTTGTCAGCCAATAGTAGCGCCGCTACCGCTACCGCTACCTTAAAAACAGCGCCGCTACAATAGCGGTAGCGCGGCGCTACCGCTCTTAACAACCCTGCCAATCATGCGCACCATTAGATGCATTACTAAAAAAATACACAATTTGAGTGGTCAGCTAGTTGTCAGACGGCTTATGAAAACACCAAAAAATGCTAGTATCTGACCTTTTCCTAATTCACTGACTCAAATCAACCTATATTAATTACAGCTTATGATTTTGAATACGCATAGAGCAGTGATATCACGCAAGTATAGAGACGGAACTGAGAAGGCAATTGCTAGTCGCACACTAACTGCAGCAAACAAAATTATTGACAAATCGAAAAAGAAGCATTTTGTCTTAGCTTATGCTTTTTGCACATTTTATCAATATGTCTATAGTCGCATTTTGCACTTTTACAGATCATCAGCTACTTTTGACAATTTTCGGTAATAAGAAAGATATATCATTATACATAGCAAATATATTTCAACGATGGTCCTTAAATTGCTTTGCGTACGACTTCAAAATAGAATATCTCAGAGCCACATCATTTAAACAGGTTGACCCACCATAACGTCTCATACCTCTAACAGGAAGACATTTTGATAGATAGCAACTATGAATCAAGAAATAGTTTTTTATACATCAATACAGTCAACATCTTCCAGGTTTTGTTTTTAATCAGGAATAAAAAAAAAGATTAGTACGCTTAAAATGCGTTAACATTATGTTTAAACAGGTAAATAAAATACAGGTATATTTTAAACCATCAAAAGATAGGGCTTCATGTGTTCATGAAAACTGTTCTGTTCTGTTTGCTTTTTGGATCTTGAACCTTTATTGCCCAATTTTCAATCATAATGGCCATCCGCAAATCACTAGGATTAAATCATTGCATGAGAGCATGTGTACTATAGCGGCATAGAAATAATGAAAACTGGACACGCAGTTGTGGTTCCTGTCAACAAGCTGCAAAACTACCGATTAAACACACACTTTGTTCTTGGCTATGGAAGCTAAACCTTGAGTCGAATTGATATTAATTTTGCTGGACCACTTCATAGAGGCATGTATCTTTTAATAGTGGATGCACTCTAAAATGGCCAAAAGTAGGGAAAATGACATCTAGTAATACACCCTGTACCAACGCGTTTTTGCACAACAACTAACCTGAAACAATTGTTGATGACGACAACGGGATGCAATTTGCTTAAACTGTTTTTTATGAATACAGTAAAGAATTTGCGATCATCCACGTGAGATGACTACCCTTTCATCCACAATCAGTTGGCCAGGCCAAAAAATTGTCGACACTCAAAAGGGTCCTGATAAAACTAAGAAATGAAAAAACCTACAAATAATTTTTCAAACTTTTGTATGACCGCTACGTGCCCTTCATCACCAAACGATTGATTACCAGTCGTAAATTTTCGGGGCAGACAATAGCGTTCAAGATAAACATGTTTTTGATATTCAAGACGAAACTCAAATAAATATATTTCCCAAATTAATAGAAAACTTCCAAAACATTTGACATTACGATTTGCCCTAAAGAAAGCAAAAGATGCTTTTTTGTAGTTGTACACATTGATCAATACTGAAATAACTGTAATTTTTTTTTAAATTAAAAATATTTTACTTATACACTGCCTGATTTAATTTTAAATTTATAGTTATCAAAAAACAAGAAAGTTATTTCTGTTTTTTCTTGGTCTTACAAAAATGCAACAAATATCGAAATAGTTATTTTCACCAAGAATTATAGCTTTGAAACTCTACGACTTCTTACACACGAGAGTTTGAAGACGTGGGCCTACGCAATGCGACACAAGGTAGTTTAAAGTTATTAACGCTAATTTTATTACATAAAAATAACAAAACCCATTTTATTTTCCGGTTTTCTAGACAGAAGGTGAGATGTATAAAATTTTGTTTCTGTTGGTAAGCAATTTGAGTTTTACAGAGATATGGTTAAAATTTGTTGAATTTATTTAAATTATCTATTAATTCAATAGTTAATTTAGTCTTAGATGTTAAGCAGAGGCGCAGCCAGGGAGACCCCCCTCCCCCGAAACCTTGTTATGTTGATGTTGAAGTGACGCGCGTGCCCGTATAATGGAGACATATTTGAACCATCTTGCAAATTAAATATTTAATAAGTTATCAAAAATGTTAGGGTCAGAGTTGTCCATGGGTCCAATTTCGAAGACCCGACCCGCCAAAAAATCTGACCCGACCAGACATCTGGTTCCAAGGTTTCTTGACCAAGGATCCCTCATTGACCTAGAGGAGACACTCAAGTACTACGCCTGCGACCTTGGTCACATATTTGCTGTAAGTAAAATTTAACAAGCTTTTTGACTAGCTAGGAAGCTGAAACTTTCAGTATAGCTTTATATTAAATGACATTACATAATTCAATTAAAAAAAAGTTTGTGTTGAAAAACTCGTTTTTTCCTTTACTTGTTGAAAAACTCGTTTTTTCCTTTACTTGTTGAAAAACTCGTTTTTTCCTTTACTTGTTTAAAATATTTTATTCAACTTACAATCTCTGTTTGTGTGTGTGTCTTTCTCTGTACGCAGATCTTACAAGTAAAATTTAACCAGCTTTTTGACTAGCTAAGAAGCTGAAACGTTCAGCATAGCTTTATATTGGATGAGAATACATAATTCAATTAAAAAAAACTTAATTTGAATATCTTTCGTATTTCTAAATCGAATGTATTTGAAATAAAACTTTGTTTTTCCTTTACTTGTCATATTTTATTTTGTGTCATACTCTTTCTGTCTATTCTATTTCATATACAAAATGACTTTTATATTGGTTTTAATCAATTTGATCTCAATAAAAATTGCATTGTGATAAACTATTTTCTATTCATTATTATAAGTAGTATTGAGAACTAAAAATAATGGGGAAACGTGGGAGATTGGGTGACGAGTCTTTAAAAGTTGTTGTTTCTGTTGTCAAAAGTGGATCTTTAGTAAAAACTAAATTTTCTAGAAATACTTTTGAGTCTGCATTAAAAAAGCTATAAAAAGCCGTCTCCTTTTTCGAAACCACTAGGTGTATATCAAAAGCTACCTATTGGCAAAATGACCATTTACTAAAGGCATACGATTTAGTGATCATATCTCAAAATTGCTATTTTTAAAATTTTAATAAAAAGTATATGTAATTTAAAAAAATGAGTACAATTATCTTATTCTTTAGCCTGTCTTCTAAAATTCAACAAAATCATTAGGGTTGCGGTAATACCCAATTTTATGTGTTTTTAAATAAACAATATATAAAACCAATAATTTATTTTTTAAAATAACTAAAACCTTTGTCGGTAAAATGGGACGGTTACACCCCCCAGGATGGGCATGTTACCTACAGCCCTGCAAAGTTCTTAGGGCTCTAGTGGGAAGTGAACGAAAACTGTTAACAAACATTCAAGCTACACGTTTACTGTCAAATCTAGTTGTTCAAAATGCTAGACTATGAACATACCTTTCAAATAAAACAGTTGTATTAAACTGGGTTTAACAGGCTCTCAAATACCGCCTACCGTGATGGATGCGTTGAATGTACTCATGGATGCTATTAAACTTGAACTACCGAAACCTGGCCCTACTGAAGGTAATTCAATTAATAACTTTATTTTATTCTTCACGGTATTATTTTATAAATTTTTATATTTGTATTTTTAAGTCCAAGTAAACTCACTTTGTCTTTTGTGAAGGAGAAGGTTTTGGTGCAAGCAGTTCGGTGCCAGGCTAAAAAGGCCGATATAAGAGCTGTGGGCTAAAATTTTGTTCAATAGGCCAGGGGTTCCTAAATGGTAGAGCGCAACCCCTTAGTGGGCAGCCGTTCTAATTTAAGGGGAGTACGAAAATAAATTTAAAAAGAAATTGAAACAAATACTTTATACAATTTAATATATCCTGAGATTTAGGTCAAAAAATTGTCAATATATAACGGACCAAACATTAATTTTAAGATGGTCAATCAAAAAAACAAATTTTTTTATAATTCTCCAGTTGAACGCTATGATAAAAAATCTAGGCGATATTGCGTCATTGTTTATTTCATTGAAAGGCAACAAATTTTGAATTCCACTTTTAATCATTTCACGTATTACTATCGATCTATAGCTTTTTATTTTTATTTTTTATTTATAATGGAATATTGTTTTTATACCAATTTTATTAAAATGATTGATTACCAGATTTTTTTTCATGATTGCAGATTTCAATTTTAGACTAAATATAAATATTTATGTAGTTTTTAAAATTATAGACTTATATCCACATGAAAAATATTTGCATTAAATTGGTATCTTTCTATCTCAAATATATAAAGAATTTTTATTAAACGAAGTTTTTTACGGTTCACTTGTTTTGTTGATTATTTTCCTGATGTACGACTCTAAATGGCGAATAACGACTTTGTTTTTTATATAAAATATTTTATTAATTTTTGAAACGGGCTTACTGTACAGTTTTGGCTCAAAATAGAAAATTATTCCAATTTTAGTTTCTATCAATCAATCAATAAAATAAATTTTTAAAGCGCCTTTTCTTAAATTCAAAGACGCTTGCTCTCCAATAAATTTGCTAAATAAAAACGTTCTAAAAAACCACAAAAAATAAAAATGAATTACAACATGAATACCTATTTAGAAAACAAAAAATTTTCATATTCGTCTGGTTTTTTTTTTAAATATTCGCATTATTTTTCTATTACAAAGGGTTCTGATGATTGGCTTTTAGCCGAAACTGTACAATTAGCCCGGAAATTTTAAATTATGACATCAAAAACCTTTTCATATTCCTGGTTATGAGACTTGTGTGGGCCCAGGTGACAAAAAAAATAACATCGTTTGTTAAGCTGTGCCGTTTTAAAAACCAAGAAGTTAATGAAACAAGTGAAGAAATAAACGAGTTTTTAACACAAATTTGATTTCAAATACTCGATGTGTGTCTGTGTGTATGTATACGAAAGATGTTCAAATTACGTTTTTTTAATTGAATCATGTATTGTCATCTAATATAAAGATATGCTGAAAGTTTTAGTTTCCTAGCTAGTCAAGAAGCTGGTGAAATTTCACTTGCAAGAATTGCGTACAGAGAAAGCCACGCACACACAAACAGAGATTGTAACCTAAATAAAAGTTTGTAAAAATAACAACATCAGGCCAGCAACTTTGAATGTCTATTGAAACTGAAGGTGGCATGGGTTTAAAATTTGGAAACATATACCATATCGCACTGGGCTATTATTGTTGGTATTGGATTATCCGCTTACGAATATAACGCCAAAGATAAAAAAATACATTCAAAAGAGAAACTTCAACAAATTTAAAACTTCAGAATTTTAAAATAAACTAATTAGTAGACAGCAGTAGCTACATATTTCGGATCTTGATCTTCATGACATTGACATGGCAATAGTTTTGAGGAAAAAAATATTCTAGAAGTTTTGGACTTGTTTGCTTCAATCAAAAGTGTGCCGTGCAAAGCATTATCAAAACCAAAGCCATCACTAGCACTTATGAATCTGAGACATGAAAAAGATAAAGCTAATGGGACAATCACGAAAAATTCTAAAAGCTGATGAACAAATGCACAAATATAGTAAGAAGAGAAACAATTCCAAATAATGCTAAACAAATTATTTGCTTATCTAATTGAAGTATGAACACTTATGGATAAAATGTTTCTAAAAAAAAAGAAAAATATAAATTATAAATTTGATAAAATAGTCATATTATTATTATTGAAAAAAAATCCAAATGCGTTTAATAATTTTTTATCAACAAATTACTTAAACTCTCAAGTCAGATTCCTAAAACCAATGAAGATCCTTTTCAGTTTGAAGGCGCTAAAGTAAATCGACTCAAGATCGGACAAAGTAAATTTTTTTTAAAGTTTCCTATCATACAGTTTGAAGAGCCGTTTTAAAAGTAAAAGTGAAAAAATCAACCTCTCTGGACCTAGAAAGAAATGTTGAAGTTATGCAGGGAATCAATAGTAAAACCTCTCACATAAATTATAAACAAATCTTTCGAATTAACTGTTTTTCCACACGATTGACAGCATTCCAAAATCTTACCTGTTTATAAGAAAACATCTAAATCTAATAAAATTAAAAATTATCGCCCAGTTAGCTTTATTAAAGCATCATCAAAAATTAGTGAAGAAATTGCTTTCTGAATACCAGGAACATTTACAAATACAGCCAACTAAACAACGTGGTTTTAGAAAAGGTACATATACCTCATCAGTGTTATTAAGTGCATCTAATATTATTAACAATATATTATGTAATGCTTACATAAATTATAAATATATCTCTCGAATTAGGGGTTTTTCACATGATTGGCAGCATCACTATGTTAAAAGAATATTATAGCAATATAGCTGTTTATAGCAGTTACTACCGAAGTGTTTTTATTTGTTGGTTAACAATTGGCTTATATATATATACTAGCTGACCCAGCAAACGTTGTTTTGCCTTATAAATTATTTTGGTTTTTTTATTAAAAGCTTAAGATACAAAATTATGACAATTTGAAAAAATCAATCTTGAAGAGCAATCGTGTGTACAAATTTTTCTATCGTTCTTTTCTCTTGGTCCCTTTTCCTTCCCCGCCTGCTCTCTCGTTCCCGTTTGCTCTATCGTTCCCGCTTGCTCTCCTGATCCAGTTTACTCCCGTTTCCGGTCGCTTTTCCTTTCCCAGACGTTCTTTCGCTTTCGTTTGCTTTTCCGTTCCCTCTTGCTTTTTGTTCCCGCTCCTTCTGCAGTTACCGTTTCCATTTGCTCTCCCGCTCCGCTCATTTTGTGACCGATTTAATTTTTCACAAAAACTTTCTCCGATTGCCTCTCAAGCTTGTATGAAAATTGCATTACGATCAGATGAATGATGAAGCAATGCATAAAGGACTAACATACTTACACACATAATTTCATATATCTTATATTTAACTATATATATATATATATAATATATATATATATATATATATATATATATATATATATATATATAATATATATATATGTGTGTGTGTGTCTGTCACATTTTCCTATAAAAAGGACATAATTGCACCTTATTGTTTTTCCAAAGTAACTTTTAAAATAATTTTAAAAAAATATGTTAAATAACTAACCACTTATTCCCAGACCTACCAAATGCACACAAAAATTTTTATAAAAATCGGTTCAGCCGTTTTGGAGGAGTTTGTAGTCAAACACTATGACACGAGATTTTTATATAGATAGATATAGTCTTATTTTATAACAGTTTTATGTGGCGTACATATATCATAATTATGCCATATTAAGTACTAAAATTTGCTTGGCCCGCTAAGTGTCTAAACATTTTTTATGAAGCCCACAATAGCATGAATGTTGGACAACCCTGATATATTTAAAAAAATTGTGGTCAATGTTATTTGAATTTATAGACTTATCATCAAAAATAATATGCAAGCAATTAGTAGCCGCCGAATTATAAAAAAAAAAACAAATTTTTTTACGGTTCATTTGTGAAATTTTTCATATTAACTTCACCCTGTTTTCTTGCTTAAGCCATACGTTGGGAGCCTTTAACACTTAAAATCCAACTTTCCGTTATCTTCTCAAGCTGAAAATTGGTGGGTTTATTTGTCATTGCAGACTTTACATTTTCTTAAACTTTCAGATTGATTGGACAAAATTTTAATAACTTATAAAATAAAATTAAAAGGTATTTTTTTCAGAAATGAACCATCACTTTTTAGTTTATTTACAAAAAACAATATTTAAATTTTAAATTGAAAATTCATAATAAAAATTGTTTTTTTCATATTAATTTGAAAGTTTTTTATATTTTTAATCTTCACATATTTCACATATCAAATATTAAAATAAATTAAGGTTTTCCTATTTTATAGACTTCTATCATCAAAAACTAATTTGCAAACAATTAGTAGCCACTTAATTAAAAAAAAACTATAAAGGATTTTTTTCATGATTTTCACTGCTCACTTGTAATTTGTTAAAGTCACTTTACGCATTGACAAACAGAAGTGTAGCTAGAAAAAATATGCTAGGAATTGGAAATTAATGCAATTTATATTTGCCCCGGGTCTTTTAGAAGTAAGGTTGACTGGCGTTTTGCTTCCCAGCCATCATCTACTTTTTTGGAAAAAAAACCTACAATTGCTCACTTTCTCCCTCGATTAATAACTTGTTAGAAAATCCCTATTTAGTAGCTTGTTTCCGGGCACCAAACCCTCTTAATAAACTTTTTGTTGTTAAAATTTCATAAAACATTACGTTTATTTAGACAAAATTGGAGCTTTCAGAGAAGCTGGGTCTAAAAACGAAATCAAACTCATTATTGGAAAACTTGATGGTTATTAGTTATTTTCTACATTTAAATGAGCAATATACAAACATGTCATTTTTTTATTTGAAGTTGTTTTTGCACTTATAACTTGTTTTGTTTTGTTTCTTTAAGCAGAAAAATTGCTGTTTCAAGCAGCAAAATTGCTGTTTCAAGCAGCAAAATTGCTGTTTTCAAACACTTGTGGGCCTATTTTAACTAGAAGCAGCTGTTTTTCAGAAGCCTATCCAAATCACGGAGTCTGGTGGTACCACTAGGATTCAAACTGCTGACCACCAAGGCTAGAGGCGAAGACTTAACTACTATACTTCCAACTTCATAATGCATTGCTACCATAAATAACAATGCACTTTCAGCACTAGCATTAAAAATTACGGTTTCCCGTTTAATCAGTTTGTCAACATAAAGTTTTTACTGCCGTATAAAAGATGTTCAATGAGCTAAAAGAAATTAGTTTCTGAATAGTAAATAACGCATCAAAAGACAAGCAAGAACTGGCAATATCTATATGACGAAAATAAGCCTCTGAAAAGAAACACCCATATTGTGCAAACATTTAAAAATATATGCATCAAATAAAAAACACAACTGCGATGACAGGTAATTCAAAGTTTATTACAAGCAACTAGAGGAGGCCTTTAAAAAATTTAACACAAGATTTGAACATTAATTTTGTATTTAGTTGCAACTTTATTTTCTTTGTCTGTAGCCTGGAACTTTATATTTGGACATCACGTCTTGCCTTAGTTTATTTTTTAAAGCTATATCCTTTTTGGGCCAGGTTCTTTTCAATTCCCTCCTCACTTTCCTGCAATTGAGGTTTTTTCTTCACCAGCTGTTTTGTTGCAAATCAAAACATCTACTTGTTCTGCCTATTCTGATAATTTTAGCTCCTTACTTTGTTTTCCGTGTTGATCATAGCCAGCATGAAAACTTCCTGCAAATCCCTCTTCAGCAAGATACCCGCAATTTCTATAACCATCAAAATTCATGATACGCTCATCATCCTGACACAACTCCCCTACGGCTCACTCACAAAAATCTCGGCGGACCCCTCAAGTAAATTTCTGGTTTTCCGAACACGCGAAGAGTCATCTGAAATCAAACGGCTACAGCGTAAGGCTCCTACAAAAATTTTCTGACGGGTCTGATGAATCTCAAAAAACCTGTCAGGGTCCAGCAACACTCAGAAACAAGACCCACTTTGGCAGTGTGTAGCCAAAAAACGGAATCAAAGTTATTCATTTAGATGTCGTACTCTACCTTATTTGTGTCGTCTGTCCAGCTGCTATCTGTTCCATGTTCCGAGGCACGCTAGTAGACTCCGGTTCACGCTGGGTTTTGTTGCAGCAACCCACTACATTTTCTTCACCAGCAACATGCTGGTCCAGAACTGTGTCTACCACTGCTTCAGTTGTCAATGCGACCAAACACTCAACCGCATTGCCACCCACACAACACTCAGACAAACCCCAGTTAGAAACACTCCTATTTTCAGCCATTTTCTTGCTGTCTTCTGACAGCAACGTGGGACTGGTCGCTGCTTTTTTGTCTTTAGGCAGACCTGACTGCCAAGAAACAATTTTTTATCGTCTTTTCATGTTCTGCTTTTTTTTCTTTTCTCGTTTTTTGCTGTTTTGTTTTCTTCTTTTGTTATCTCTTGTGATGCTTTGAACTACGGTTACGTCTTCAATCTTTACTATCACACATTTTCTTCTTCAATTAGTTTCATTGGCTGTGATTAGACGGGGTAAACCATCATAATGCCCAAAGTGGGTGGTTCGTCTATATTCTATGCTGAAATCATAGGACAGCAAGACAAGTTCCCATTGTTGGAGGCAATTTGCTGAGTGAGCGAACACTCCGGTTTTTGATTCGAAAACAGTAAACAAGGCTTGTAGTCTGTCAACAGCTTAAAGCGTCGTCCATAAACGTATATGTGAAGCTTCCTAACTCCAAATACGAAAAAAGAGTGTTTTTTGAGCTGCCCAATTGCTATAGTAGAACATTTTTCAAAACTCCTTGCTCTACACGAGGTTCTAACTATGCATTCACAACTTCTTTTTGTGCGAACAGTATCTTCCTTTGTCTACAAAAAACTGGACGTGTTTTTTGCTTGACTATTAGCTGTGTCATTTTTTTTGCATCTTCCCAGCCCTTTACTAAATGATATCAAGAAAACATCTTGCGAACTCATTTGAAAGTTGTTTTTTTCAGCAAAGTAGCAGCGACCATGATTTGAATGTCCCTTGCAGATGAACTCTACTTTGAATTGACCCATAACTTTAATTGCTGTTTCATTTGCAGCATCCAGTGGTGTTGAGGATTTTTCGAGAAGCGGAGACCCAGTTCTTTCTCAGACTTCTTAGCTAATCACCGTCACATCAGCATCAGAGTCCAGCTGCAGTTTACTTCTTTATCACCAAAATTAACAATAGTGAAGCTCCGAGGTTCCGATTTTTTTTTTCCGATTGACTGTATCTTCACCTTCTTCACTTTAGTTTTCATTTTTTGTTTTCTACCTATGAACAGCAGATCACGCATGTCAAGCCTGATACAAAATTTTTACATCATAAAAAATACATTTTTTTAAAAACAACATTTTTCTTGTGCACTAAAAAGCATAAAATAATATTTCTATGAGCCTGGCAAAGTTTTTTAAAAATTTCGTTACACTATGGTAACCTAATTTATAACAGTTTCTAATTCCTATACAACAAAAAACGTTGGGCGCATTATTTTTTATAACTATTTGTTTTACTAAAGTTTTTATGCTGTAGCCTATATGCGCCCAACGTTTTTCATTTCAATTCTATATTCGCGGACAGACAAACAAACAGATAAGAAAGTGACCTAATATAAACGTTGTAAAAACCAGCTTTTTGACGTTCACAATATTAGCTGACTCGTTTTATGTCAGACTGAAACAAGTTGCATTTTTGAAATCGTTGCTCAACTGCGACAATGCATTACACGACAATACATCGACGCGTCGTAAAACCGTCTGGTTAGAGAAAACGAGAAGTTTGATATTTGCTTTTTAGTGTCTACTTTGTGGGATATTCTGTAATTTTGAGCACTCCTGAAAAAATTTTTTTACTGTCTTGTCGGAAAGTTGTTTGTCTTTTTGCTAAAAATCCAGTTGATCTTTTTCAGTGACGTTTCAGTGACAATCATTTGGTTTCAAGACTCTCCCAAGGAATTTTTCTTGATTTAATAGATGTATTTTAAGACCATAATAATAAAACTTAGTTGATAACAACTTAATTGCCTTGGTGAGCCACCCAAAATTGTTGGCGTAGATAATTTAACACCGTGTGAGTCCGGTTTGTATCTTTGTGACATGCATTTTTGTTTCCCACTGACTCTCCAATCCACGAAGTAGTGCACCATTGAAAGTTCAAAGTCACAATACGAGACAATTATAATGACACTAGCAACATAACAATGACGACAACGATAGAGGCTATCAAAAGTGCATAATAATCTTTTTTTTAAATTGTGTACCAACATACGCTTTAGAACTTTAGGGGATAAAACTAAATAAGCGTGCGGGACGCGAGTAAGTCTCGATAACCATTAAATTGATAAAATTATTTAATTATGTTCATGAAAGAAACTTATTTAAGCTTGTTACCATTTAATTTTCTTAAATTATTAGATGCATTTTTTTTTATTTTACATCATCAAAGAAATTAAGTCGATTGGTGATGTACCGAAAACGACATTAAATTCCAAATGTGATGCACTCAAAAGAGTCCCAAGGTTAATAAAAAAATTAAATTTTATGTGTCAACATTTGTTATATAAACACTGGCGGGGTTACCCGGCGTTGCCCGGGTTTTCAGAGGTTTCTCTATCATTTTTCTCTCTCTCGCTTTCTCTTTTTTCTTCTCTCTCTCTCTCTCTCTCTCTCTCTCTCTCTCTCTTTCTCTCTCTCTCTATATATATATATATATATATATATATATATATATATATATATATATATATATATATATATATATATTAGGAATGTCACGGGTAGTACTTTTTGGAGTTTTCGAGTTCGGGTTCGGGTTTGTGAAACTAGAGTTTTAGGGTTCGGGTTCGGGTTCTCATCTCTTGATAAACATGTCTACAATGTGTACGCCTACTCGCCAAATCTACTCTCGGAGCGAACTTATCTCGATCAACTTTCAACACTGCCGCTCTCCCAGTGGAACGTTTCTTCAGAGCCTTCGAGAAATCCATCTGTTGCGTTACGACGTTCGACGATACCATTACAGGAGACGAAGGGCTGGTCGTCGTTCTTTCTCTTTCACTCCGGGACATCTGACTCTTTCCTCTAAAGACACTCTTGCACTACCAGCCTCATCTTCATCTTCATCTACTCTTGTTTCTCGTTTGGCACCTGGATATTAGAAACTACTAGGGATGTCACGGGTAGTACTTTTTGGAGTTTTCGGGTTCGGGTTTATGAAACTAGAGTTTTCGGGTTCGGGTTCGGGTTTGTAAAAGTCGAGTTTTCGGGTTCGGGTTCGGGTTCGGGTTTGTGAAACTCAGGTTTTCGGGTTCGGGTTCGGGTTTGTAGTTTTCCAAAAACCGGGTTCGGGTTCGGGTACTGGTTTATGATTTCAAATTCGTGGATTGATTTTAAATTTACCTAGTGTATATACATATACAAACGAGAGCGATCAATTCATCCATTGGAGATTACACGTATTGAATAAACTCTAACAAGTTAATTTTTTAGCTTTCCAAATAATGTGATTTTTTGGCCGACGAAGGCTTAATTATTTTAGTTCGTTCGCGGCTCGGTCCGGCCAGATAATCAGGCGGGTTAGTGGTCTAGCTTACACACTCACCAATAAAATGACCTATTTGTGTTATTTGTTACGCAAAGGTTATAATACAAAACTTGTATGGCTTGCGATTAGTATAATACGTTGTTGAATATAGTTTTTGTTTTGCTTATAAATCGAACAGTTTATTTTATCTTTTATTAATTGACCATTGTTTTTTTTATTCTATGTACTTCCGTCTTCCTTCTTTTGTTGTTTCTCGAGTCGACATGTTGCTTTTAGTTGTGTACAATAAATTCGGGTTTTACTCTTAAATAAAGTATAAAACACAATAGGTTATGGGCCCAGTCAGCTACTAACTGTGTAACTCGAATTTATTAAAAGTTTACGATCGAAATTTTTCGTAATTTAGAGCAGCGAAGTAATCACGTTTTCTTTTGAATCGCTGACACCTGTTGACAGTTGTTTGAATAATGGATTTCACGAGAATTCAAATCAAGCCGCTGGAAGGCAAGTCAAATTGGTTGAACTGGAAAGGTAGAGTTTCGATCCTACTGCGCGGCACACCAGATGTCATGGACGTTGTAGAAGGGAAACTTAAAAAACCAGACGAACCGAGGGATGATTCAACAGAAGCCGAGGTAACTGCATATCAAACCGCCTACAGCAAGTTTTTGAAAGCTGACTGCAGTGCCATGGTGATTCTATCAACCAACATGTCAGAAGAATCTTATGAAAAGGTTCGTTCCCATGCATGTGCAAAAGAAGTTTGGTTGGAATTACATAGGCTGTTTGATGGAATAAATGAAGACAGAGCCTATGATCTCTGTATGCAGTTCTTTGGTTACAAGATGTGTCAAGGTGATGAAGCTGCTACTCATGTTGGTAAGCTAAAGAATATCTGGAAGGAACTAAAGGTCGAACTTGATAAAGAAGAAAACAAAGATCTACTGCTCATGTGCCGTATAATTGAAACATTGCCAAGTGAGTATTTCTCATTTTCTTCGAGTTGGAGAATGTTGAGCAAAGCCGAACGGACTGTTGATAATCTCACGAATTAGTTATGTAGTTACGAAAGAGCTCTGGCTGGCAAAACTGAACCCGTTCAACAGGAAGCATTGTTCGCTAAATCAACATACCCGAAGTCGGCACAGAAACAGAAAAGTCAAATAAAGTCTGCAAAACAAGGTACCATTATTTGTCATTACTGCAAGCAAGTAGGACATGTTGTTCGTAAATGTAGAAAATGGATTGCCGATGGCAAACCACCGAAGCCAGCAAATGATTTGAACATCAGTCAAGGTAAAGCTCCAGAGTCAGTCCATTCTGTGTCATTGTCTGCTGTGTATTCAGACGTTCTTGCAATTGATAGTTCTAAATCTGCTAATGGCGCAACCAGTCATTTGACTTTTAGAAGTGACATACTGACAAACTTCAAGAAATTCTCAAATGTACAGAGCCTACAGATAGCAGATGGAAATCACGTTGAAGCTGTTGGTGCAGGTACTGTCCACCTGAAAACAGTGATTGATAAAAAGAACATTGAAGTGAAACTTGAAAACGTGTGGTATGTTCCAAAGTTGAACAGAAATTTGTTTTCAGTATTAGCAGCTCAAGACAGGAAGAAAAACAGTATTTTCATGTCTACACAAGAAAGATGTTTCTTCAAGGTCGACAATGTGAAAGTTCTTGTTGGTGCTCGAGAAAGAAATGGTGGTTTGTTCAGGCTGATTGCAGATACAGTTGTACCATCTAAGTTACAAGAAGCAAATATTGTAAAGGACGAAAATTTGATTCAGTTGTATCACGAAAGGCTTGCTCATCAAAACAAAAGACATGTGAAGTCAATTTTAAAACAAGAATTCAACATAGATGTCAGTCTTGATGGTGAAGTTTGTGAAGGATGTGTCTTCGGAAAAGCACATCGTCTGAAGTTTGGAACCAGAGTTCGAGCAACAAAACCATGCGAAAGAATACACACTGATGTTTGTGGTCCATTTTGTAATTCATTCTCAAATTATCGCTATTTTGTCCTGTTTAAAGATGACTACAGTGGCTTCCGTTTTGTCTACTTCATGAAAGAAAAGTCTGAAGTGTCAGAGAAATTGACGTGGATGCTTGCTGAGTGCCAAACAGCTAGACATACAGTGATGGAGTTGCTGAGTGACAATGGTGGTGAATTTGACAATGCTGATGTGAAGAAAATTTTGAACAAACATGGTATCCGACAACGTCTGATAATGCCATACACACCTCAACAAAATGGATGCAGTGAAAGAGAGAATCGCACCTTGGTAGAAGCCGCCATGGCCATGAGATTAGCTCATGCAGAATTACCTCAAGCTTTATGGGCACAATTGATTCAGACCGCTGGGTACATCTTGAATCGAACTGCACCTACGTGTGTCAAAGGAAAATCACCATATGAACTGTGGTACAATAGAAAACCAAAAATCACACATTTGCAAATTATTGGTTGTACTGCATATGTTCATGTTCCTGATCAACGAAGAAAAAAGATGGACACTAAAGCTGAGAAGGGTATATTAGTTGGCTATGAAGGCGATGATGGCTATAGAGTTTTTCTCCAGCCAGGAAATAGAACAGTTCGTTCAAGAGATGTTGTTTTTGATGAGAAAATTCTAAGAACAACAGTTCCAAATTGGCCATTGAAATCTGATCAAGATGAGTCTGATGCTGATGACGATCAGATGACTGAAAACAGTGGAGCTGTGACTGAGGAAATACCTACCATTGATGATGAACTGACACAGAGTGGTGCACCTGCTTCAGGCATACAGTTGCGTGACCGTGAATGCATCAAGAGGCCTGCTCGTTTCGATGACTATGTGATGATAGCAGCAGAAATGTTCAGTTCTTCAGAACCTACCAGCTTTGAGGAGGCAGTTCAAAGTAATCAGAAGAATGAATGGCAGCAAGCGATGAAAAATGAAATGCAATCGCTTTGTGAAAACCAGACGTGGCATCTTATGGATCTCCCTCCTAAGAAAAAAGCTATTCCATGCAAGTGGGTCTACAAAGTCAAGACTAATTCAGATGGTTCCATCGAACGTTACAAAGCAAGACTTGTAATTAAAGGCTATGCTCAAAAGAAAGGAGTTGATTACGATCAGACCTTCAGTCCAGTGGTCAGAAATACAACTGTTAGAACTCTTTTAAGCGTTGCAGCCAGTGAAAGAATGCATCTGATGCAGTTCGATGTTTCAACGGCATTCCTATATGGTGATCTGCAAGAGGAAATCTATATGGAGCAGCCCGAAGGCTTTACTGATGGTTCTGCTAGAGTGTGTAAACTGAAAAGAAGTTTGTATGGACTCAAGCAGGCTCCCAGATGTTGGAACACGCGGTTTGGCAATTTCTTAAAGAAGATCGGATTTAAACAAAGTGATGCTGATCCTTGTCTGTTTATAGTGGAAAGAAATATGAAAAAATTGTTTTTTGCTTTATATGTTGATGATGGCATTGTCATGGCTACAGATAAACAAGAACTCTCAGAATTTGCAGATAGGTTAAAATCAGAGTTTAAAATTATAACAAAGCCAGCAAAATATTTCCTGGGAGTAGAAATCAATCAGAAATCTGATGGCTCCATAAAGATCAGTCAAGCTGCCTATACGAGAAAAGTTCTTGATCAATTTGGTATGAGTAATTGTCGGCCATGTGTTACCCCAATAATCTCATCTGAGAAGGCAGAGGTTGATGATAATAATGAACGAGTCAAATTTCCTTACAGGTCAGTTGTGGGGGCACTCATGTATTTAATGACGGGTACCAGACCCGATATTGCATATGCTGTTAGTGTTGCTTCCAGGAATTTGGAAAATCCTCTTCATAGTGATGTAGTCCAAGTAAAAAGGATTCTGCGATATCTTAAGGGTACCGAAGATACAGGAATTGTCTACAGACCTTAACAGAATAAAAACACACTCCTGTGTTATAGTGATGCTGATCATGCAGGTGACCATACCACAGGCAGGTCTACGACTGGTGTGGTTTGTATCTATGCTGAAGGAGCAATAAGCTGGTTGAGTCAACGACAGACATCAGTTTCTATCTCTACCACAGAAGCAGAGGTAGTAGCGGCTAGTGAGGCCACACGTGAGGTTGTTTGGTTAAAACGTCTGCTGAACGACATTGTTGGATTTGATGATATTCCAGTCATACAAATTGACAATGAAGCTGCTATTCGTTTGGCTCAGAACCCAGAACATCACCGACGTACCAAACACATACAGACTCGTCATTTCTTCATCAGAGAAAAGGTTGCAGACGGTAAAGTTGGTGTCAAGAGTGTCACAACAGAACTTCAAGTGGCAGATGCACTAACGAAAGCTCTACAAGGACCAAGGCTAAAGCAACTGATGATCCACATGGGACTCGGTTAACTTTTCCTGGGAAATCGAGTAGTTAACTAAGAATGAAATTGGTCAGACTGATAACTGTTACGATTTATGCTCAAAATGAGAAGGTGTAAAATATAGTTTTTGTTTTGCTTATAAATCGAACAGTTTATTTTATCTTTTATTAATTGACCATTGTTCTTTTTATTCTATGTACTTCCGTCTTCCTTCTTTGTTGTTTCTCGAGTCGACATGTTGCTTTTAGTTGTGTACAATAAATTCGGGTTTTACTCTTAAATAAAGTATAAAACACAATATACGTTACCTCTTAAATTATTCTATTTTATTAATTTTTTCGCGGCTCGGTCCGGTTGGGTAATCAGGCGGATTAGTGTTCTAGTTTACACATTTGCCAATAAAATGACTGTGACGCATAGATCATTTATAGACTTTGCCAGTTAAAATTTAGGATTATGCAAGATTATCTTTATAACAAAGGGTCTTTGTTATATCAGAAAAACTTTGAGTATATGAATGAATAAATATAAGGTTATATAACTGAAGTAAAAAGTTTAGAGTCATGGCTATCCGGGATTTCTTCGACCGAAGGAGGCTTAATTATTTTAGTTCGTTCGCGGCTTGAAGAAAAAAAGGGTCACTTTAGACAAAGACCCTCTTTTGTGGTGGAAAGATAACAGAACAAACTTTCCAAATTTAGCGGTGATCGCTAAACGCTACTTGGCGGCCCCAGCTACCAGCGTTCCATCGGAACCGTTGTTCAGTGGTGCTGCAATTATTTATGAGCGCTAAGGAACCGATTATCAGGCAAGACAGCAGAAAAACTGTTGTTTATGAAGTACAACTTGCCTGAAATCGGTTCCTAATACTATTTCATTTTTAATAAACTTGAAAAGTTATGAAAACTCTGTTTGTGTTGCTATTTTTAAAACTGGAATAAATATTTATTTACTAAAAAAATGTATTTGTTCACAACTCCGAGATCGGGTATTAGGCTTATAAATTTTCGGGTTCGAGTTCGGGTTCGGGTATCAAGTTTTCACATTTTCGGGTTCGAGTTCGGGTTCGGGTAACAAGTTTTCTAATTTTCGGGTTCGGGTTCGGGTATCAAGTTTTCACATTTTCGGGTTCGGGTTCGGGTATCAAATTTTCACACTTTCGGGTTCGAGTTCGGGTTCGGGTATCAGAAAAAGACCGGGTAGTACCGAACTCGGGTTCGGGTACCCGTGACATCCCTAGAAACTACTGACTTTAAAACATCTTTAAAAACTTATTTACTTAATAACGTTTGAAACTTTTAAATTTATATTATTTTACGCCGTCGCCTCTGGGCAAAACTTGTTTTGTTGTAGGCTACTAATAAATTTTAGTTAAATTGAAAATAGAAATTGAAAGGTGAGTTTAATAAAAATATTAAAAAATTAAAATATGAAATTAATAAAACCTATATTTAATATTACAATTATTGCAGAAATATATTTTGCGAACCTATCCTAACTTGGAAATTGCAAGACCAATTTTCTGAAGTAGTTAAAAATTACCAACCACCAGCAAAGGATGATAATGAAGAAACTAAAAAAGCTAAAGATACAGCAAATGCTGGAAAAGCTGATAAAATTAAGAGTTTGGTTCAGCAACTTCCAGATAAAAATAAAGAGCTTTTGTTTCGTCTTTTTAAATTTATCCACAAAAAGTAACTTTCAATAATTTTATACGTTTTTTTAGGGTATAAGCTACTCTAACTTAGAGGTTTCATAGATATTAATTAGAGGTGCACCGATATTGCATCGGCCAGGCAGATATTTGGCCGATTACCGATAATTGAATTTTTTAAGGCTTTTTTGTTAATTAATTAGTTTAGAACACTGTCAAATGATAATAATTATTACGTCGTTCCTGCTCTAGTTTTTGTTGATTAGCACTTAGCAGCTAAACTTCAATTAAACTTAATGAAATGTATATAAAAATCGCATTGTCTTTTGCCAAAAACTAGAAAGTGGCATTAAGACAGAATTAATTTCCATTCCTCCAGGTTATTTCAAGGTTATCCCCGTGTTTGTCTCATTTCTACAAATTGCTTACCATCCATATTTTATTTCCACAGAAAAAAATCAAAGTTAATCAAATTTAAAGTCTTGATTAAATTTTGTCCAAACCCAAACAAATCCGACTTATAAAGAGTCAACCAAACGTCAATTACATTTTAATGGCTAGTTCGTAGTTGTGTGTTCTTCACACGGATTAAACCTCAATATTACTAACATAAAGTTTCGTCGGTCTCTTTCATCAGCATGACGTCTATGTTGTTTGTGACGAGCATCATCATCATCATCACGTCTCTGTTTTCTGTGATGGTCATCAGTATTATCACTTCTATTTTCTTTATGTTGTCTCCTTTGTGACTGTTCACTCTCTGAAGAAGATTCACGATCAGATGGAACTCCTCCCTCACTCGTTGTTTCGCCTCTTCAACTTTTGTTGGCTCGTTCAGGTCAGTTACTTTTTTGAATCTTGCTTCAAACAAGTTTTGATAGAACCCATCGTGATCTTTTTTACTTTTTGACAAGAAGTTTATCCATGGCTTCAAGTTTTTTTTTTTTTTTTTTTTTTTTTGACAATATTTAGAGTGGCGTAAATCCTAAAGGACTTCAAAGCCACTTAAGGGTTCTTTGCAGAAGCAGCCATTTATAGGCGCCTACCCCTTTAGCAATGCGAGTGAACTCCTTGCTTAAGGGAGTTACGCTAAGTTGTTTTGCTTTCTCTTCTTCTTTTTTCACTTTCTTGAGTTTTTCCTTGTAGGCATCAGTGTAGATGTAGAACGTTTCTTTATCTTTGTAAACATCGCCTTCTTTTTCCCTCTCTTTCTGAACATTTTTTCCACCATCTTCTCATAATTTCTTTTCCTCTGTTTTGCTGCTGTCATGAAATCCATGATATACTTTGGTTTCAAGTCTTTTTTAATCTTCGTCTTTTTATTTTCCATCTGAGTGTGTTCTTCATCGTAAATTTTGTCGTACTCAAAGCCAAGGCTTTCTCAATATCAAGCTCAACTTTTTTGTTTACATAGTCTGTTTTTTACTAGATATTCTTCTGTTTTCAGATTTTGTCTCAAGAATATCAATTCTGCAAATAAGATTTAGCCTGCAACATGAAGGCAACCCAACTATAGGCTCTATAACAAAAAATTCCAGATCAGCAGTTTCTTCAGTTGTCTTTACTGATAATGTAACTCTCCCTACCGGCTGAATCTTGATGTTGCCAAATGCCGTAAGAACTGTGTTTGTTTTTCTAACAGATCGACGCTGGTTGTTGAACTAGGTCTCTGGATGTACTTTGTCTGTGATACTTTGCACATCTGGTTAAATGATTAGCTTTGTTACATTTGAAGCAATTTTTACCAAATGCTGGACATTTCTTTGGCGCATGTTTCCTGCCACACTTTCCAAACCTGTCTCTGTCTTGGTCATACAGTCCTGTTTTCTCCTTGGAGTGCATTTTTGTGCTCAGACGATCTATCGCTTCTTTTTCACCGTTTATTATTTTTATCTGATCCTTTGTTGTCTCTGTAGCTCGAAAAATTTGCAATGCTTGAGTCAGGGACAGGTCTGGTTCTCCGAGTTGCACCCCAAAACAACTCTGTTGCGACGAAGTCATTTTTCTTGATCACCAAAGGCACCCATGGCTCGCAGACGTAGAGTTGTTGCATAAACGTCTATATTTTCTCCCGAACTTTGGGTTGTTTTCCAAAACTGAAATCTCTCAAAAACTATGTTTTTTTCTAGGGGAGCAATACTGGTGAAATTTACCTTTGACTTCATCGATCTTCTCTCTATCGTCTGGCAAATTAGAGCTAAACGTGTTGAAGATGCGCAAGCCTTCTTCACCAATAGCTCTCAAAAACATTGCGACCTGTACTTTCTCTAGAATCTGGTCAAATCGAGAAGCAAAAATAAATAGATCAAACTTCTTGTAGCCATAACTTCCACGCTTCTTCTACATTTCCGACCTCAAACCTCAACTCTGCCTGCGGTGAAATCCACTGGAAATGTTTACTGTCGACTGCGCCATGTGATGTTTTTAGATTTATTTCTAAACAAAAGACTAAATACAAAAATTAAGAAAACAATCAGAACAGGAATGAGTACTTGACACGAGACCAGACTATCTATTGAATGATCTTTATTATCGACAGCCACGCTTATCAGCTATACAGCCGAAAAAAAGAAATACACTGATAATAATAAACATAGACATATCAACATATGTTACAAGCATGGCATGAAATTTAATGATTTTAATTTGCTTTAACCAGGTTTGATCCAAGAAAAAAAACGTTCTTTATTTATTATCTGACAGTTTGATAAAAACCAAAAAACCGTCATTTTTTGCGGACTAATTCTAGTAATTTAATAAACAAAACTATGTTAAATTAAATTAAACAGTGTATTAATAAATGATAAAAATTGATTTTGATTTGATGATTTGAAAAACTTTTTAAAAGTGATTTTGATTTGAAATCATTTATTTGTTAATAATTTTGATTTTGATTTGAAATCATATTTTTTAGATGATTTTGATTTCAAATCTTTTCAAAAATGATTTTACACAACACTGCAAATATCCTTGTGTAGAAAATTATTAGATTAGTATAGAGTCAAACAAATGCATGTTTATGTTTAATTGCTTGATTTGTTTCTTAAAAGATTTAATGTTCGCAGATAAAAGATCAAACAGAAACGGAGACCCATAAAATCAATAGACTACAATTTCAAGCTAAATTAAATTTTAAGTGTATCAAAAATCAGTATATTAACAGTTCATTTTTGTTGCTTAAAAGTCGCGCCTCTAAATGTCACCATGCCTAAAAGTCATTCCGCCCATATGTCCATCTGCCAATAGGTTGCTGCCTATACGTCGCGCGCCTAACTGTCGCCAGCCTAAATGTCACCAAACCCAAATTTCGTTAAAATTGGTCCAGCGGTTTGGATTTGGATTTGCATAAAAGACAAACAGTCAATAAATCCTTTATATTAACTCGACCGTGTTTGCTTGCTTGAGCCATCCGTTGGAACTTTTTATGTAGAAAAACCAACTATTAATTGTTGTTTTTTTTAAAGAAAACATTCATTAAATTTTAATTCTAAAAAAATTATAATACAAAACTTGTTAATTCCATATTGGTTCGAAATACCTTATAATTTCAATCGTCACAATATAATTGAAAGTTGGTGCGTTTATTTTTTGCTGCAGAATTTACATTTTATTAAATTTTCAGATTGATTCTACAACATTTAAGTGATTTGTAGAATAAAATCAATTAAAATTTTATGTACAGAAACGAATTTAAAATTTTATTTTATTTAAGGTAAGCGACACTTAATTTTCCAATTTTCAAATCTATATATTTAAAAATGACTGTCTGTATGTCCTTTATGCATTGCTACTCCATGCATCCGATCGTAATGGAATTTTCACACAACATTGGGAATCAATAGATGAAGGTTTTTGTAAAAAAAATAAGATCAGTCACAAAATGAGCGGGACTAATTATCTATCATAAAAAAGTATTCTTTTAAATATTTTTAGCCGCCGAATTACAAAATTATAAAGGATTTTAAAAACATAGATTTTACGGTTTTCTTGTTTTTATATATAAATTGTTTTCTTAATGTCGGGCAAAGACTAAATTTATTGTCTCTGCATTTTGCATGAACAAAAATAGTACTAATTGGTCAGCACCGATTCGATTGTCGACCAATACAGTTTGTAAAACGGTCGATAACGATTATCGGCGAAAAAACCGATAACCGATGATCGGTACACCTCTAGTATTAATTAACAATTTTAGGTTGCAGTTGGGGGAAAAACCTCATGTCACTCATAACTTCTTGGCTGGATGAATGAGATAATGATGAAATACAAATTGTTTTGAATAAATAAAATAAATAAACTTAATCTTTCTGATAAAAATTACAAAAATGTTTTATTTTATTACCTTTATAGATTTTTACCTGTCAGCCGATTGGGGGTTCATGAATTTGGATCATTGATGGGAATGGCGTGTTTTTGGACTTTAGCAGATTTATATCCTGAAGAGCTTTCAAAAGCTGGTCCAGCTGCAGCAAATGCATTATGTGATTTTTTCCTATACAATTATAACGCGGTATTTGAATTTATGCAGATTGATATATGTTTTTTATTTTGTTATATTGTTACAAGTACAAAACTATTTAGCAGCAAGAAAATTATATGATAAAAAATTCTTGTATATAAAATACTTGTTTTTATTTTTGCTTTGTGCTGCAGTGTTTTTGCATTATTGTGTTGTTATTTTATTGTACTGTAGTGTTGTTGTGCTAATGGGTTTTCTGATGTGCCATAGTGTTGATATAGTGTGTTTTTTCCGTACCTAGTGTGTGACAATTTTTAAATAAGCGCAAATTTAAAACTGATATAATATAAACAGATATTTACTGACTTGGGAAGAGGCGATGGCGCATCATCAGCAGCCAGTGGTCAACGGTCTTTGCTTTCAAGTACAGCCAGCGCCCAGTCTAGTACCACTTTGGCATCTAGCAGCGGAACATCCTGAGTGTTCAAAGAATGAAAGCATGTATACAATATTTATATGGATAGTTTTCTTTCATATATCTGAAATGAAATTTTGTTTTTATATTTTGTTTTGACAATATATTAAATTAGAAAACCACAAGTAATCAATTGCTTAAATGACAGATAAATAATTACAGAGCTAAAATTAACAATTTAAAGTATAAGAAATAATTTTTTTAAACAACGTTCCTATACTAATGTACTAAAAATTAACAAATAATATCAAAATGTACAAAATAACAGTTTTTGAACTAAATTTTCGTTTAGAAGATTAAAGCGTTGGGCGATGTTAGATTATCGATCTATAGATAATATAAAAATAACGCCCAATGCTCTTATCTTCAAAACAAAAATGTTTAGTTCAAAAAATGTCGATAAGTAAACTTTATTATTATTTTAAATTTGTAGTACAAAATATAGGAGCGTTGTTTAAAAAAAATATTTTTATACTTTATATTATTTTTTATTTTTTTAGTGTTTATTTTCTTTATAAATATAAAAATAATTTATGTTTTATTATTTACTAGCAGTGCCCGTAGCGGCTTCGCTCGCATGAAATTAGAGAATTTGAACCGTGCATACATAGTAGAGTACTGCACGGATCAATTTTTTAGTTCTCCGCTCGGCCCGTCGACAATTTGGCCTAGCCCGTTTCAAAAACCGAAATTCCTGGCTCGGCACGGCCCGTCTAATATGGGCCCGGCCCGTTTTACAGGCCTAGAAGTTCTATATACTTGATGAAAAACTTCGGCCCGTCCCACCTTGACTTCAGGTTTAGCCCGGCCCGTCTGAACACCATAAAATCACTAAAATGTCTATATACTTGGTTAAAAATCTCGGCCCATCCCACCTTGATTTAAGGTTTGGGCAGGGCCGTATGAAGATCCTAAAATAACGGCTTGGCCCGTCCGTCCGGCGATAAACTGAACTCATCTACTTTTAACCGGCACAAAACCTCAAAATACTAATTTTCACATCTGTAGCACTTACAGTTTTGAGTAGCAGTTATTTTAAAATCAAATAACCCTTTTTCCACTTCACATTTGAGGTCCTGGAAACCAAATTTTTAAAAAATGGTGAAACACGTATATCATTATTTTTAGAGTAGAAACTAAATACTAATTTTAATTTTGTTACATTTACAGTTTTTGAGTAGCAGTTACTTTAGAAACCAAGTAACCCTATTTTCCACCTCATATTTGAAGTCCTGGAAACCAAATTTTCAAAAAAATGGTAAAACACGTATATCATTATTTTTGGAGTAGAAACCAAATACTAATTTTTACTCCTGTAGCATCTATAGTTTTCGAGTAGCAGTTACATTAAAAACCAAATAACCTTATTTTCCACACCACATTTGAGGTCCTGGAAACCAAATTTTAAAAAAATGGTAAAACACGTATATCTTTATTTTTAGAATAGAAACTAAATACTAATTTTTACATCTGTGGTATTTACAGTTTTTGAGTAGCAGTTACTTTAAAAAACAAATAACCCTATTTTCCACCCCACATTTGAAGTCCTGGAAACCAAATTTTCAAAAAATGCTAAAGCACGTATTTCATTATTTTTGGAGTAGAAACTAAATATTAATTTTTACTCCTGTAGCATTCACAGTTTTTGAGTAGCAGCTACTTTAAAAACCAAATAACCCAATTTTCCAACACACATTTGAGGTCCGGAAACCGAATTTTCAAAAAATGGTGAAACACGTATCTTTTTATTTTTCAAGAAGAATCCATATACCAAATTTCAAAATTTCCTCATTTTTGGTTTTCGATATATACATTGTTTTAGAAAAAAGTTTGTTTTCCAGTTTTTTCCCCTCAGGAGCAAAATTTTCAAAAATCCTTTCTTAGTGGATGCTTACGCAATAAAAGTAATATAAGTTCCAAATTTCACGTTCCTAGGATGAGGCGTTTGAGCTCAGCGTTGATTATCAGTCAGTCAGTCAGTCAGGACATGTTCTTTTATATATATATATATAGATTATGTTTTACTGTTTAAGTTTGTTTTTAAATCTTAAAACGTATTAATATATTCAATTTCACCCATCGAACTGTTTCAAGAACAAACTTTATTGAATCCTAAAATAAGTATAAGTTGTTTCACAGACATGTCATAACCAAGATATAATACGACAGCGCCTACGATATAAAACTACATATTGTAACATCCTCCCTTTCAAATATCAGAGCTAGTAAAAAGAGTGAAGTAATTGAAATGTTATGAAAGAGAATTTGAAACGAAAAGTGTCACAGTTCATTCTGGTAGCGCCTCGGTGGCTTCACATTGCGCCCTGAACGTATCACATGCGGTCTGTCAGCTCCTGCAACCTTTTCACTGGTAGAACTGCTCGGTGGAGTGTCATGTTCATCTCGACCGACTGTTTAATGTTGTCTGTTTAACCTCGGAACATCGTCGTCGTTGCTTAGAGAGGTTTCGTCGTTGGCTGCTGTCGGTGGAGTGTCACACTCATCTCGATCGGCCGCATCATGTTGTGTGTTGGCCGTTGAATCATCGTCGCTGTTCAGATGGACTGTTGCTGGTTTTTCGGCTGTTTTGTTGAGATGTGCGCGATTACGTCGATAACTTGCTCCATGAGCTGTTTGAACATCATTGGAACGTTCATCTAAACGTTCTACCACGACGGCTTTCTTCCACACGCGGTCGCTTTTGTTGAAAGGTTTCATTCTCACACAATCCCCCTTGTTGAGAGCTGGAAGGTCTTTGGCATGCTTGTTGTAGTACTCTTCCTGTCTTGTCTGGTTGGCCCTTCTCCGGCATTTGACCTGTTTTTGGTCAACAGGCTGTGACTGTAGAAGTCGTTTGGTCATTGGAAGAGTGGATCTCGTTCTTCTGCTCTTCAGTAGCGTAACAGGACTGCTGCCAATGCCCTGTAGTGGAGTGTTACGAACATCGAGCAATGCTAGATATATATCACGGCCTGCTTCCTTGGCCTTTTTTAGTGTGATCTTCGCGGATTTCACAGCTGATTCTGCTTTCCCGTTTGCTTGTGCATGGCCAGGTGATGATGTCACGTGCTCAAAATCAAACTCTTTGGCGAACTTTGCGAATTCTGTCGAACTGTTCTGTGGTCCATTATCACTCACAACTGTCTCCGGGACGCCATAACGATCGAAGTGTGCCTTCAGCTTACGAACGACGGTCGCTGACGACGTATCCTCAAGTCTGTCAACTTCCCAGAAATTGGAGTAGTAATCCACGGTCACAAAAAAATCATATCCGTTGCATGCAAACAAATCAATTCCTATTTTCGCTCACGGACGGTCGTTAGACTTATGCGGCATCAACGTTTCTTTTTGCTGTGCGACCTGATGACCACAACAAATTTCACACTGCTGCACATGCTTGGTGAGGTCAGCGTTCATTCCTGGTCAATATAGACATTCTCGTGCGCGACGCAGACATGCTTCAATGCCCATATGTGAAGAATGGGTTCTTTCGACCATTTCTCGCTTCAATGATGCCGACACTATGACTCGCTAACCACGGCACAGCAGATCGTCTTGTACTGATATTTCATCACGTACTGAATGATATGGCATCACTCGTAAATCCAACTTTGTTTTATCTGCAGGCCATTCTCGCATCACTGTTTTCTTCAATGCCTGCAATGAATTGTCAGCTTCTGTTGCCTGACGCAATGCAATGAGTCTTGCCTCAGAGATTGAGACAAATCCGGTCATCATAACTTGTTCTAGATTTAGATGTTTCTCCGTCCCTGGCAGGAATGCACGTGAAAGTGTATCGGCCAGATACATTGACTTTCCTTGTGTGTATCTGATGGATATGTCGTAGCATTGTAAGCGTAATAGCATTCCTTGCAAACGTCTTGGCGTTTTGTATAGCGGTTTTTTTATGATGCTCTCTAGAGGTTTGTGATCTGATAAAATCGTGCCTTTCCGACCATACCTGTACTGGTTGAATTTTTCCACGCTGTATACAATCGCCAATGCTTCTTTCTCAATCTGGGCATACCTCGTCTCGGTATCTGTCAAAGCGCGACTCGCATATGCAAAGGGTTGTCCTTCTTGGAGCAACGCTGCTCCCAAGCCTCTCTCGCTGGCATCGCACTGAATTGTCAATTCCTTCTTTGGATCATAATAACGCAGTATTGGAGCCGTCGCCACAAGATTCTTGATTTCCTGAAATGCATTGTCCTGTTCTTGACTCTATGACCATTCTGCATCGGCTCTGGTTAGCGTTCGCAGCGGCTCCATGACGTCACTCAAACGTGGCAAGAATTTGGCGAGATAGTTCACGAATCATTAACCCGCTGTACTTCTTCGACGCTGGTCGGCACTGGCAGTTTGTTGAGAGCCTCGACTTTCGCAGGGTCCGGTTTCAAACCTTCACTTGACACTAGGTGTCCCAGAAATACGATGGAGCTCTAGCTCAGTTTTTTAGCATTTAGCCGAATGCCTACCTGACGGCATCTCTCAAGTAACCTCACTAATTTCTGATCATGATCTTTCATAGCTTCGGTATGCGTATCTCCGACACCATACACAATCCAATAATCTGCAATATATATTACACCGGGCAAGTCTCCAACAGCTGTCAGTATTTCCGACACCATACACAATCAAATCATCTGCAATATATATTACACCGGGCAAGTCTCCAACAGCTGCCAGTATTTTCTTCTGAAATATCTCGCTGGAAACCCTTGGCCCAAATGGCAGACGTAAATAACGGTACCTTCCGTACGGCGTTGCGAATGTTGTCAACAAACTCGACTCTTCATCAAGTAACACGTGATGGTATCCATTTCGCAAGTCTGCACTACTGAATATTTTTGCTTTCGTCAGCTCCGGTAACACGTCATCGAGAATCGGTAACTGGAAATGTTCACGCTTCAATGCAACATTTAATGGCTTTGGGTCTAAACAGATCCTCAGTTCACCTGACTTCTTCATTGTGACTACCGTGCTACTTATCCAATCAGTAGGTGGATCAACTGGACTCAGCACTCCTTGTTTTACGAGCAGATCCAGTTCGGCCTTGACACGTCCTTGTATTGATACAGGAATCCTGCGTGCTGCCGCGACATGTGAACTGATGCTCGGGTCTACCTCCAAGTGCACTCGGCCTGGTAGCAATCCTAGCTCATCAACAAACACGTCTTTGTACTGATCTATCACATTGACGGTGCTGTTTACAGCGGCTATACGGTTGAAGTTTTCACTGTGGACTGTCAGTAACCCCATCAGCTGGCTGTCCTTGGCGCCTAATACTGTCATCAGGTTTTCCTTTACGACGATGAAATCCACAGAATGTTTCTTGTGATTCTTAAGATTGAAAAGAACGAACAACCTTGCACCTACCTATAGGTTTCTCCTGTGTTTGGTTCCACATAACTAGGACTGATCCTGTAGGTCGAAATACGTTCTGTTTTGACGAGACGTTCGTTTATCAGATTGACCGAGGCCCCGCTGTCAATCTGCATCCTCACGGGTATCCCTTAGACGTGCATCTCGGCATAAATGGCTTTGTTGCTGCCCACGGCGTTCACATTGTAGACATTGTCGTCCTCGGATCCATCGTCTGCAGTTGCATATACATTATGTTTCTTACTGCATTTCACTGCAAAGTGATTTTTCCCTTTGCAAATACAGCATGTCTGACCCCAGGCTGGGCAATTGTCCTTGGCTATCTGGTGTTTGCGCCCGCAAAGCCTACATTCACTGTCCGATCGCAGAGAAGAAACGTTTGTTGGCGGTGGCATCTTTTTCACTGCATCTACTTGTTTTCCTTTTTCTATGCCGTTTGTGGTGAGTCGATGTCGTTGTTTTTTTTTTTTTTGTGAGATGAGTTAACGGTTCGGTTAAGGTCGAAAGGTTCTTGATGAACTTTCCGTAGAACTGTACCGACCCCAGAAACGATCGCAGAGAAGAAACGTTTGTTGGCGGTGGCATCTTCGTCACTGTATCTACTTGTTTTCCTTTTTCTATGCCGTTTCTGGTGAGTCGATGTCCCAAGTATTCCACTGACGGTTGAGCAAAAACGCATTTCCTTTGATTGCACTTTAAACCTTTTTCTTGTAAACGTTGAAAAAGATTCCTTAGGTTTCTTAGATGCTCGTCAGCTGTGGTTCCACTCACTAGAATGTCGTCTAAATACACCGCTATTCCTGGTAGATCACACGTTAATTTGTCCATTATTTCTTGAAAATAACCTGGAGCTGAAGTGATGCCAAAAGGTAGACGTGTTTGTAGAAGTACACCTTTGTGCGTGCTCAACTCTAGTCTTCTTTGACTTTCTGGTGCCAGTTTAATCTGGAGGTATGCATCTGCGAGATCGATTTTACTGAAGCAAAAACTTCCACCTAGTTTTCTCATCAGATCTTCTGGAAGTGGCATTGGGTAACGATGTGTTTCAAGTTGAGAGTTGATCGTTACCGAGTAGTCTCCACAGATTCTTAGTTCTGCCTTTTTCTGATTCGGTTGAATCCGTTTTCTGACTGGAACTACCGGGGTTCCATAATGATTAAACTGAGCTGGAATCCATAAACCTTTTCTTATTCCTGCATCATACACACTGTTCAATTCTTCCAGGATAGCAAACGGTACTGTCCGGGGCTTGCAGAAAATTGGTTCCGAATCTGGTTTGAACTTTATTTCTAGTTCGACATCTTTAAGACACCGAGGTGTGGATCGAACAATTTGCTGTATTCAGAGCACAAAAGTTGACATTCATTTTGAAGGTGGTTTTCTGTTGTTTCCGTTATAACTTGAACGGAACTGAAGTTCTTTGACAGCAATGCGGTGACGTCAATCTTCATATCACGTATTGCCTCAAATCCCAGTAGGTTGAGATCATGTGTTTTTGTGACATTGAACCACACTCTTCTTTGGATGTCTGAGTTTTTCAATTTTACTTCTGTTTCAAATGTGCCCATTGTTGGGATGTCATCTCCCGTTGCTGAACAATATCTTTTATCATTGAGCTGCAACTTCGGTTTCCCCAGTTTGATCCATGCAGCTCGTGAACAAAAGTTGTCTCTGGAACCACTATCAAGGAGAAAACTGAAGGGTTGACTGTTGAGAATCAACTGTTGCAACAAAGGATTTCGTCCTTTCATGGTGAACACGTGTTCTTTCACGAATTCATCTTTTGCAAATATACACTGAACTTGTCTTTTCTTTTTTAGACAAACAGCTTGCAGATGTCCTTTCTTTTGACAGAAATTGCATATGTAGTTTGCAAAACGACATTCTTTAAAAGTGTGGTTGTTCTTACCGCAACGTCGAACATTTGACGTTTTATCAGTTGCCTGCTGCTGATGATATTCCGTATGTTTCTTCTGCTTTCTTCGATCAAATTTGAATACGTGAGACGTTCTCTCGGGTGATGGGGCTTTTTCGCAAACGGTTTCTTTTGCAACTTGAGCTGCATCTTCGGTTTCGCATGCTATCTCTATTGCTCTTGCAAAAGATAATTCATCGTCATTTATGCGGAACAGAGCTCGGAGGACTGCTTCATTGTTGACGGAACAGATGAATCTGGTCCTCATTGCTTCGTCTTGTGGATTCTTGTGGAAGCGAAATCACAAGTTGTCGCTGCTTGACGAATTCTTGCCGCCAACTGGTTGATGGTTTCACCTGGTTCTCGTTTCATTCCGGTCCAGAATTTGTACCTTTCTCGGACGACAAACTTTGATGGGTTAAATTGATTTCCCATAAACATTTCGATTTCTTCTATCGTTAAGTCATTCGCTTTCTTTGGCGGTGTTTGCTGACTTGCTAACATATCAAGAAACTTGTATGTTGACGAGGTTTGATTAGTCAAGAAAACTTGAGGTATTTTTCGACCAGGAACCGAATGAGCACCAGTGAAAGTTTTAAACCTTGCCCAGTAATCTTTCCATAATTCTTTCAAAGGATCGAAAGCTTCGAAACTGGGAATATTTGTTGGCGATGGTTGTAAACTCAAAATCAACCTCTCCATTTGTTTTATGTGTTCTGCTCGTTCTTTTTCACGCAATTTCTCTTGTTCTGAGCGATATCTCTTTTGTTCAGCGAACAATTTAATTAATTTATCAACTGCGCCAATTGTTGTGTCTTTCAGAAAACTTTATTCTTTCAAAACACAATATAAATAACAAGAAACATGTAACCTCGCAACTCGCAAAACACTAAACAGAACTTTCTCGCAACAACTCGTAGCTAGCTTGGAAGGCGCACCTGACTACACCTGGAGTGTCTCGTCACAACACGGTCCATATCCCTTACTGGGTTTTTCTTCTGTTTTCTCTTTGTGGTTTTTGTCACGAAAGTTCTTGTGCGTTGATACCTTGTGCACTGTGTCTGCAATCGCCATGGTCTTCAGTTGGGTGTCGGTTGCCCTGCTGCTCTGCAGATGTTCATACATCTGTGCAATGTTAGCTCTCGTGTCTGAAATAGTTTTTTTCCGGACAGCTGTGTCTCGAATACCGACAACGATCCTGTCGCGCAACAATGTGTCTTTCAGGCAATCACAGAAATTACACGTCTTCTCTAACGTGCGCAGCTGCGTAACGTACGCGTCAAAGCTCTCGTTCTTTTGCACGCACGAATTGAAAACATACCGCTCGTATGTCTCGTTGACTTCACCGATGATGATTTTGTCAGATTTTCTGATCACCACGTCGATCGTTTGTTCTTCGTCAGCAGCAAACTGAAATGCGTTGTACAGCTTAAGCGATTCTTTCCCGATACACGACAGGAACAGGGCAACTAGATAGCGATTATCCGTCGTGTCAAGGCGCGCGACGATCTCGAAGTTTTTCCACTGCTGCTTGAACAGCTTCCAGTTCTCTGTTCTTGACTCTACAGGCTCCAACTCTAACGCTGACGGCGGATATATTCCAGGTAGAAACATCGGTTGCTGTACTGCCATTTTAGAAACAAAATGGTAACGAGAGAGTGTAAGATGAAGATGGTTCATCTTACGTATTTTCGTGATATTTGTTTATTTAATTTTATTATGTGTGCAATTTATAATGATTAGATATGTTTAAACAATAGTCATTTATATATGTATATATGTATATATATATATATATATATATATATATATATATATATATATATATATATATATATACTAGCGGGGTTACCCGGCGTTGCCCGGGGTTTTTAGAGGTTTTTCTAATGTTTGTCTCTCTCGCTCCCGTTCCCTTCTCCACTTTCCCGTTTTCGTAGCGTTCCCGGTCGCTTTTCCGCTCTCGGTCGTTTTCCAGCTCCCGGTCGCTTTCCCGCTCAGAAGTTCTGTTATCGATTTTCTCTCTTGCTCGCGTTTCCTTCCAAGCTTGCTCTCCCGATTCCAGTCGCTTTCCGCGTTCCCGGTCGCTTTCCGCGTTCCCGGTCGCTCTCCGCGTTCCCGGTCGCTTTCCCGTTCCCGGTCGCTTTCCCGTTCCCGGTCGCTTTCCCGTTCCCGGTCGCTTTCCCGTTCCCGGTCGCTTTCCCGTTCCCGGTCGCTTTCCCGTACCCGGTCGCTTTCCCGTGCGAAATTCTACAAAGTGAGATAATTTAGGTTTGAGTCAAGTAAAAGATTATATTCAACGAAGAATATTAAAGTTAAAATAAATTCGAGAAATATTGTGTTATAGATAACTTCGACTTTAACGTTACGAATCGCTAGAAAGCATATTCCTCTACGTTTACATTGGTGACCTCGACGTATTTACGCATTTTCGTCCGTAAATATATTTTCTGAAGTAAAAAATAAACTTATATCAATCAAATAAACTTATATCAATCAAATAAACTTATATCAATCAAATAAACTTATATCAATCAATTAAACTTATATCAATCAAATAAACTTATAAAGCGCCTTTTCTTTAATTCAAAGGCGCTTGCTTTCCAATAAATTCGCCAAATAAAAATGTTCTAAAAAACCACGAAAAATAACAATGAATTAAATAACATAGTAAAACAAAAATTAGACGAGCCCCCTATTTTCCACCCCACATTTGAAGTCCTGGAAACCAAATTTTCAAAAAATGCTAAAACACGTATTTCATTATTTTTGGAGTAGAAACTAAATACTAATTTTTACTCCTGTAGCATTAACAGTTTTTAGTAGAAGCTACTTTAAAAACCAAATAACCCAATTTTCCAACCCACATTTGAGGTCCGGGAAACCGAATTTTCAAAAAATGGTGAAACACGTATCTTTTTATTTTTTAAAAAGAATCTCATTTTTGGTTCACAAGTGACCGAATCCTTTTTGGTTTGGTAAAAATGTCCACTGATACTGAATATATAGCAAATGGAGAGAAGCTTGGCTTCTCTGGTGGGGCGCTGCTGAAGTATGTCGAAGACTGTCGAGAGCGGGCCAAGCGACAGCAGGAGCGGGAAGAAAAAAAAGCTCAACTTGAACGTGAACATGAATTGGAATTGAAAAAGCTGGAGTTACGAAATGCGATTAATTCTTGTTATAGGCGTCAGTTTAAATCGCTGCCATCATGTTTCAAGAACAAACTTTATTGAATCCTAAAATAAGTATAAGTTGTTTCACAGACATGCCATAATCTAGATATAATACGACAGCGCCTACGATATAAAACTACATATTGTAACACGAACTACAATAGTTTCCAAGCGTTGAATTAAAAAATTAATTTTTTTATATCTTATTATTTGTCATTGCTTAGTGTTCAAAAAATGTCTTATACACTAACAGTTAAACAAAAATTTGTATTTAAATTTTTTATCTAAAACGGATTAATGTATTTAATGTCACCCATCGAAGTACTAACCGAGCTCGACGTTGCTTAACTTCGTTGATCGGACGAGACGCGTGTTTTCAAAAACAACGTTTGCGCTGAAACAAATATTAGGTTATAGAACTACAGATAATATGAAAAATTAAATTGTAAATTACAAACAACGTTGCAAGTTAATATAAGCGTTGTAATAAAATATAAAGTATAAAAACAATTTTTAAAAACAACACTCCTATACTAATGTACAAAAAGTTTAAAAATAATATTAAAGTTTACTTATTGGAATTTTTTTAACTAAACTTTTCGTTTGGAAAATTAAAGCGTTGGGCGATAGAAGGTTATAGATAATATAAAGATAACTCCCAACGCTCTTATCTTCAAAACGAAAAGTTTAGTTCAAAAAATGTTAATAATGTTAATAATATTTTTTAGTGTTTATTCTTGTATAAATATGAATATTATTTAGGTTTTATTATTTTTTTATTTTTTACTGTTTAAATTTGTTTTTAAATCTAAAAACGGATTAATGTATGTAATGTCACCCATCGAAGTACATTAGTTTCCAAGCGTTGAATTAAAAAAATATTTTTTTATATATTTCATTATTTTTCATTTTTTAGTGTTTAAAAAATGTCTTATGTACTAACATTTAAAAAAAAATTTCATTACAATTTTTTGTATCTAAAACGGATTAATGTATTTAATGTCACCCATCGAAGTACTAACCGAGCTCGACGTTGCTTAACTTCGTTGATCGGATGAGACGCGGTGTTTTCAAAAACAACTTTCGTGCTGAAACAAACAAATTACAAACAAGAAACTGCGGTGCAAGTTAATATCTGCGTTGTAAGATAGGCAAATATTATATTAAACTAGCGGGCTACCCGGGGTTTTTAGAGGTTTTTCTAATGCTTGTCTCTCTCGCTTTCGTTTCCTTTCCCGCTTGCTTTCCCGTTCCCGGTCGCTTTCTCGCTCCCGGTCGGTTTCTCGCTCCCGGTAGCTTTCCCGCTCCCGGTCACTTTCTCTTTCCCGTTTGCTCTTTTGATCTCGGTCGCTTTCCCGCTTTCGCCTGCTTTCCCGTTCCCGGTCACTTTCCCTTTCCCGCTCGCTCTTTCTCTCTCAGTTGCTTTTCCGTTCCCGTTTCCGCTCATTTATGTATATATATATATATATATATATATATATATATATATATATATATATATATATATATATATATATATATATATATATATATATATATATATATATATATATATATATATATATATATATATATATATATATATATATATATATATATATATATATATATATATATATATATAGTTCCCGCTCATTCTCCTGCTCCACTCCGCTCATTTTTGACCGATTTTAATTTTTTTTTACTAAAACCTTCCTCCATTGACTCTCAAGCTTGTGTAAAAATTTCATTACGATCGGATGAGTGGTGTCGCAATGCATAAGTTACACACACATAATCTTATTTTTATATATATAGATTACCCTAAAAAATATGAAATCGTAAAAAATAACAAATTAATTTATAAATTAATTGATTGTTAACATTAGAATGCTGATTAGAAATTCAAGCTAAATTTTCCAAAAATAATTGATAATTGTCTAGTTATTATTTAATAACTCAAATTAGTAAGCTTGATTTATTGCTTAACTAACCTTTAATAATTATATTATATAAAAAAACAGGACAACATGGAAGCTCACAAAAAAAAAAAAAGAAAAAAAAACTTCATTCTTCCTACATAATCCAATAAAGACTTTATGCTTTTATGTAAAAAAAAACAAAAATAAAAATGTTTTATTTATTATTTCATATTTTTTTATAAAAACTTTTATTCTAGAGAACAAGTTGAAATAAATTCATCTGCATCTGAATGTATTCTTATCGTAGAATCTCGATTTTTTGCAAAATTTAATAATTATATTCTTTTCAATGTTATTTTGTTCATATTCTATTTGAGTAGTACAATTAAAACTCTAATAACAAAGTTTTACCATTTATTATTTATGTTAAATATTTATGTTTTGAAATAAAACATTGGAATTAAATATCGGCTTGAAAAATGTCATCACTGGGTTTTCAAACTTGTCAAGTATATTTCATGTCGTAATAACATTTTTGACTGAATGACTTTTAAGAGCATTAAAAGAAAAAAAATGCAAAAGAGTGGCTATGTGACAAGAACAGTTTAAAAAATTTTTATAAGTTATTTGTTTAGAACGAGATGATTAAAATTTGACAATTAGTCTTTACACACGTGTGATTAAAAATCGAATTCCTAAACTCGGTGATAACGGCCAAACTTGTCCATTTAAAAATAAATAACAAAGAAATGAATAATGTAGATCAATTTATAATTTATAGATGTTTGGGTCTTATCAGATGGTTCTGGTTATGTTCTGTTTGAATAATATAATTAATACATGTAATCTTTCAGCTTCACTCACTGGAACGTCTGAAACTAACGGATTTAGCATAAGACCGCGACAACCGGTCAACCCCCCCTCCCTTCGTGTTCATTTCGAGTATAAAATCCACCTCTCGTCTTCTTACACACTTTTACTTAACTTGACTTCTCTGTCTGTCGATCTGTAGTCAAAATTTGCAATCGATTTAAACTAACTTCCCGATGAGCTAGAGACTTAAAAATTTAAACATACCTCCGAACTGATTAACAGTACATTCTATCAAATTTTCGGATCGATTGGACAAAATTTAATTAAATAATTATTTGTGATATTTTCGTCGAACTATTTATTGTCTATGCTAATATGTTTGTTGTTTATGTAGTAAAAATATAAAAGTGTGTTTTTAAAAAACTTTGTTTTTGCTTCACTTGTTTCTTAATTTTATAATAGATCTTTTCACGTCTCGTTTGATTCCCCATCATTTCTTGACCTTACCCATAGACTTATATTATAATATCTAGATACGCAGTTTTGACCAATTTAGCGAGTGCAATTGAAAGGTAGAAATACAAAATCAATTGACTAATCTATTTATTAAACATAAAACTTAAATTAAAAAATATAAATTTTTAATTTTAAAAAATATAAATTTTTAATTTAAAAAAATAAAACATTTCGCCGCAGTTAGCTTCAATTTCATATATGAAAAACTTCATTAGATAGCCTGATCAATTTTTCATACTATAAAAATAAAGCTTAAATTTAAAAATTTAATTTTTTAATTTTTGAAAAATTAAAAATCAAACTTTTTATCTTAAAGCTTTTCTAATAAATATTAATTAGGTCCGTCCTGGTAGCTCATTGGCTAAAATTTGTTGTATCGGCCGTATCGGCATTGGCAACCTGTTTAAAAGTGAGTTTTGTTGTTTACAAGCACTAATTATCACGTGACTACAGTCACGAAATTTTGCCTTGATATTGGCTTAGCTCTGCTGCTGCGTGTCTAGATATTATATTATAAATCTACGACCTTAGCTATTTCCTTTGTCATCAAACTTGTGAGACTGAACTGCGATCGATATTATTTAATTTTCATATCTTATAGTGATATCTATCAAACGTAAAATTTAAAATTATCTATCGCGGCATACAAATCAATTCGATTTTTGAAATGAACCAGACATTCTTTCATTTTGAGTTACTAGAATACTCTTTCTTCATTTGCATCCTTCTATTGAAAACATTGTGCGTACATTTTATTCAAAAACATCATCGTTTGCATGCTTTTTATTGCGTTTAATAAAGTATGACCTTAACAAAATGTTAATAAATTAATTTAAGCGGAAGTTATAAATGACTTCAGGAAATTTCAATTCTTAGAAAATTCTACAGTTTTTCTCTCTCGCTTTCCCGTTCCCGGTCGCTTTCTCTTTTTTCTTTCGCTTTTTCGTTCCCGCTTGCTTTCTCGTTGTTTTCCAGTTCCGTTTCCGCTCGCTCTCCCGCTCATTTTTTGACTCTCAAAGTTGTGTGAAAATTTCGTTACGATCGGATGAATGGGTTAGCAATGCATAATGAACATCCATACTGTTGTAATATCGCAAAGTCGTATAAGGGTTCATTGGAACGGTTTTGTAGTTTATTGGAAAATAATAAATGAGCTTTGGAACTGTATCTTTTCTATGCCCATATTTTAAAATACTTGTCGGGATATCAGTAGATGGGAAAAGCATAATCACCTCTGAAACGTCCGGCAAGGCCACAAACACAGAATACCTCCATCTTCACTCGTGGCTTTGACCGCGATTCAAAAACGACATAGCCAACTTTTTTGACTGTTTGACGCAGTCTCTTCCAGTCTCTCTGGAGCCTGTGCGATCTTCCGATTTGGTTTTGTGGGCTTGAATACCATGCCAAATCGTTATTTCTCAATTTCTTCATACACGACTGCCGACCACAGCGGGCCCACACCAAGCCACTGACGGCTCCAAGCAACCGAAGCCGCAGCCCGCAACTGCACCACACGGTCAGTTTTCGACCTTCCACCGCTCCTCAAGCCCCCAAACACAGGATTGTCGTCGATGCAGAACTGTTCGACCGTCTTTATTAGCTCCACTCCCGCGAGCCACCACCAAAACACAAAATCATTAGACAAACCGTTCTGAGCTGAGGCACTAGCATCCGTATAAGCACTTTCAAAATGTTCCGCAACATCCAGGGCAGCAACCTTCTCAGCCGACACATCCGGGGTGGCATCACTCACACAGGTGCTCCGGTCAGCAGACATCGCCTGGAGCTCCGCTCCATCAATTCCATAATTACTTTTCTCAAAGTCCAATTCCACCCCAATGTCCCGGAACGGACGACCACCCACAAATTCCTTATGTAAAAACCGTGAAAAACCTTGTCCAGACGCCGCATCACAAGCGTCATCACTACACACCTCACTCAAGCAACCGCAACCAAACATACAACTGTCGAAATTTTTTCTACAACAGGAATATCTCTGGCAACCTCGATCAAGCAATCCTCCGAAACCTCTCCGGCGGTTCCGACGATCTCCTCAAAATCCGTCAGAGGACAGCAACACTCAGCTACAGGTCTAACTCTGGAGGCGCCCCGCCACAAAACTGAACCACTTCTCTTTTCACTGCCCTCCTCATGATCCACCTGACCTGTGCAGTCTGTACGGCTGTCACTTGCTCTGAGACGCAGCTGGTGGACTCAAGTTCAAACTGGGTTTCGCCGCAGCAACCAGGGACGTAAATTCAGCATTTTCCAGGGGGGGGGCAAAATTTTCCCGCCATTATATAGCTTACTGACAGGGTTATCCGGTGTTGTCCGGGTTTTTTGTGCTTAGTTTTTTTTCGTTTTTGCCAACGAAACGTCAAAGAAATAACAGATTTTTTTTTAAATTTTTCAAAATTTTCTCATCAATGAAGTTACCTGAATGCCAAATGTTGTTAAAATTGCTCCTGCGGCTTGGATGTGATAAACGAATGCTCTCACACACACACATTACCTTTTACATTTATATAAATACGTAGGTACAAGCAGAGAGGGATGGGGAAATGCATCCCCCATCAGAGTATCAATTGAAATTTTTTTGGGTATAATACCTTGTTTTTAGAAGACGACCGTAGCTTTTTTGGGAGGAGAAATTAGAAGTCTTTGAAAAAAATTTTGAAAAATACATACGACTACCCCTTACCGGTTATCAGCTTTTTGGAAGAGAATATAAAAATTTCTGAAGTAAATCCCTACCAAAAAATTCTATATTCGCCACGCGCCACTGGGTATAAGGGGGATGAATGATTTAATCATATTGCAGGGGCAAGTACAAGATTAGTAAAACAAGTAAAGGAAAAACAAGTTTTTCAACACAAACTTTGATTTCAAATACATTCAATTTAGAAATGCAAAAAATGTTCAAAGTTTTTTTTAAAAATTGAATCATGTATTTTCATCAAATATAAAGCTGTGCTGAAAGTTTCAACTTCCTAGCTAGTCAAAATGCTGGTTAAATTTCACTTGCAAGATTTGCGTACAGAGAAAGACACACACACACAAACAAACAGAGATTGTAACCTAAATAAAAATTTGTAAAAAAGATGTCCAAAATGGGGTGGGTATAATTTTGTTTTATTTTTGTGTAATAAATAATAACTTTGATGTAGACAGCTGTGAGGGAATCAACATTGTATTAATACCACTAATAGGGTAAAATTCCACGAGTTCTCTTATTGTATTTTGGCACAGAAAACAGCTAATCTTTGGACCAACACTGATACACAAATTATTACTCTGCAGTTATTGGTAAATCTAGCATCGAGCTAAGATATAAAATTGTCTACACACGCAAAAAGAATTTCAATACGCATTGAATCATCACGAGGTTAAGTAAAGTTAAAATTAACATATTATATAGTAAACTCTAAGTAAAAAAAAATTTAATTTTGGAAATCAAGGGGGGGCGAATTGTCTATACACGCCGGAAAGATTTCAATACGCATTGCATCATCACTAGGTTAAGTAAAGTTAAAATTAAATAAATATATAGGTAAAAAATTCAAATTTTGAAATTCAGGGGGGGGCAAATGCCCCCCCCCTGCCCCCTCCAATTTACGTCCCTGGCAGCAACCCACATCATTTTCTTCACCAGCAACACACTGGCCCAGAACCGTGTCCATCACTGCCTCAGCCGTCCCTGCAACCAAACTCTCAACAGTCGTACCTTTCAGACTACACCCAGGCAAACCAATGTCAGAAACACTCCAATTTTCTTCCTCCTTGTTTTTGTTTTCTAACCGCAACACGGGACCGGCTGCTGCTACTCTGTTTTCAGGGCCGACCTGACCGCCAAGAATCAATTCTTCTCCTGTTCTCCCATGTTTTCTCTCGCTTGTTGTCTTTCTTGCTCTAACAATTTTCTTTTTAACTTTCTCCGGCTAACCACAGCTTCTTCGTCAATATCGAATTCATACTCATCTTTATTCACTAACGCGGCTAGGAGGCGTTCCATAAGTTCGTCCTTTTTACCTTTATCGCTTAGGTTACGTTTATATCTCTCAACTCACACATCAAAAGCTCATCCAATGCTTTCAAAACCATTCTTTTAATCCCACTTCTGACCCCAATGTTGTAATATCGCAAAGTAGTATAAGGGTTCTTTGGAACGGTTTAATAGTTTATTGGAAAATAATAAATGCGCTTTGGGACTGTATCTTTTTCTATATCCATATTCGAAAATACTTGTGGGATATCAATAGATGGGAAAACCTGAAGCCAGGACCATAGACTATAATAATACATATCATTTATATATATATATATATATATATATATATGTGTGTGTGTGTGTGTGTGTATATATAAAATCAAAATTTTGTCAAAAAGCTCAATCATGCACAGGAGGGCTTAGCCCCCTTCTGGCTACGGGCTTGCGCAAATGACCAGCAGTTTTATGTAATTTGTAGGGTATTCACTATTCAATGACGTTCCAAAAACATTGTTTTGAATATAAAATACAAAAATACCAATATAAGCAAGTTTTTCCTAACTATAAAACCTTTAATACTTGCAGCGGCTTGCCCGAAAAACTAGCAACACACTAAATTGGGGCAGGAGAATTTGCTCGTTGATGTTTAACTTACCCTGGATATAAAATACTTTAGATATAATGTACTCATTACCATAGTCCTTTGAGGTACGGTTATAGCGGGATTATATTGTATATCAATAGTTTTACTTTTTAAGCGACTTTTATGTCTAAAATATTATTTTCTAGCAGACAACAAAAATTGCTTACATGTCGATAAACTTTTATTAGAACTTTCATATTTATATTAAACAAGCAAACTTGCATTAATTAATCATAAATGAATTTTGCAAACTTAATATCAAACATCATTCAACTACTTTCTAGCTAAAAAGATTTCATATAAAATACTATTTAAAAAAACCAGAACAAAAATCTCTTAATAGCAAACATACTCAAAGGAAAATTTGATTTCACCTTTGAAAACCAATCTAACTACACCCATTGACAATTAATCAGAGTTAATTTAAAAACTACTTGAAGTAAACACACATTTAAGGTATCTTACTCAACGAATGCTCAAAATTAGAATTATTTAATATCTGCTTGACAAATTTATTGACATCATCAACAAACTAATATTTATTTTAAAAAAAGCAAATACCTGAATACCGCAGCGATACGACGACAGAAACGATCGCTGGCAATCAGAGCAGACCAGCGGACAATATACTAAAAATAGGCAACATCAGCAAGCAGCATCGAGAATTTTAAGCTGCTGACACAAATAAGCCGCTTCTATAGAAATTTTGTAACTAACTATTAGTGATAAAATCAATGAATAAATGCACTCATGTATAACGCAGACGTCAAAAAACTGCTTTGATGAACTGAAGAAGGTAGTTTAAACATAAATTAATACACACTTAAAAGGAAACTCAACTGTGAAAAAAAAACTCAGATATTTTGTTATTTATAAATTATAAAATAAAAAGCTTCTTAAAATACTGAGTTCATTTTGAACACGAACATTGATGTCAACCGAGAATTTGTCATTACGCACAGGCATATCTGTGCAATCGGTCAATAACAGCACGTTGTCTAAAGTTATTTATAATAACAGAAAAGAAAAAAGAGAATGAGACAAAGTAACAACAAAAACCTGATAATCACCATGGCGATCAACGTGACTAGACGTAACTGACAAACGACAAATAAAGTATGAAAAAGGTATACATACTGAAAGTGTTCAGAACTCCGAGGAAATTCAAATACACGAAAAAACGTTTAAAAAATATTCATGAGAAAAATAAAAACATTCAAATCAGAGCAAAAATAACTTTAAAATGCTCGAGTCCAAAAAAAAATTTTTTCCACTGAGCCACAATGACTACAGCCATTAATAAACGACGGAGTAAAATGTTACGGGGATAAAAACAACGAAGATGGCATCAGCTTCGACGAACAAACAAAAAACAAACACGCAAATCCTCCTCCTCCGATGATGATGACCGGAGATTGAAACAAACTTAGTATTTTGTATGCAAATCGCAATTGAAAACCAGACACAACTAACAACGAGCAGAACTGTCATGCAATCTAACTGGTAGACAGCACGTGTGTGTATGTGTGACAGTCTTCTTCCTCCTCTGCACGCACGTTCAATGCTGACAGCTGAGAAACTTTTTGCTCGTTTTTATTTAGACAGCTCAACACAGAATGAGATATTAAAAAAAAATCTTCTCCAAGCACAGCTCGTCTCTTCTTTTTATTTCTTGTTGAAATAACTCTGGAAGGCTGTAAATAAATAAATACACGTCCACATCAATTTATTGAACAAACAAACTGAACTTGAAATATTGTACAATGATATATTAAATTTAGATGCCAAAAAATCAAATTACTATTGATTCAAACTTGAAGCCTCTACTGCAAGCTGAAGGATTTAAACATTGATGCTCTAATTTTATGTCTACCTTACCTAAGAAGTTAATAAATGCTGCCTCTCAACAGCATAAAAATACTCACATAATTATTCGTAAAGCTAACAAATCACCTACATAAAATATTTTAAATCGTGAGAATTATTTTTCTAAGCTCAACACTATTCTTTCTGACAAATTTCAAAGTGAAAACTGATCCTACTGTTAAGATCAGAACTAAATAAGATTGTTGCGTCTCTTATTAAAAAGAAAATAACGATTTTTTTTACAATAATAGTAGGTGACTATAAGCCTGGTTATATTTACGGAAATGTAAAATACATAAAAGAAGATAACTCATTAAGACCTATTATTTCACAATGTGATTCTGTTACTTATAATATTGCAAAAGAAATTAATAAAAGTATTTCTCCTTATTGTCCTTCTCACAATACATGTTCCAAAACCTAATACCAATAACTCATCAAATTCTTGTATAATTCCATTATATTATGCTAACCAGATGTCTAATAATTATAAAATAGATAAAAAAGTGTTGAAAAACATTGTGTATGATAATATTAAGGTTGTAAATAAAGATAATACACTCAAGTTACACATCTATTATAACAATAGAAAAACTCATAATCTTTTAATTAAAAATAGTATAAATAATGTTTCTAGCCCTGTAGCACAAACCAACCTAGTGTACCAATTTTCGTGTCCGTTTCCACATGGTCAGGTGGAAAATACATTGGCCATACTAGAACTACTCTGTCTCGTAGATTGACTATGCATTGTCAGAGTGGTGCGATAAATCAACATATGAGAACATAACATTCATGCAAACCAACACATAAATTTCTAGTTGAAAATACCAGTATTCTCATGAAAGAAAGTCATTCCATTAGGTTAAATTTAAAAGAAGCCTTAGCCATTAATAAATTCAAGCCTTTAATTAATAAACAATGGTATTCTTTTGATTTAACCCATAAACTTTTTGGTTCCCTGAATAGTAATAAAACTATTCAATGTTATAAAACTATTGAAGTCTAATGCAACTTTTGAAGAAAAAAAAATATGCATGTTACTAGTAACACTATTTCTTCAGGTGTTTCTTCATAAAATGAATGTTTTGTATCAAACGTGTTTCTGTGATTAATGATGATGTATGTAAATCTGCTTCTATTCACGCTTTGAAGTTGACTGCTATTCCGCTGTTAAAGCCTTTATTAACTGATCTTTATTTATTTAGTTATTATTTTTACTATTATTAATTTCTTACTATTAATATCATTAATTTAATTTTTTGTGAATGTTATTAAAATTGTTCACAACAAATTTAAATATTACTAAAATTGTACTTTACTACTTTTTAATTAACTGTATCTTTGTCACTGTTTGTCTGTTTATTTTAAATAATAACGACCCCGAAGATGGCAACTAGTGCCGAAATAGATCTATAAGCCGATGATTTATGGACTTAGTGTTTCAAAATAAACTGTTTTTAAACAGTTAAGCCCTTAAACTCTTTGGTTCCGTCAATATATCTTCAGGTGTTTCTTTATTGGATGATTATTTTGTATTTTGTTAATGATTATGTGAGCAATTCTGGTCACTTCACTGAAGTTGGCTACAATTTCGTTATTAAAAGCTTTGTTACCTGATTTTCATTGATTTATTTTTTTTTGTAATTTTTTGTGTTAGACACATATATTTGATAAAGAATTTATGTGCTCGCCATCAACTAATTAAATTGATAAGATCCAACATCAAGAATAACATACAAAATGGAATAAAATAACAAAAAACACACCATCCAGTATTTCCTGCTTGGCTTTGTTTATCTCTTTTCTGACCTCGAGAAGAATTTCCTGCTTGAGAACATCCAACTCACTCGAAGAACTTGCAGTAGTGTTAGTTTCTACCTGGGTGTTTGTTGGCAGACTGAACGTCTCCTGTCCAGTAAGGGACTGGTATCTTTTGCTGAAACAATTAAAGAATTTATGTAATACAGCAGGGTACCCGGGGTTTTTAGAGGTTTTTCTAATGCGTGTCCTTTTCGCTCCCGTTTCCTTCCCGCTCGTTATCCGTTCCCTGTCGCTTTCCCGCTCATTCTTTCGTTCTCAGTTCCCCCCCTAGATCCGATTACACACACACACACACACACACACACACACACACACACACATACATATATATATATATATATATATATATATATATATATATATATATATATATATATATATATATATATATATATATATATATATAGAAGATAGATATATAGATTTCCGCTCGCTCTCCCGCTCATTTTGTGCCCGATTTTAATTTTTATTCACAAATTTCTTTTCCTGTATGAGAACTACCTAATTGCCAAATTTTATCAAGATCGCTCCAGCGGTTTGGATTCCTATAAGAAACAAACTCACACAAACAGTCATTTATATATATATATATATATATATATATATATATATATATATATATATATATATATATATATATATATATATATGTAGTGTAGCAAGGTTACCTGGCATTGCTCGGGTTTACAATGCTTACAAAAGTATATATATATATATATATATATATATATATATATATATATATATATATATATATATATATATATATATATATATATATATATTATTTTACCACATATTAAAAACATGTAAAGCTTACATAAAAATCAATGTGGAACATTTTTGAAGTAGCATAAACCAACATTATGTTCCACATAAGTTGTAGCAGTGTGACATTATGACTCTACATATGTTGTGACTAATGACATCAAAATAAAATGATTGGAAAATGAAATCAAGACCAAAAAAATTGTTATTGCTCTAAAGTAGAGACAGTAGGTGACATAAATCAACCAACAGGATTCAGATGAAATATGAACATTAATAACTAAATTGCTAATGATCATAAACGTCTCAACTAGTTCTTAACCAGCCCAAATTTATAATATTACTCATAAATACATCTATGATTTACATACATAATTCATTATTACTACACACCAAACCAATCAAAGTAAATATATTTTGTTCATTTTTATAATAATTAAAACTTAAACATAAATTAATGTGATATTTAAGATACTATTCTAACATGTCATCTATCTGTCTACTACAACCCTTTCTAAGACTAAATCAAGCTGAACCGACATCTCAGTTGAGTCCTTCCTTCATAAGCAGTGGCGCAACAGATTTCATTGTTTATATGATTATTAGGGGTTGCCGGCAATACTGGCAAATATGAAGGGTGCCGGAACCGGTATTGAACAATCGGCTTTTAGCACATCACGCATAAAAGACAAAAGAGTGAAAGACATACAGCAGCAGTATGGGCAGTGCAATTTACCTGTATGCCCATTGTTTGTTAAACTTCAATTACGAACAACGGTTCTTAGCAATAGCATAGCACTAACAGACTGCAGACAGTAACACTCAGAGATGTTGCAAGTACTTATGATGCTAATAAGAGTACAAGTACAATTACCATGCTTTAGAGTACGAGTACTTGAAAAACATACTCGAGTTGTACTCAAGTATGATACGAGTATCAAGTACTACATTTCTGTCTACTCAGTACTGAGTGGAATAATGAGCGCGAGTACAAGAACCAAGGCTTCGAGTACGAGTATTTAAAAAACGTACTCGAGCACCAAGTACTACAAGTCTACATCTCTGGTAACACAAACACACTTTCAAACACTATTTCTAGCCATTTTCAGGCTTTCGACATTATATCGGTACCGGTAGTACCGGTTTTTGGCCCGGAAATACCGGTACCAGCAAAAAAAAATCCATTCCAGCACAGAAAAAAGAGAGGTTGAGTCTTAAATATAAAATTTATTAATTAATTATCTACAGTAGAAATAATATTTTGAACTGACTTTCTGGTTACTCTAGGCGATTCATAGCCGTTGGGTTTGTTTATTTTATTCAGCCCGTTAACAGGAGAATCTCCGATTTCAGTGAAACTTTTCTTGGTGTTGATGTCTGTAGTGGCAGGTGTGCTGGATGCAGTTGAAGCAGACGAACCACCGTTGTTGGTAGTGCTGCTGGTGCATGCGATGGTTGTGTTGATGGAGAGTTCTACGTCCTGCGGTTCAATGATATTAACGAAAAATGAAAATGCTCGTCTATGGGAGATTTATCAAGTGTCCATTAACAATCAATCAGGCAATGTGTATATTTTTAAAGAGCTTCCTACAGAGCTAGGTGGTGCAGGTCTTTAAAATGCTTCATGAAGAAATGATTTCACCTGCTAATTTTTTTATAAACAAGGGCTGTTATTAACTGGGTAAACACACATCCCAAAATGTATGATTAATACAGAAAAACATAAACCCATTCTTACAAAATATAGGCTCATATAAAAATTTAATCTCATTGTTGTTAAGCATTACATATAACTGTCGTATGACATATAGTTCTCCAATTATACTATTCACCGCATTAATTTAAATAAATAAATATCATTTAATTATATCATTGTTGTTTTTTTCTCCATATTAAGCCCCTCCAAAATTCCCAAGATATTAAAAAATAACATGCTTCCTCTGTTTGTAAAAAAGTTTTAAAAAGTGGCTAAAGGGATGTAAGTAGGGAGTCACCCACCCATTTAAAATATTGTGGTCACTCCAACTCAAGCTATAAGACCAAAAATACTCATGCAATTTTTAGTCTATTGGTATTTTAGCACATATAAATGTCTATGTGATGTCAAATACAAGTTATCATAGACTAGCTGTGTTACTGTAACCGCAACATCATGTGTACGATAAACAGTAAATGAGAAAGAATAAAGAAATACATTTTTTATTATTCTTTTATTATCAAGAAAGTGTTGTTTTCTAGTTGTGTATCGGTTTAGAGCTTTTCGGTTGTTTAAAGGATAAATATACAAACCAATATAAATTTGTTGTCACCTGATCCAAACTCGGCAAATTCATCAACATTCATCCTAACATTCATCAACCAATCAAAACTTAGGTCATAGTTATTCTTAATTGGTCAACTAAAAAACATCATAAATATGACTGGTCTGACGTGAAGTTAAACTCTCCATAGAAAATATCTCAGGAGAGAATTGATAAAAAAACACTGACAATTTTGATGCATTCAATTATTATTAGAGACTAGATGATTAAGCTCTCTAGTTTTATTTCAAAGAGTTCAAAGATTTGAATGAAAGTCGATTGAAATCAAAATGGACAAAATAAATCTATTAAATAAACAAACCCCAGAACTTCCTTCAGCTTTAGCTCTCCTTTCTTTGAGCTTTCTGGCCATTTCTGACATAACATTTTCTGAACCTTTGATCATGGAGATGCTGTTCCTTCCAACAGTTCCTGTCGTGGCAGCATAATTCATACCCGCTGCTTCAAATCCATCATCGGAGGACTTCATAAAAAAAATCAAAACATTTCGATTTAGTTTAAAACTTTCTGCTTAATTCATTATTACACTTTCAAATGTTTGTACTTACTTATAATAAACTTATTTCACACTTTGAAATCTGTTGATTCACCATTCAATCACAAAAACAACGATAACAAATGGAAGAAACAGGATCATCGAACAAAAATGAATCAACCAGTATATTTGGAAGCAGATAAACTAACTTCACAAACCCAGAAAATCAAGTCCCATTATTATGTCAAGAAATGTTTGTAATTAATTTATTCGTAAAAGTTAATACGAGGCTTGGACCGACCTGGTTCGAGGACTTTGAGACGCTCTTCAGCTGAGCAGACTTGAGAGCAGCAGCAAGACTGCTGACACTGTTATTACTTGCAGGGGAGGTAGGAGCAGCCGGGGAAGGTTTGGCAGTCTTCTGCAACTGGTCTGGAAGGGGAGGAGGAGGAGGAGCTAGAGGTGGGAGTGGCGGCGGCGGAGGTGGAGCTGGTGGCGGTTGAGCAGTAGCCGAGAGCGGAGGGGGAGAGACGAGGTTGCCCGACAGACCTCCAGCAGGCAGGGTGGCATAATTTTTTGGCAAAGTTTGAGGGGGAGTTTGATGGACAGGTGGAGAGCTTGTATTGACAGGTCTTGGCAGGCTTGCTGCCTCGTACGGATGGCTGTATAGGGCATCTGTAACACATTTATTACATCTAAACTCCATGCATTGCTGCTATACGTGCATCATTATAAACTCAGTACTTTGAAAATGACACCAAAAAAATTATTGACAAGTCTGAAATATAACTGAAAAACACCTAATAAGGCATGAAGACAATTGAAATAAACTATTTTTTAATTTTACTATTTATGTTTGGCATTGGAATCGTAGTTCAGTCTTTGATAAAATTCACGATTCGAACTACAGAATGATAATATTAGTTTTCTGTTTACTTCGAATTCTATGTTAATTGTAAGCACTTCCTCCTAAAAAAATTATACAAGTGTGAGAAAATAAATGAATGTCTATGAGGAATGAGCTGCTCACAGGAGCACTGAAACAGATACGGGGCAGGGGCGGGGGATGTAACAAATATAAAAATAAACGACTGCATCAAGTTTAACAAGACCAAAGGGAAATAACTTAGCAGGAACTCAGGTGTTAAATCATTATTAATAACTGCCATCTGAATGGTTAGAGTTCAATTCAATTCACACAGTATCTTATATAACGAGAACATGGAAGTTATTGAAATCCATCTCTCATGTATGGTGTTTTGCTGAATATTAAAGATTTGTCATAGTAATTTTTCATAGTTCTATTTATACAGAAATTAATAAATCAAGGTGATTAACCCAAATTTCCTCTGGTTTCAGGCATTCTATTGGTGGCAATAAGCTGTGATCTGAAACATAGAAAAACAGTTTTTAATAAGAATATATTTTCAGAAAAAACAATATTGAAATAAACACTAATTGAATAGAAATAAATTTGAAGCAGCCAGAGTGTATTTTGGTCGTGCTAATTCAAAGAATTATTTTCCGTCCTTACCCACCCCGGGTAAACCCGCTAGTTCACTAATATTTTGTCTAATCAATCTGAAAATTTAATAGAATGTAAAGTCCTCATCGATAAATAAACTACCAAATTTCAACTCAATTGGATGTTGTGAAGTTGTTTTTTTTAGTGGTATGTGTCGCAACGTATGGCTCAAGCAAGCAGACATGGTGAAGTTAATATAAAGGATTTAAAAACAAAAACTGCACCAACCCTACATACAGTTTACTGGCACAGCATCGTGGTCAATGAATACTGGAAATACTATGTTTTAACGGAGAAAGAGAGGAAAGGAGAGAGCTGAGTATAGGATGGTTAGAAGGATGTGTGAAGTAATGTTGAATGATAATACAAGCGATGCTAATATGTATTTTTCTGGATCTTCCTTGTGTAACTGATGTGGTGAGACATGGCAAATTAAGGCAGTAGTATGGACACATTGAATAAAAGAACATGTTTGATAGGGCTTCCGCATTTAGATAATCAAGCATGGCAAAAATAAAATAAGACAAAAAAATTTGAAGGATATGCATGAAGCAGGATGCAATAGATGCTAAACTTGAATCTGTGGAAGAGCTTGATGTGGAGAAAAATTCCTACCCTAGTTAACCGTGGAAAAGCTAAAATAAAAGATGAAATAAGTGCCTACAGCTAATCTTTGACTTATAGTTAAAGCTTTTCTAGTTAAATTCTTTTTAAAACATAATCACAACTTCCGAATAATACCTCAATACATATTATATGCTGAGCAATGGCAAGGACCATTTTGTGTGATTGATGTTCACAGAAATGAGGTATATTATAGTTTTTACAGGTACGAAAACGACTGGTATCATATAAGAAAATTAATAAAAGAAATGATAAATTATTCAGAAAAAAAGATAAACCAAATTAACAAATATCAAATAATGGTAGACGAAATAAAATTAAATCTTCATTTCAGACCTCTGATCGAGAACATTGCTCCCATTCACTGGTGGTTGTTGCTGGACGACAACACCCGACATCTGTTGTAGCGACATTTGTTGTTGCTGACTCGGCATCGGCTGGTGGTAATGAGAATGTTGCTGGATTGGTTGTTTTTGAGGAATCTGTTGTTGTGGTTGTTGTAGATGTTGTTGTTGTTGCATGGTGTACATCACACCATGAGATGCTTGAGCTTGTGAAATGTCTGAAAAAGATACAAATGCAAAATTTTAAGTTGTCACACAAACATCAGTACCTGTCAACCTTTACAAGTTCATACCACATACAGATCTTTGTGTTTCAATCATGGATCACCATTACAAATCGTGCTTGACTTTCTAATTTATTATACTTTTTTATATTTAAAATCTCAGTTTTTAGTGCAAATTTTAATAACCACTTCAATGTTTAAATTATTCCTATTCATTAAAGTAGTTTCAATTGAATACCATTTTTTATAATAATTTCATTAATTGATAGTAATATTTTTGTATTTCTACTTTTTTAGATTAAAATCAATATAACAACATAAACTATGACAATTCAGAGAGTTGATCCTTTAAGTTACACAATTGAGTAGTTATGCCTGAAAGACTTAATCGGGATATCTTTTCAACATTTTTTTACTGAGCCAGTGCAGAAAATCAAAGTTAACAAAGATTTATTGCTAAAGGTGAAATGATTTCCTAAAACCTCTCTCTCTCTCTCTGGTGGTTCTGTGTCCTTGTATTAAAAAACTAATTTTCTTGTATCTTCTATGTCATAGAAAAAACTAATTTTCTTGTATCTTCTATATTATAGGAAAAACTAATTTTCTTGTATCTTCTATGCTATAGTAGACACTGAATCACTAATAAATTTGTTTCATCTAATCAATGGCAGAGTGTGATGATGATGTTCATTTAGCTGTCCAAAAGTCTCAACTCAACTCAGTAAGCCAGACTAACTAGCCAGTGTCACAAATAACAGAAATTGCTTTGTTTATCTAGTAAATACTTTTAAAGCATCACTGAACTCAAAGATTGTTCATAGGGAAAACTTTATGGATTTTAGCCTGAATTACAGGTGAACCAGTTGATGGCTACTAATCTGTATCTCAATCTCAAGATTGTTTTCAGATTTAATTTACAATGTTTAATACAAACCTTATTTATCAGCGCCATCAAACAAAATCACAAGTCAAAATGATGATTATAAAAACAACATAAACATCTATAAATATAAACCAGATTGAAACCTGTCAATTTTAGTTCACCTGCCCCTTATGATATAATTAATTAAATAGAAATACACACTGTTTGATGCTCCAGTCAGCATTTCCAGAGCACTGAACATGGCCAAAGCAAAATCATCTGCCTCCTCTTTTGTACTGAAGTTGAGGCCGTACACTTGTCTATTGTCGCGCCACTGGTGAAACGTTGGAGTGGCTTGGTTGTATTTTAGACCTTTGATTATTGCACAGTTTATAACAACCTGCAACAATAAAAATAAGGTTTCTTACAGATTAAAAAAAATATCACTACACTGAAGTATAAAAAAACACCACATATTTGCACTAGTCCATTAAAATTTATAAGATTCCATTAACCTTAATTTTTCATAAATTATTAATTGCATTTGTTAAAAATCATAGATCCCAAATGTTAGGTAGTTCTTTTTTCATAAATTAAGCAAACTATTTGAGTAATCAATAGTATATAATACAATTAATACACCAAATATAAATTATATAAATAATATATAAAAAATTATTCTAATACAAGACAACAGAAAGTCAATTGTTGTTTCAGCAGCCATGCTAACTCATCAGTGATTCTGCCGATTTCACAATTCCCTTTACAAAAACTTTACCTGCACTCAGAAAACAGTTTTAACTCCTACACTTTGATGACTATATACAAATTGACTGGTATTCACACTAAGATTTAAAAAATTCCAACACCTGATATAGTGAGAGAGTGATGATCTTGGTTCAAAATTGTCCCTCAAAGAAACTAGATTGCCCATATGAAGCTAATTCCCACAATCATCAACTAAAAACAAAGCATCATCAAACTACACCCCTTTGCATCCCTCTATTCTATGAAAAATAACCAGTAAAACATATAAACATAAATTAAACATTGCAAAGAACTGAAAGCAGCAACAAGCAGCTTAAATAATAACTTCATGGTCCTGAAGCTTCCTGCCTACAACTCTGAATGTGTTGTTGATGGGATGTTGGTATATGTGAATCTTTGACAGACCCTGAGAAGTTCCACTTGGTATCCACCTCCTGTTGCCTTCATCATATATCATAACTGAAGCTCTTGCTGCCACAATTGAATGCTCCCTAGGGGTTGTAACAGTGAAATGGCTAACATTAATAAATGTATAAGTATTTAAAAATGTAGTTTTCAGATCATAGAAATTATTTCCTGTTGAAAATTGTTTTAAGATAATGATAATGATAAATTACAATTGAAAACTCAATGCACAACATACCCCATAATGACAGCAGCCGGTGTTCAGCAGATTTCACTAAATAAAATACTACAAGCTCAAACACAGACGAAACATTTAAACTCTACAGTTAAAAGCATATCCGCAGTAACTAACACCTTCACACAAAACAGTAGAAGCCAGACAAAAAAAACAACCCTACAGAACGGAAGAACTTGGCAAAAAAACCTCGATGACTCAGGAGCCGCTTCTACGCTGGTAAACTTTGAAAGTCTTGTCTAATTCAAATAAAACACATTGTCAAAATATTGAGCACTTTTTATATCAAATTTTACATTTTATATTTATAATTTTGATTTGAAATTAATATTTTTAATACTAGCATGTCGCACGTCCTAGTAGCAGACCGATATTCTGATTAGCTTATTAATAATACTTTAATAGTAAAAAATAAATTAATTAGAGTTTTATCTAACATTTTTATAATTTTAAAATCAGAACGTTAAAATAAATATTATTTATGATTTCTACCGAGTGACCTAATTCGAATAAAGGCCGAGTACGTCAGTTAACTTGACTCATGTAGCTAAAGTTAAAAAAACATGATGAGGCAATTTCTAACTTGAAGACCCTTCCAGTCCTGAATATTTTAATTGGGTCATGTTTATTATTATTCAGGACACCCGTCATCGACCGCTCGTTCTGGTGCAGCTTCAGCAGCGGCACAGCGTAATAATGATGGGGAATGGCGGAGGGGTGTGGCCAGTGAGAGACTCAAAGAAGCGGATTAGGATCTTCTGTCAGGCCAGGAAATTGCATCTCCGTTGCTTTTTCTACGACAAATTCACAATGGTTGACGATGGCAAAATTTTTGCTGTAATGAGTAGCACATAAAAATTTAAAAAGCAATTTTTATTTTGCGAAGTTGAAGAATATAGATTCATCGGAGACTACAATTACAAACTCCTAGCACTGTCTTTATTAAGGAAGAACGTTCATCTATTCTCGGATTACAAAACGTTTGCACAAATCTGTTGTTTCACTGTTGAAAATAATTACATAACCCGCAAAAATGGCTGATCTTGAGGCCGTTTTGGCGGACGTCAGTTATCTGATGGCTATGGAAAAATCAAAATCTACCCCTGCAGCCCGGGCAAGTAAAAAAATCATTCTCCCTGACCCAAGGTGAGGGTCGTCAGTTATTTTTTTCGCTTCCACTGTTATGATATATGATACATACTAGTTAAACTGGTATAACAATAAAAATAAAAATAGTCTGTAATTGCAGAACTATTTTTTTTCTTGTAACTTTTTTGGCTGTCAGCCAGTATTTTTCCAATCAGTGTTTGTTTTTTCATAATCATGTGTATGTGAATTTTACTAATATCTGTGTTTTCAATATTCTGGTTTCTGTTGTTTGATTTAAAAATGTTCTACTGGTCACTATTAAGTTTAATTTATTTTGAATTTTTTCATTTATGAGTTGCTTTCCATCTCTTTTTAATTACTTATTATTGAATTAGAAGTCAGAGGTGATGTGCCAGTTGTTGTCTGATTGATTTTCACAAATAAATTTAATTATAAAAACTTCAGAGATTGCTTGGATTATTGTTTGGATGTGTCTACTCTAAATTTGTATTTATTAAATATTACATGAAATAAGCCTTGTTGGTCACAACATTTACAATTGACAGATATCATAATAAATGTTAACATTTGTCCAGCATACGAAGTGTCATGCAGAAACATCTAGAGAAGATGGGTGAAGTAACATTTGACAAGATCTTCAACCAGAGATTAGGTAATTAGTTTATTAATTAATGAGAGACTACTGAATTACTTTTAGTTTTTAGTTTTTTTGGCAATGCACCAAGCACAGCACACAAAAGTATTGGTTAAATTTTTTGTTTCATATTGTTCAATATATTTTTCTAAAACATTTTTGGAACAAATCAATTTCTGGCATGTTCTCAGGGTGTTTGTTAGCTTGCATTTGAATTATTTTAATGGCTGTATAGTTTAAGGAATTATAAAGGAAGTACATGTGTGTACATATACTGTATTTTTTGTTATTGTTATTCAAATATATTTTCATCTGTGTCTTGTATGGATAGAAAATTTTACTTACTCAGTGAATGTTTTCCATTCTTGAAGTGGCATAGAATATCTCTACGCTACTTACTTAACACCACACAAATAGTTTTGTTTTAATTTGTTTTTTTCTTCTTTTTCTATTCACATCATCCTCATAAATGTCAATGTAAAAGGGAATTTCATTTGTTTGCTGAAACTTTTCGTTTTTCAATTTAAATGTAAATAAACCACAGTTTTTGTTCATTCATTACACATCATATTTAATTAAGCAACACGTTTGACTGCAAACTCTGGTCAGTTAACTTATTACATTTTTACTATAATTATTTAGAAATCATTTTTTTATTTGAATATCCTGAATTTTCTTCATCATAAAATTATTTTTAAGACATCTTTTAATTCCCATTTTGAGCCGATATTTCTACTTGTCACTTATACTGGTTTTTGCAGAAGAGTTTTACCTGGTTGAATTTCTTCCTAACTTTCCTTTAATGGTCTAGGAAAAAGGTATGCAGGGTGGTCCTGTTTTATACTACAGTATAACTAACAGGGATCATTACTTTATTTGTTTGTTTTTTTTGGGTTATTTATTTAGTGATATCTTTTACAAAGTTATTGATTTCATTTATTCAATTCTTTTATAGGATTTTTTCAGACAGTGTTTAAATCACATCACCAATTTGTATATTGAAATTTAATGCTGTGTATATTTATAATATTTATCTATGCTGGATGAATGTTTTAAACATTCCAAAACATAACTTCACCAGTCATCTTTGAGTAAACAATGTCCAGATTTCTTTCTCACAATTCTTTTATTGAAATTATTCTGCTTATCAATTTTTGTTGTCTTTGAATATTTTTGTTTTGTCAATTTATTTATTTTTGTGTTTCTTGTTGCCTAATTGTTATAGAAATAAGTATGCTTGCTTTTATAAATATTTCAAAACATATATCTTTATTTTTTATAAATTATTTAAGACCTTATTTAAAAAAAAGGATTTGTATGGCATCTCATATCAGGATTTAATTCATTTATTAGAAAAGTAATGCTGAATTTAAACCAATAATTAAGCCATCATCAGCAGACTGGCGATATTAGATATTTATTAATAGATATATTAATTAAAATAACCTTCCTCTTCCTACATTGATTTTGGATTTTTGTTGTTTTAATGGCATTTTTATTGTTATCTTTAACTGAAAAAGCTTCTCGTTTTGAAGAGGATTTTGTATTTTAAATGAATGGAAAGTTTTATTGAAGACTATCTTTCAGAAAACATGGTTTTCTTCCTGTTATATTTATTAATACTCCAATATATTTATCAATATGCTTAAAATTTTTATTAATACTTTTTATATTATTTTTATTGATTTGTTTAATATATTTATTAATAACTTTAATATATTTACTAGTACCTTCAATATATTAATAATGTCAATATAATTATTAATACAGACTATGGATTTTAGTAAAATTTTGAATATATTTATTAATACCTTCAATATATTTATTACTATGCTCAATATAATTATTAATACAAACAAATAGATTTATTAAAACTTGAAATATATTTTTTATAATATTTTATAAATCTCTAATGTGTTTAATAATACTTGTAATATATCGCTTTTGTGACGGATTTTTGTTTAAAAACTTTTCATAATAATATAATTAATAAAATAAAAGAAATATAACTATTAAAATTATTTCTATCCTTGAATACTTATTTTTTTCTACTTTTGTGACTCTTAAACAAAGTTATTGTACTCTGCAATTGATTTATTTTATTATTCAATAAAAGGGTTCATTTAAAATCATTGTTAGATGGAAACAAATAGGTTTTTATGTTTAAGTGTTTGTTTACAGTAAACATCATTTCCAGAACAGCAGAAACTGTTGCCAATTTAGTTGTAAAGCAAAATAAATGAACAACTGGTTCTCATATAAATTACTATCAAACCTTTATAGAGAAACATTGTCGATTGTCCAGTATGTGCATGCAATATATTTTGTATGTGCATTTAACTATTTGTATTACTTGGTAAAACCGATAGCTTGCTACAGAGTGTCTGATATAAAATTTAAACAATGGTGAAATGATAGTAGTATTACATAACCTAAGTAATAAATACTAAGCATCTGCGTCCCGTAATCGTTATCCCGATATCAATCGGGATTTCAAAACGATACGGGAATATTTGCAATTGGTTCATCAACATTGATTAATTAATCTACCTATTGACAGAAGTTTATAACTATTTAACTATTATTATCCCCACTTTAAATTCGGTTTTCCTAACAGCCTGTAGCCCCATTATTTTCTATTTTTAGTCTGGGAACCGGCAACATATTTCAATATATATATATATATATATATATATATATATATATATATATATATATATATATATATATATATATATATATATATATATATATATATACTAGCGGGGTGCCCGGCGTTGCCCGGGCTTTTTAGAGGTTTTTCTATCGTTTTTCTCTCACGATCCCGTTTCCTTTCCCGCTTGCTCTCACGCTGCCGGTCGCTTTCCCACTTTTCGACCACCTAGAGCTCTAAAACTTTCAGGAAAGCTTTATTCTGGATGACAATACATGGATTTAATGTTTCCGACATGAATTAGGCCTTAAATCAATTAAAATTAATCAAATCAAATTAATTAGAAAGGTCAAGATACTCTTTTATAGGAAACAGATATATATATATATATATATATATATATATATATATATATATATATATATATATATATATATATATATATATATAGATATATATATATATATATATATATATATATATATATATATATATATATATTGTTACGATATCACCAAATCGTATACCGGGCTCAATAGAATGGTTTTGCAGTTTATTGGAAAATAATAAATGAAGCTTTGTTAAGGCTAGTTATACTTTTTGATCTATTAATGTCCATAATGATTGTTCTGAATCCTTTAACGTTTATCAATGGGAAACTGATCGTAAAATCAGTGATTTTACATGAATATATATATATATATATATATATATATATATATATATATATATATATATATATATACAGGGGGGGTGAGGGGGCGAGCGCCCCCCCCCCATTGTGGAATAGTTAAAAATATTTTACATTAATCAAATTTAAATTATGTTCATAATATTTAGTAACAAACTTATAAATAAAATCAATGTTAAATAAAACTAAATTTAGTAAAGAGTTAAGCTCTCAATCAATGTATGTGCTCATTTCAAGCATAAAAACATTGATGGATTTCCATTTATAGCACAAACATTTTTACCATTATTAGGTAGTTACATTTTAAATTTTAGTATGAGGGGGCAAATCCATTATACACGAATAAATTTGTAAACAATGGTATAAAAAATGTCATAAATTTTTTAGGAGGGAGGACTTTTCTCGCCCCTATGGGCGGGCACTCATGGATGCCATGGGTGACCGCAAGCGAGGGCAAGAAGGGGCACTTGCCTCCCTGGATTTATCGTTTAAATTTTTCAGACAAAAATAGACAAAATATTTATAATTAAAACATTTATAATTAATTGAAACAACAGTGACTCCTTCTATAGTTATATCAATATCATCATTATCATTATCTTTGGGGATGCATCCCCCGATGCTCTACTTTTTACTCCATTCACGTTTCTCTAAACACTTTGATTTGAGAATATTATCCAGAATAACTGATCCACCACTAGTTAAATGGTTTATTCTAAGTATAATATTTATTTAAGCATGTATTAGCTAATAAACTCATGTATAGCTGTTGGTAGTGCTGGGGTTGTTGTGTAAATGGGCCTCCAAAAACATTAGTGTGGGCTTTTACTGATGAATAGTATCGTATCGTATCTGATTTGTCTCGTTATTGGTCGAGACATCTCGTATCGTATCGTTTTATTCTAGACAAATTTCAGAAGTCGTATCGTATTGTATCATTTCAAAAAAATAACGGGAAGCAGAATCCTAATAAATACCCTAGTGCACTAGCATACTATTATATTAAATATACATATTATTATCAAATTATTTTATTTCTTATTTAATATTTATTGCAAATGCTCTTATTTGGTGGATTTTGTAGTTTTTATATTCAATTCTTTTAAAATATTTTTTGTTTTTATTTATATTACACACTTTTGTTTTATCAGTAGACTTAAATGTTTGAGTTTGACCGTTTTCCAAACACCTGGAGCTCTGAAATTTTCTGGATATGCTTATGTTGGAATGAATGTGTCTGACATAAATTAAGCGATTAATTTATAGTGATTAAATACATTTACAATCTTTATAACAAGTATAAACTATAAACAGTTCTGCTTACTAGAAGCATATAATTTGTTTCAAATTCAAATATTTAGTTTTGTAGGTTATTATGGGAAATTAAAGCTTTTTATTAATTAATTTTTGATGGGATTTGTTATATATTTATTTGTTTGTTTGTTTGAATGTTTGTAAACGAATTTCTTGAGTTGTTCATCACCTTAAGAACATGCTTACAGGCTTGCTGTGATGGTGTTTTGTTTACGATCTGCAGTTAATTGGAAGCATTTCTTTCTGAATGATGATGATTGTGGCTTTCTTTCATTCATTCATGCTTATCATCATTTTTACCTTTCTTGTAAGTTCTTCTTCTTTTAGTTCAGAATTTTTAGTAATAACTCTCGATGTATGTGATATATGTGCCTCTGTGACTCCTGCTCCAATATGGTTTCTTGCAACTCTATTTCTCTTTTACTCATGTGTTTCTCTCTTTATATCCATTTACTGCTTAACATGCTCTTTTGTAATTTTTCTTGCAGGCTTTTTGATGTTTAAAGATTTCTGTGAAAATATTTGTGAAGAGACAGTGCCACAGTTGTCATTTTATGAAGAGGCAAGTTTTTTTGTTAATCTACATTTAGTAATAATGAATTTATTTTTTTATGTGTTCAGAAATCGAAGTTGAATAGCTTATTTTTTTACTAAAAAGTTTAATATAACATATGCTTTATAAATAGTCAAACAAAGAAGGTATTTAGTGTATAATATTAAGAATTAATGAATATAGTATTGAAAATTAGTAGTAATTAAATGAAGGTATATTTAAATTTAGGCATTGCAGTGTTGCCAATAACTGACAATCCGGTCTGTCCAGATTTGATTCCTTCTTGAGTCAGGAATATCTTAGCATTATTTCATACAGTGGCATCCCAAGGATTGGGGTCACCCAGTTTGGAAACTTGTTTTGTCACCCCCTCATGACTCATGACTAACCCCTTAAACTTCAAAAAATAATCACTGACCAGGGCATTCTAGTTTTTCAAAAAAAACCGTGGTGGTTAAAATGAACATTTTCTCTGAAAACGTCAATGATGAGAGGGCTGGGCAAAACCTAGTAAACTTTATTCCAGACAAAAACTCAATGGGCAGGGTGCGAAACCTTACTCAATTTTTTTTTTATAAAAATGTCAGTGATATTTTTGTCGCTGGGCTGAAACAACACATAAAAATAATTTTATAGTGGCATAGATTCATAGTAATATTTTTTTCACAGTCCAGTCCTCACACACCCCCCCTAGTGACACCATTGATTTTATATTGAATTTTAAGCCATCCAAATATCTTATTGCAATGATTCTCTTTTCAAAATATATTTGTTAGATAGTATGCTACCGGACCAAAAGTGTATAGAGTTTTAGAAAATTCTAGTAAACGAAATTTTTCTTAAAAAGTCTCCCCCCATGAAATTACTGAAATGATGCTCCTGCTAGTCTCATATGATGCAGTTCTCAACAGTAGGGACTGCTTGACATAATTTGTTGTGCTGATAGGTAGCTCAATCAGTTAGATTGCATACTTGAGGCAATCTGGTGTTACAAATGACAGACAGTCTCAAGTCAATGAAAGTAACTATATATATATTTTTCAACTTTGGAACAAAAATTTGACCATTTTCCAAAAAAATTGAAAAAAAAGAATTTAAAAATGTTTTTACGTAAAATTGAAATTAAAAATATAAATAATCCAAGGGTGGATGTAGTTAACAACTACGGGGTAGGTAGTGGCTGCATGGAATAATCTTCCTAGTTCTCTGGTAGAGTCCAGTAGTTTAGGTTTTCAATGCAAGTTTTATGATGAGAATATTTATTTTTAGATCCTTCATATTAATTCACCTGGTTTGCCTGCTTACTTAATTTAATGCGCTTCAAAAACAAACTTTCCATCATCCAATCCAGCTAAACATTGGTGTATTTATTTAATTGTTGTTGATGACAATGATTTCTAATAAATTTTCAGATCAATTTGTCCAAAGTTAAGCAAAATTTTAAAAAAATGTAATAAAATTAAAAAAAGTAAAACTTTAAAAAAAAAATAAAACCATCAGTTACAAATTGATTCAAAGAAAATGAGATTTGATTTATCAAATAAAGGATTTATAATAAAAAAACTTTGTTTTTATGGGTTGATTTTTACTGACATTGCTTTGGCAGGTGTAGCAATATTTGTGCACTCTTGTTTCTTTTTCCAGCAAAAGGGCTTGCCGTGTTGGCTTTTTATACAATTAAAAAAGATAGAAAATACTCTGCCATAGGAAAACATTTGTTTGAAAATTACTTATAAACATTCCTGTGAGTGTATTTATATGTGAAGAGTATTCAGTGAGAATTTAATTGAAAAATGGATTGAGCAATTTCATTCACCCTGGAGTAAGCAATTTAATTTTCTTGCCAGCAAGAATTTACAAATCGTGAGTTATGGGTATTTCATGTTGGGGGTCCTTAGTTACACCCTCCATCACCTTAGCGATAGCATGCCAACATAGCCAGCTAACTGAGTTCAGTTTAAAGTGCATTTGTGTGTTTCAACAGTGCTGAAGAGGTGAATGCTTATTTGTCTAAAGGGGATTCCTTAAAAATAAAACACCTCTGTCTTTCTTGCACTCAGACAGAGTGTTCCCAGTGCAGTCTCCTGGATGAGAGCGTTATTTGAAAAAAAAAATAGAGAATTACACGGTATTGGGAAATGACCATGTTGAGACAATTTATGTGATTTTTTGTTCGAGTTGATTCATTATTCGAAGTGTTTTGTTTTTTCAGTTCTATAATTTTTTTAATATTAGTAAAAAAGAAAGTAATATTACGTTTTAATGCATCGTAGAAGAAACGCATATCACTTATTCTTTTTTGAGAATTTTATTTCCATGAAGAGATTCCTTTTACAATCCTTTGGTTGCTATAGTTACTGATTTGAAGATGCAAATTTTGAATTCAAAATTCAAAATTTCATTTAAAGTTAAATAAAATACAACTGGAAGTTAATTGTATTGTTAAGTATTTAGAATGGAAAAGATCCATGCTCAACGAATGCTTTATTCATTCCTAGATTTCCATGGCCAGTGGGGAGCAGGAATGAATGATGTGATGAAAAAATGTTTATGGAAGCACCTGAGAATCTGTAGAGGCTGCTATCATTCTCTAATTATATATTTTTTTGTTTATAAATAATTATCTGGTTTAATATATGTATATATTAAGAAACTAAAAATACCTAGCATCAGTCAGAGTGTGACATAGTTTTGAGGATGGATTCATCATGAGTTGTTTTATTAATTAGATTTTTGTAAAATATTTTTTAATGAAGAAAAATGTTGCGCATCACGGTTTCAATATCATCGGCCCTCTCAGCCATGAGGAAAAACACCATAAACCAATAAAATGCTTTTGTGTTTTCTTCATAAACGAGATGGCTCCCTTTAATAATTAAGTTCCGAATTCTCTGGGCGGAAATAATTTCTTGTCCTTTAGAGACTGTTATAATAATCTAAAAATATACAATTATGATTTTTATTGTGGAATTTTACAGCTTAAAATAATCATTAATTGTTTTTAATTAACCAAAAAAAGATATAATTTGATTTATATTTTGCAGATAAAAAAATTTGAAAATCTGGAAACTGATGAAGAGAGGATAAAAGCAGGCAAAGATGTCTATGATCAATTCATCATGAAGGAACTTCTTTCTCAATCTCATGTAAGTACACTCTACAGTTTTTTATTTTATTTTTTTTAGATATTATTAGTAGTAGTATAAGTTTTGGTGGTGGTGGTAGTAGTACTATTTGTTATATAATATTTGAATTAAATGTTTTCAATTGTTTTTAATTGATTTTGAATGAAATCTAAATGTAAGTTTTTATCTATTGGTATTTTAATGTAATTATTTTAGACAAAAACTGAAAAATCAGAGAGTATAGAAATAAAATGTCTCAAATATTTTCAAAATATCCTCAGTCTTATTAAATGTCTTTTTGTAATTCTCTTCAGCAAACAATCATTGAGTGTCTTCGCTTTTTCTGATGCTGGTTCCATCGTGTATTTTGTAGCATGGAATTAAAAATTGTTTACCCCTTTAAATTGCTGGCTGTCCCTTGGTATTACAAGGTCAGTATGTCTTTATTCCATCTGATGGCTTGGATCAACATCAATATAAGTGTGTATCTTTATGTGAGTGTGAGTATGTGTGCATTCCTCATAAAACCTTTTGTTGTTTCCTTTTAGCAGGGATTTGTTTTGAAATCATCATAAATTGGTCTTACACTGCATCAACTCTCTATCTGTGGTTTTAGATTTCATGATAGAAAATAAATTAAATTAAGAATATTTTTTGCTAGATAATTTAAAATATTCTTAATATTTGAAAAATATGATAGCTGAGCAAATATAATATGACAACCCATGGAAGTTCTATAAGATGTACGTACATACAATACGTACATATAATACATACATATAATACAGAACTAGTGTATATCCAGAAAGACTTTTTTAAATTGCACGAATATTGATTGATTTCTTTAAAAAAATTGTATGCAAATCCTTATTGAATAAATCACTTTGCACCTGTTTCAAAGCAGTAAATCTTAAAAAGAATTTTTTGTTATAATCTTATGTCATCGGTCCAAGCATAAAAATTCCCGATGGTTTGATGGATGACTATTAACTTGTACTGATTTTGATTTTTCTTTATTAAATTCATATTGTTGCTGCAGTATTTTTATCATGTACATTACTCATTATGGTTAATAGTGTAATAGGTTTTTAGAGAAGTTTAGCATGGAATAAGGACCCTATGAAAGAAAGATGTTGTATAAATATATTGTAAGGGTTGGATGAAATCAGTTGATGAATTTTATTGAACCTTTATTAGATAGTGAATACTCAAGGAATAGGAAGGGGTAATGATAATGGAAATGAATAAGTCAGAAATTAATTTTGCTCTTTTATGAAGGCTGAAACTTTATTGGAATGTGTAATATTACATATTAATTAATTAATTACATCACGAAAAAAGATATTTCTAACATAACATAATTTAGTTACTTTAACTTATTGCTATGTACTTTTTTTTGAACTGGCTTATTCATGTATTTAAAAGATATTTCATATTTCTCATCATATAAAACAATAGATTAAGTGTGAGAAAATTCTAATTCACATACCCAAAGATTGAAATGTTAATAACAAAGGATATGAAAGACACAATTTTGCGATCAAAGTCCTCTTGATGTTTCTAGTTTTGAAACTATTTTTAATCTAACTATTGCTATGAAATGTCAGATTGAGATTATATATATGTTGATCTTGAAAGAAGTAAACTTAACCAAATTATGGGTTGTATACATACATAGGCAGATTTAGGTTTGAGCTTGGTAAGGGCTTCGGCCCCCTAGCTATTTTTTAAAAAGTTGTTATTATTTAAATAATAGTTAATCATTGAGGAGGCAATGAAGATACAATGATATAAATATTTGTTGCAAAAAATCCATCTTTATATCATTTTTGTCAGCAATTATCAAGTAACTTTATGAGCATTTTGTCAAAAACACAAAAACGTTAAACTAGCCATAAATTTGTAAATAGCTTGAATACTGCAAGAAAAACTGTGATGACCAGGGATGCCAAACCCATAAACCCGTAAACAAGCACATAGGCACACCCAGAATTATTTTTTTGGGATTGGGTGTGTTTGGGAATTTTTTTGAAGCTCAATAATTTAATATTTATTAAAGTATTTAAAATAGCAAAGGTTTTGAAATCATGTTTAAGCTTAAAAGCGGAATAATTTTATTTTAAATTTAAATTTTGTTTTCAAACATGTCAGAAATTTTTTTCTTAGTTAAACAATTAAGAACTGAGACATTTTTTAGATAAAAATGTCTGTATTTTTGGTTTTTCAGCCATTTTATCTAAAATATAGTATACTGTTTGTGTGATATGTCTATACAAAAATGATTAAAAACTTCTGAAATGAGTTTTTCTGCAATATTGATGTATAAAAAAAATCTGAATACTTATTGCGCAAGCAATAGTATGGATGGACTACCAATTTATAATGATTAGTTAACAAAGATATCTTTGCATAAAAACCAGTTTATTAATTTATTTAATTTCATGAATGAAAAAAATGTTGGAATAGTTTTAGGAGGGTGTTTACTCCAGATGGGTGTGCCAGTGAAGAAAAATAATAACTAGAATTATTTTTGTTTGGTTTCAGCTGAATTGTAGACTACTATAGTTTTTAAGTTAGCAGTTCATAGATCCATGTTCAAGTATTTGCCCCTCCCCTGTCAAAGCATTATAAACCCGCTTTTGAGCACATGCGTGGATGACATAAAGATATTAAATAGAAATATATTATTTATTTTTTGTATTTGAAAAGACAATCTACAAGTAAATAATATATTTATGATGGTTAAGTCTCTCTGACTCAGACTTATAAAGGTATAAAGAGATTTTTTGTTATTTTCTTATATGTAATTATAAATAAATATATATTTGATCGGTTGCAGGCTTACTCAAAAGAAGCAATCGATCATGTCCACGAAGCACTGACATCCGCTCAAAAAACTCGAAAACTTCCTGCCAACATCTTTGAGGTTAAAAAAAAACAATTTTTAATTTAAAGAAAAAAATTTTTTGTGATAAAATAATTTGATGTAACTCGCTTTTAATGAGAGTTTCTTAAATAAAAAATTTCTTCAAATCTTTTTATTGTGCATTTAAAAACTGATTTTGCAGCATCGATTCTAGTGATATTATATCAGCTTGTTCACCTCGTTTAGAAAGCAGAATTTTCAGCAATTAATGAATTATTTCATTTAGTTATGAAGTTTTTTTTAAACTTTTACAGCCCTATTTAACAGAAATTAAAGATCTTTTAAGAGGTCCTCTTTTTGAGAAATTTTTGGAAAGGTGACTTGTTTTGCTATTTTTTCTTCTATCGTTATATTTGCTTCTTTTTCCATAACTTTCTTTTCTATAATTTTACTATATTTTTTGAATTTAAAATTATTTAAGATTAAGTTGTGCTTAAAATGATGCATTAATGTTTTTAATTTGAGGTAATGGATTGTTATTTATGGTGTGCTTATTGGTATATATTATATTAAAGAGTTTGTTGTTTATTTTAATTAAAGTAAATTGAATTGTAGTTGAGAATGAAAAGTAATTATGTGAATGCTCTTGGGAAATTAGTAGACCATTTCAATTGGTCCATCTAGAGAAACAGCAATAGCCTGAGTGGCTAGATTGAATTTCAGAGTGGCAAATACAAACTGTAAAATGATAGCAATTTTTTAGAGTGTATTTTTTTACTATTATACTGTAAATATTATAAATATAAATATTTCATGTTTATTTGCTGACCATTATACTGTAGTTATTATTAATAATATAGATATATAATTTTTAAGTATTATACACATATATAAATAATGGTTGCCATTTTGGAACTGTATGGAATGTAGTGTATATGTATGATATGAATGTTGATGTAGTGTACTGTATATGCATGATATGAATGTTGATGTAGTGTATATGTATGATATGAAAGTTGATGTTGTGTATATGTATGATATGAATGTTGATGTTGTGTGTATGTATGATATGAATGTTGATGTTGTCTATATGTATGAATATTTAAGTATTTTATTATTAAATACACTTTCTTGATTTTTTACAGTTTTAGTTCTTTCTTTTCAGTGACAAATATACAAGATTCTGTCAGTGGAAAAATCTTGAATTGAATATACAGGTGTGCATATTATCATCATCATCACTATTATCTTTGTTGTTATTATCTTCATCACTGATTCATTACTATAATATTTCATTACCATCTCTATCATCCTGATATCTTATGTTATGCTCAGTAGAAACGTGTGTGCATGCGTGTGTGTATGTGTGTGTGTGTGTGTGCGAGAGAGCTTATAAGTGTTGAAAAAAGATTGGACAAGAACTCTTATGTGATGTTACTGCTCTCACATCATCATCATCATCATCACCTCTTTATCATCTACGTCATCATCACTACTATGTCATTGTGAATGCTGTTATGAATACATACGCTGATATGAATACATACGTGGAAAGAGAATGGACAGGGATTATAAGATGTTACTTTAAATTTAATTATTGCAGTTTCACTTCATACATCATCATATAACAATTGAACACAAGTTGGTTGCATGTATCATAATTCCGTGGTTTTTATTTTGTCTTAATTAATCTTTTATTAGTAGTTATAATTAAATAATTTTTTAGAAAAATGAATTTGATATTTTTTAAATTCATTTCAATGTTTTTCTTTTTCATTAAATGTACTTGGAATTAATATTATTGTTGTTGTTGTTATTTTTCTCTTAATTTTTAAAGCTTACGATGAACGACTTCAGTGTGCATCGAATAATCGGACGAGGTGGTTTCGGGGAGGTGTACGGATGCAGGAAGGCGGACACCGGAAAAATGTCGGTTTTCTTAATCTTAATTTCAACCATCCATCTTTCACCATTAAAAAATCAATTGCTATGTTTTTATTGAACTCAGTAATTTTATCAATTTCATTTTATATTTGTAGGCCTTGAAATGTATTTTTATTTTCAATGTTTAACATCTGCTAGTCATATCTTTATAATCACTTGAGCACCTTGAACATATCCCATATTTATTTTTAAATTAATTCTTCTTCTATACATTACTGTACTATAAATGTGGACCCTCCTTTCTACAATTTTTTTTAAACTTTGAAAGGATGATAGGTTTAATGTTCTGAGTTATCATTTTTGCAAGGATCGAGAACTCCTACAGGGAACATGCTAGCTTGCATGGCTCCCCAAATCTCATTAGTCTTTTTTTCTTCAAATTTTAAAGATCAACAAAGATGTTATAATTATATTTATTTATTATTACATTTTTATTTATTTATATCTTGTCACAAAATGAATGTATTTATATATATATATAAAAAACAACCAAACAACAAGCTAATGCAACGTCTTCATCAAGTTTGAACTGTGATGTATCACGTGGATGTATCACGTGATATTCTCACTTCGTACATCTTCTTTTTATTTTTTAAATGTCAAAAAAACTATTTTTGCAACTTTTTTTTATTTGAGTCATTGGCAGGCTATTTCTGAAACATAATGTTCCAACATCACCCCCATCATCATCATCATCATCATCATCATCATCATCATCATTATCATCATCATCATCATCTCCATCATCATCGTCTCCGTCATCTTCGTCGTCATCGTCATTCAGTAACAACCACTACCACAATTATTTTCTTTTCTGGGACATCGAGTGCATTCATGTAGCTATAAGTTCTGTTGCATGGGAATTTGATTGGAAGATTACACCTGCAGAATGGCCGGTTGAGCAATATTTCCTACATGACACACACTCACACACACTCACACGCACGCGCGCACACACATCTATATCTACATCCTACAGGTATGCAATGAAGTGTCTGGACAAGAAAAGAATAAAAATGAAAGGAGGTGAAACGCTGGCCCTCAATGAAAGGAACATGCTCTCTTCTGTCAGCACTGGGGTTAGTGTATTTCTCTTCATTTTCTGCCCTTATTTCTGATTGGGCAGCCTTTTTTCAGCTCATTGTCATTGGTCAGGTTTTGATCCTTTGTTTTTGAATATTTTGATGCATGGATTGTGTTGTCTGTCATATGTTTCCCAATTCTGTTATAGGTTAATGTTCTACTACCATGGTGTTGTTTCATCGTATCTTTTAAATGGTCTGGTTATTCATTCTATTTGAACTCTTTCCTTCTTCAATTTCTGGTCAAGTTAGAATAGAGAGCCTTTGTCAAAATGTATTTGAATCTACCTATTAGATAACCTTTGTTAGAAATGAATAGAATTATTAATCTTTATTAATTTTTATTTTATCGGTTTTTTTGACAATTTGCAATGGTAAATAATACTAAATAATGCTTCCCTGAAGTGTATTGTTTTGATTTTTTGTTAAAATTGGCAGAGTCCAAACAACGACTTATTCTACCCCACATGGAAACAAAATGCTTTATACTGGCTCTTTCACCTGTCAATTATAGATTTTTAAGATAGATTTATGTGTACATCGGTGTAGACCTGAATGTGGAGTGAGTGATCGTTAATTGATATGAAGCTGGAGTGATCCTGATCATCATGTTAATGTTTGTGGGTGGGTGCATGTGTTGTCTTTTCTGAGTTTTGTGTGAGTAGTGAGTATATGTGTGCATGGTTTTATGTGCAGTTTTGTGCGTGTGTGTGTTTGTTAGGACAGTTTAAGTTTTTTGTTCTCTCGAGTTTTAATCAGTTGAATTGAATCTTTCAATTTATTTTTATTTAAATTTAACAATTTCCATTATTTTTTATGTTTAAACGTCGATTTGTTACGTTGTAGTTTTTAAATAATGCTGTAGGTGCTTTCAAATTAATTTACATTCACACACACAAACAAACAAACTCACGCAAACAAACAGGAGGGATGTCCGTTCATAGTCTGCATGACGTACGCCTTCCAAACACCTGAGAAGTTATGCTTCATACTGGACCTGATGAACGGAGGCGATCTGCACTATCATCTCTCACAGCACGGAGTATTCTCAGAGTCTGAGGTTCGGTTCTACTGCTCTGAGATCATTCTGGGACTGGAACACATGCACAGTAGATACGTCGTATATCGAGATCTCAAGGTTGTCTTTCTCTTCTAAATCGTTATATATATATATATATATATATATATATATATATATATATATATATATGTATATATATATATGTATATATATATATATATATATATATATATATATATATATATATATATATATATATGTATGTATATTTAATTCAGTCGTGTTATGAAACGTATAAAAGAAGTGTATTTCTTCACGACGTGACACTGCTGCTGTTTGATGTAGTTTTGATTTCTTCACTTCATTTTCCTTTTTCTCGCCTGTGAGGTTAACTAGTTAACATAGACTAATAATCAATCAGAACCAGTCATACCCAGGCAAGCACCTGTTGGAGGTATCGCAGGATTCGAAATTCGAACCCCTCTCTATTCAATTGGTCGACACTTGATTACTCACCACCGTTGATTTCAATTCAACATAAATTTCTTTCCATCTTAATAAATTAGTGATAATTAATTAAACGTTTTTAGGTTCTTGATGTACTTTATTTCAGTCGATGGTTCTTTAGTTTAAGAAAGAATCTGACATTTTATTCATTCTTCTGAGACAAAAATTTTTCTCTTGCTCTCTGTCTCGTTTTTAAACTTCAGCCTTGAAAGTGATTTAAATACAACAGCTACTATCTATTACTATTACTATCAATCGAAGAAGTTCCTGTACAGAAAGTTGACATTTGAGAGTTTCTTATGCTTGTGAGCTTCCCACGTTTTCCCACAAATCTGCAAAACAAAACATTTCTTTAAACTTTTCTGAATTTTCTAAACATGACAGGAGTGAGAATGAGGTTGATGTTATGAAAACTTGAAAACATCTCCCGCTCCATTCCTATCGGGAAATGAATAAAATATTTACCACTTGATGATGGTCTGTGCATTCCTGTATTATAGAAATAAAATGAGATGTACTGCTATGTATTCATTCCTACTCAAATACACATGTGAGGTAGTGTAGTAGACATCTTCTTAATTATTCATTAACCGATATATTCATGTAAAATTAGGAAACCTTATTTAAAATAGGTTGGAACCATGAAGATGTTTTAATAATAATACCTTACCATCATTATCATCATCATCATGGACTCCCACGATGTTTTACTCATTTAATAATGTATATATATATATATATATATATATATATATATATATATATATATATATATATATATATATATATATATATATATGTTAATTTTTAATTAATTATTATTATATTAATTAATAATAATAAACAGCCAGCCAACATACTTCTGGATGAGAATGGTCACGTTAGAATATCTGATCTGGGCCTGGCTTGTGACTTTTCGAAAAAGAAACCACACGCCAGCGTGTAAGTTGTGAAATTCTTCTTTATCATCGCATGCTACTTGCTTGTTCATTTTCCTTTCCAAAAGCGAAGCAGCTTCTTTAAAAAAAAAAGAGAAGAATTTCGCGGTTGCAATTAATTAACGAATAGAGTATTTGTAAGAACTTCCAGGTAATACAGGTGTATGTACATGTACATGATAATGATCTTCTTGTGCATATCAATTCCGTGGTGTCCTGTGTTTCTACGTGCTTTTATTCAAATCTCTTTGTCTGCTTGTTTGTTTGCTTGTTTGCTTGTTTGCTTGTTTGCTTGTTTGCTTGTTTGTTTGTTTGTTTGCTTGTTTGTTTGTTTGCTTGTTTGTTTGTTTGTTTGCTTGTTGTCAATTCGACTTAATAGATGATTAATAACAAAAAACTTATAGCACTTATAAAAATAATTTTGAAAATGAAATTTATTAAAATCACATTTGAGTGTTGTGCATTTAAATAGTGATGTTTAAAAATGTATTTAAAAAATTAAATACATTTGCAAAAAGCATTTCTTTAAACGAAAAAGTATTTCAATTTTTAAATTGATTTTAAAGCTTACATTCTTTGCTTTTCATTTGAGAGACATTAAAAGCTAAAGAAAAATAGAAATTAAAGGTCGTTTAGAAAGTGAATGTAATGAAAGTAATTTGTTTTTTTTTTTAATTTTTATTCTTTTAATCCATTGCGGCTGTCATGCGCAGAGCACCATAATATGTTGTAGGTATATTATTGTGTATATGTATTCGTTTCTCTCGTATGCGTGTAGTATTTAAGTATTTACATTTTTATTGATATATCATTGTGAATATTATTTTATTGGAACCTCCATTTTTAATGCACTCATGCATTCATAAATGCTAGGACGACAAAAATTGTACATCTCGTCTGTTATAAATAGTTTTAAATGAATTATTTGTTTTATTATTTAGTATTTATTAATATTTTTTTTAAACAAACAGCGGTACTCATGGATACATGGCTCCTGAAGTCCTGTCTAAAGGAACTGCTTACGATTCCAGTGCTGATTGGTTCTCATTCGGCTGTATGATATACAAACTTCTTCGAGGGTGAGTGAGCAAGGGCGGTGAGGGTGGGGATGAGTTGGGGTGGTCAAATGAAGGTTATGGTGATGATGATGTTAATGATGATAATGAATGTGATGGTGGTGATGTTGATGTTGATTGTGGTGATGATGATGAATGTGTTGGTGATGATGATTTTGGTGGTGATGACGATTGTGGTGGTGATGATGATGATGATGATGATGAGGATTGTGGTGGTGACGATGATGATGAATGTGGTGGTGATTATGATTGTGGTGGTGATGATGAATGTGGTGGTGGTGATGATTGTGGTGGTGGTGGTGAGGATGATTATGAATGTGGTGGTGATAATGATTGTGATGATGATGATGAATGTGGTGGTGATGATGATGATTGTGGCGGTGATGATAAGGAATCTGATAGTGGTGGTGATAATGATGAATGTGATGATGTCAATTATTATTGCTGAAAATTATTTGTCTGCTAAGGAAACCAAATTTATGTCAAAAATTAGTTAACTGAGATTAAAATTTGAATATAACTTTCAACTTGGTTGACAAACATGAATACATATGTTCATGTGTTCTTTCAAAGTTCAGTTAGATGTTGGACTAATACTACTAATTGTTGTAATAACATGAATAATAATAATATAACTGGAAATATCAAACAAGTAAAAATCATACATACAAATATCTTTTAACCACTTTGCACTTCTCCAGTGTAAAGCCAGGGTTTATATACAAGAAAATTTAGTATATTATCTTGAATATGTTGTATCCGGATGTTTTTCTTACATGAATGTGTTTATATCTTTTTTACTGTGATCTCTTTTTCAGTCTGTTTCCTTTTCTGTCTCTCACTCTCTATCTTTTTCTATTTCCCTCCATCTCAATCGACTGAGTAGTAAGACACAAAGCATCCGGTATGTGCTTTTTTCCATTCCTTTCATATTTTTTAAATCCTATATATTAACTTCACCGTGTTTGCTTGCTTGCTGGAGCCATGCGTTGGGACTTTTTGATGATTAAAAAAATTTTGTGGATTGAGTTGTTGTCAGTGACATTGCATTCTATTAAATTGTCAGATCAATTTAAAAAAATTAAAAAAATATAGAATTAAATTAATTAAAATTTCTAAAGACTTAGAAATTTTCTTTAGAGAAATAAACCCACCTGTTTTATGTTCATTAAAAAAACGATAATTAATTTTTCAAATTAAAGATTTAGAATACAAACTTTGTTTTTTTCCACATTGATTCGAAAGTTTCTCATATTCTCCATCTTCACATGCTTTACTATCAAGTATTTAGAAAACTGTTGTCAATGTTTTTCTATTTCATAGACTTATTATCAACAAAAAATGATTAGCAAAAAATAGAAGCTGCCAAATTACAAAAGATAAAGGATTTGTGGCAAACAAAGTTTAGTTTTTACGGTTTAATTGTTACAACTTTGCAATCCAGTTCCTACTTGTAAAACTGTTTTCTGATGCTATTCATCTCACGTGTGTCTATGTGTGTGCGTGTATCTTTCAATTGTGTTTTACTCTATATATGTGTAATCTGTATATATAAAAGAACATGTCCTGTCTGGATTACTGAATGATTGATAAAATAAATCAACGTCTCATCCTTGGAACGTGAAATTTGGAACTTATATTACTTTTATAGCATAAGCACACACTAAGAAAGGGTTTTGAAAATTTTGCTTCTGAGGAGATAAAACATAAATATAAACTTTTTCCTCAAAAAACGCATATCTCAAAAACCAAAAATGAGAAAGTTTTGAAATTTGGTATCTAGTATCTAGATTCTTCTTTGAGGAGTTGTGCCTGTTAAAACGGACCGGAACAGACCTCGACTTTTGTGCCTATGAAACGGGCCTGTTCGTGCCTGAAATTTTCGGCATAAATAAGCCAAACCAGGTCTAAAAAAATCGTGTAAGGGCTCTATGGATGCATGGTTCAAATTCTCTAATTTCAAGCGAGCGAAGCAGCGACGACTACTGCTAGTAGTGTATATAAAAAAATCTATAAACATGTAGATTCACTGACAGACACAAAATCACATGCACACGCTCTGACGGCCATTCAGGGGAACATGGATTTAATGGTAGACGAAGAAATTGCCGAGAAGTTCTTACTGTATTTGTTCTTGCTGGAAGGCTGTAAGGAAGAACGATAAAGAACGAAAATGATGATGTATGATGGACTGGAGTTGCAAATGGACTTTATGTTCTTGCTGTTAATAACAGAATAAACAAGTTATATATGTTAATAATTTCTTCATTACTGGTGTTGATAAATTCTTTATATTGCCTTCACCGTATTTGCTTGTTTGAGAGAGCGCGGTGGAATCTTGTGACTCTTAAAAAACATACTTCCCGTCACCCAATCGAGCTACGATTTGGTGTATTGATGAATTGTATCGATGAAAATGCATTCTTTCACAATTTCGGATCGATTGGACAAAATTTAACTGAAATTAAAAAATACAAATTTTCGTCTAAGAAAAAAACCGCCAGTTTCAAGTTCATTCAAAGAAAGCGAGAATTGATTTATCAATTTATAATAAAATTTATGGATTTTTATTATACTATTATTATTATTGTTTTTATGTTATTTGATACTGCTTCTCTCCTATCAACAACCTACATTTTCCAGTGGTTTCTACATGGGAAGTTGGGAACCAGATAAGTAACGTAATATATCAGACTTTTAATTCTCATCATCAAAACTTTAATTCCCACTCCATCAATGGTGACTTGAATACAAATTAACTACATTCATTTCCTCATTCTCCACGTCTATTTCTTCGTCACTCTCTCCTTTTCTCTCTATCTACTATTTCTCTCTCTCTCTCTCTCTCTCTCTCTCTCTCTCTCTCTCTCTCTCTCTCTCTCTTTCTCTTTCTCTTTCTCTCTTTCTCTTCTCTGGTATTCTATCTATAATACCATCGAAATATCCTTTGAAAGGAAAGCTTACAGGAACTGTGTTTGAGCTTATAATCCAGAGATTTGAAAGTTCCCTGGCCTCATTAAACCGTCTGAAAGATAAGACGAAGAAAATTGGCGTCGTTTTTCAATTGAACATTTTTTATTAATATTTTCAGACTCAATGAGATATTCAATCACCTGGAAAACTCTTCTACCTGTAATTACAAAAATAAAAATAGTTTTCTCTGATTAGCAGTACTTTATATGCTGTATTTCACACACAGACACACACACACTGGTCGGAAACTATGTTGCAGCTCAGCCACCGAAGATATCGTGACTTAAAGCAAACCGTTCATAATGAACTTCAGTTATTTCACTTAATACTAATTCTCAATGATGTTTCTCGTCAAAATATTATAAATATTTCTGGGCATCTGAAAAAAAAACAAAATTTCTCCAGCCCTTCATATCTGCTGTTTATTAGTATTTACTGTTTATACTACATATGTGAGACTCGAGAAAAAAGAAGTGCATCCACACGGACTGTCATCGACGACATTGGCTTTATGCATGTGCGTTCTTACTGACTGAGGTACCTATCATCATCATCATCAAAAAAATCAACGATAAAAGAATAAAATAAAGCTGTAAGCATTCTCTACATTCTACATCGATAGCGATTGGCCAACCCTACATAACCACAACTCTGATATGCCGCAAATGTACAAATCTAGGATAGGCGATTCGGTAGAGCGTCAGTCAGACTTGAATGCAAAATGTTCACTGCACAACTCCCACTCACTTCCTAGTAGCCCATGTTATCTGAAAATTAGTGGTTATGATCGTTTTTCCCTCGGGCATGTAAAAAAAAACAGCGCCACCAATTTTTTTGGAAGGGACTCTGTAAGATCACAGTGATTGATTGATTGATTTAAACCTTGAATGGTTGTTTAAAATAAAGTGAGCCGTATATATAGAAGTCGTGGGGCTATCTATGGGACTCAAATGAACGATCCTATGGGAATGATGTATATCAATCACCTTCCTAATTCTATGAACCTGCTCGAAAACTATTATTTACAAGCTGTCGGCACAGAAATCTTACAGAAAAGCTTAAAAACATTTAAACCTACGCTTCTAAGTCAGACCTCGGCTTCTGCTCAATAATAAAAGCATTATTACAAGAGATAAACGAATACTTCGATAAAAACGTCAGCTTCTGCATAAAGCAATATAATAGTTAAATTCTGAAAACTGTCGACAACACCTGTGGACAGAAACGTTGTAGTACGAAACCAAACGGTTTCATTAGACTTAAGGTCTCAACGACGCGTTGATGGTTCACCGGCATCATTTGCCCACAATGGGTGACTTTTTTTTCAAAATTAAGCAGAGAAACGATATTGTCTCAAATGGACTTCAAAGAAGCCTATCATCTTTAATTCGAAGTCACCGATAATTTTATGGTGCTATTAACTAGTACGCATGAAGATTTCTACCGCTACGATCGTCGTCCCTCGTAGTTAAATCAGCGCCAGATATATGTTCAGCTATAGAGCCATACCCATCACCAGGGTGATGTTTTCCAGCTGAAACCTTTATCGACAGAAAATAGCACTAAGGAGCCATGATTCAGAAACTAAAGACCGCATAAACGTCATGAAACAAAACTTTAACTATTAATACCGGGAGTATGGGTGTGGCAGTTCCAGTTCGTTGATACCGATCGTGATTAGCCATAACTTTTTATTAGTTGTAAATATTAGAAGGTCTAATTCTAATGAACTGCCGGCTACTGAAAGGAATGAATACACTAGTATTTGTTTGATGTCATATAGAGCTAGACCGAAACCACTTTTTTGAGTTTCGCCGAAACCGAAACTGCGACCGAAACTATGTAAAACGTTTTCACCGAAACCAGAACCGAACCAAACCTCTTAGTTTCGACCGAAACCGAACCATCATTTTAGGACTTTTGTAATTAAAAAATTGAAAAAGATGTTAATTTGCAAATGTAATTTTTTTTCAATCTAATAACACAAAAATATAATTATTTTATTTAAAATGTGTATAAAAGTAATAAAATCATTCAATATCAATCAATAATTACATCCAAACAATCGAAGATTGTATGCAAGAAATAATAATTTTTCACAATTTTAACTTGGAGTGAATTTCGACGATCCGCATAAATTTGACCGGCCGAACTGAACATTTGCTCACTTGCTACGCTAGTAGGTGGTGCCGGGTGCCGACACGAACTTTTGCGCAGCAACTTCAAGTTGCGAGTATTGGCTGTGATGCCATTAAGCAAAAATGTTGGTTGAACGAGGTATATGTGGTGCTTGGAGGTACGATTTCAATTCCACCTCAAATGTTGAATCTCTTGTTTCATTTGCATTTGCTGATGGTGTCAAATGAGCAATGTCGTGATCATCCCAAAGAGAGTAATGAGTAGAAGAACTCACGGACACGGATTTTTGTATTGTCACGGATGCTGGATGAAACATCATCTTTTTTATTCATCAGTTCTAAAAAGTGTATAACTGTATTTTTTGCAGTTGCCGTACCTATAGTGTCCAGATATAAGGTTTTAAACCTTGGATCCAGCATCGTAGCTGCTGTGTAATGAGGAGACGTTTTTACGTGCGCAAATCGCTTGTTTATCGAATCTAGTAGCGCCGCTTTCATTTGCAGCAACCCCTTATCTTCTTCTGTATTGTTTGATTTCTGAATATTTTAACAACATTGTTATCATTGGGATCACAATTGATACGCAAGCCTCATCTGAGCATATTTCTAACGTTGCATCATAAAATGGTTCCAAGACTAAAGCTATCCTTTCCAATAACTCCCAGTCTGAATTTGAGATCGAATCAATTTCGCCATGTTCAACGCTGTAAAGATTCAATTTTTTTGCTCTTTCATACGTTGAAGCATCATGTAGGTGCTGTTCCATCGCTTTTCAACATCTTGTATCATCATATGCTGAGGAACAGAATACGAATTTTAAATTTCATTTAATTTACAAACTGCAAAGTGGGAGACGATTTTTCTTGATGCTTTGACTAACTTCTCTACCGACGATTGAGTGAATACTGAATAGTTGAATAGCGCATCATTGAGTACTGGGTTCAGTTTGTGGGCCATACAACATATGTCATCTATTTCTGCAAATCTCATCGAACAGATCATATTTGCGGCTTATCACGAACTCCAAGATGAATTTTTGTTGGTAAATTCCTTTTGCAGTTTATTGGAAAATAAAAAATGAATCTTAATAAATCCTATTAATCTCTTGATAATAATTTCCCTAATACATTTTCTAAGTCCTTTAACGTTTATCAATAGGAAACTGATCGTAAAATCAGTGATTTTACATGAATATATATACATACAGTCACACATACAAACACATTTATACAATACACAATCAAAACACAGCTAAACTACTCAAATAAACAAGTTGAACAACTTCTAATTTTTTTGTAGGTTCGGTTTCGGTTTATGCCGAAACCTAGCAGAAAATACACCGAAACCGAAACTTTACCGAAACCGATTTTAAGCCTGGTTTCGGTGCCGAAACCGAGTTTCGGTCTAGCTCTAATGTCATATCAACTTTTCTTCTTCATTGTTTCAACGTTTTCAATAGAGTTAGAGAGAATGCCACGATGCTATATTGATTGAGTCCATCTCGAAGTGCTTCATTGTTATAAACGTCAAACCTTCTCAACCATCTGGATACGATTTCATGAGCTTATTTCTATTTTGTTTCTTTCTCACTTAGGTACAATAAAACATCTTTCACATTAACTTGCCGCCACGGAAGAACACGCGCTTGTCTACAAACATTTCTTTTGTTTTTGAACAACTCCTACTCATGTGTGTGCTATTTAAATGTTTTGAAGTGTTTCATTATTTGTTTATTTGTGTCTTCATTTGTGTATTTATTTCAATAAAAAAGCCAATGACAGGTGACAGCAAAGAGAACGTTAACGTTCGCGAATATTAAAATTTCATGATTGTTCAAGTATTCATTTCATCACAGAATTCATTTGCCATTATATGAGCGTAGGCGCAATCTCGGTTTGAGTTTTATTTTTTATTTGAACATCTTACGTCTTTGTTCTTGATATTGGTTTCCATTCAAATGTAATAATAATAACGATTATTTCTTGCTCATTTCAGACACAGTCCCTTCAGGCAACACAAAAGCAAAGAAAGATCTGAAATTGACAGTCTCACCCTAAACATGGTCAGCATTTACGTTTCTCTCTACATCAGTCTCTCTCTATTTCTCTCTCTCCCTCTCTCTCTCTTTCTCTTTTTCTCTATCTCTCAATTTTTCTTAGTTTCTTTTCCCTCTCCTTCTTTCTCTCTTTCACTTCTTTTTTCAATCTTTCCAATATAGAAAATTGAGGACCACCGTGCCGGTTTCTAAACAGCTCACAAAAGATAGAGAGAGAAAGAGGGAGTTTGGTGCAGCAATGTTAACTGGGTTCATCAGATATAAAGCATACATGCAAATTATTGAAATTTCATCGCCATGTTATTTCCACACTTAAAGTACATAGACAGTTGCATTCATCAACAAGCACAAAATAACACACGTACACAAACACCCACAGGACCTTGAATTTCCAGAATCGATGTCCTCAGACATGAAGAATCTGCTGGAACTTCTTCTAAAGAGGGAGGTGTCTGAGAGACTGGGCTGTCATGGTGGAGGGTTCGTTTTTATTTGTTTGTTGTTATTTTTAGCTGTTCTTGTTGCTGGTGCTGTTGCTGTGTTGCTGTTGTTGGTGATGATGATGATGGTGGTGGTGGTGTTGATGATGATGATCGTGGGGATGGCGGTGATATGATGATGATGATGATGATGTTGATGATGATATCACTGACCTTCATTCTAAGGCTTTAAAGAATGTGATTTTTTTATTGAATTCTGTCTTCAGTGTTTGCCTGCCTGTCTCTGTTTTAAGTTTATTTCTTATTTTTGATTAGTTTTTTATAAGTCGGTGAGGTCATTTTCGTTGAGTTTTTATTTCTTTTAAGTTTTCAAATTGAAACCCGGGCTTGTTTGGTTCAAGGTCGTCAGTTGGTTTTTGTTGTAATGTTCAATCACGTCATATAATGTTCAGTCACGTCATATAATGTTCAGTCACGTCATATAATGTTCAATCACGTCATATAATGTTCAGTCACGTCATATAATGTTCAATCACGTCATATAATGTTCAGTCACGTCATATAATGTTCAGTCACGTCATATAATGTTCAGTCACGTCATATAATGTTCAGTCACGTCATATAATGTTCAGTCACGTCATATAATGTTCAGTCACGTCATATAATGTTCAATCACGTCATATAATGTTCAATCACGTCATATAATGTTCAGTCACGTCATATAATGTTCAATCACGTTATATAATGTTCAATCACGTCATATAATGTTCAATCACGTCATATAATGTTCAGTCACGTCATATAATGTTCAATCACGTCATATAATGTTCAGTCACGTCATATAATGTTCAATCACGTCATATAATGTTCAGTCACGTCATATAATGTTCAATCACGTCATATAATGTTCAGTCACGTCATATAATGTTCAGTCACGTTATATAATGTTCAGTCACGTCATATAATGTTCAGTCACGTCATATAATGTTCAATCACGTTATATAATGTTCAGTCACGTCATATAATGTTCAGTCACGTCATATAATGTTCAGTCACGTCATATAATGTTCAGTCACGTCATATAATGTTCAATCACGTCATATAATGTTCAATCACGTCATATAATGTTCAGTCACGTCATATAATGTTCAGTCACGTCATATAATGTTCAATCACGTCATATAATGTTCAATCACGTCATATAATGTTCAATCACGTTATATAATGTTCAGTCACGTTATATAATGTTCAGTCACGTCATATAATGTTCAGTCACGTCATATAATGTTCAGTCACGTTATATAATGTTCAGTCACGTCATATAATGTTCAGTCACGTTATATAATGTTCAGTCACGTCATATAATGTTCAGTCACGTCATATAATGTTCAGTCACGTCATATAATGTTCAGTCACGTCATATAATGTTCAGTCACGTCATATAATGTTCAATCACGTTATATAATGTTCAATCACGTCATATAATGTTCAACCATGTCATATAATGTTCAATCACGTCATATAATGTTCAATCACGTCATATAATGTTCAATCACGTCATATAATGTTCAATCACGTCATTTAATGTTCAATCACGTCATATAATGTTCAATCACGTTATGTCTTGTAATGTTTAATCATTTCATGGAGTGTTCAATCATGCAAGGATATCTTGATATAACATCTGGATACACAACTCACTCTGGTAGGCCTAAATAGGTACAACCAATTACGTCATAGTTACATAAAACTATTTTATAAGTATGACATAACTACTGACGCTACTGTGGTTTGTTACATCAATTGATTCAAAATCATTATATAATCAGTGATAAAACATTAGGCTCAAAAGGGTATTTTTTATTAGGTTGTGTATTCAGTTGTTATATCAAGATATTTATGAATCATGCTGTGTAATGCTTAATCATATTATATCATATAATGTTGAATCGTATCATATAATGTTCAATCATATCTTGTAATGTTTAATCGTGCTAAATAACGTTGAATCATGTAATTTATTGTTCATTCATGTCAATTAATGTTCAATCATATCATGTAATGTTCAATTATTAGCGTTCAACCCCCTTTTTCTTAGCTCTTGCCTGAACTCAGCAAAGGAAAGTTTTTCAAGTAACTGCAAAACCATTTTTTACATCCCACTTCTGACACCAATTTTACGATAGCGCCAATCGTATACGGGGTTTTTGGAATGGTTTTGTAGTTTATTAAAAGATAGTGAAATGGAGCCTTTATATGTTTTTTTCTAGTTTAAAATAAATTCTTTATTTCGTTTAGTCGACATGCAAGTAATTGATAAATAAAACAGTGATAAAAATATTTAAATATATACTTATTTATTTGTATATATACCTGTTTTTGATTTGTTTTAAAACACAGATAATTATTATTTTTAATTAAAAATTACTTTTTTTTTTTATAAAATTGTTAATTTCAGTAGAATGTATTGTCATTATGAGCGAGGCTATATTTCAAGTTTCAGATAGATTGGATGACGAGAGGCTAGTTAAATTTCCCTTTCAAGTTTGGCAAACATTCAAGAAAGCAAGCAAGCAAGACCGGCAGTGGAATTAATATAAAAAAAATTTAAAAATAGAAACGGCGCAAAAACGTCCCAGCGCCAAGACGCGGCTGCCAAGAATCCAAGCGTCAAAGAAGTCGCGGTGAGTCGGCCGTCGATGAGACGTCGGAGTTTAAATCAAAGTGATTTTTCACTGGAGCTTGAGTATGATTATTAAGCTTCTGCGTCCCGTTATTTTTTTGGAACGATACGATCCGATACGATTTCTGAAATTTGCCCCGAATTAAACGATACGATACGAGACGCTTCGAACAATAACGATACGATATCGATACGATACGATACGATTTCGGGATCTCGACTGAAGCGGAAATTTTGCCTAGAGATAACATAGAATGATGAACTATACGCGACAGACAATATTAATAACTACATTAAAGAAATTCATTGAAAAAAAATATATAAATATTCAAAAATTTCAAAATTTATAAAAATTTACCAAATTTAATTTTTTTTTTAAACTTGAAATAAGTTACATTTGTTTAGTTTTGGTACATCTATTTGTCTAAATTTAGACTCTAAATAAAACGCTACCGCCGATAGAAAGTATTTATTTACTTTATTTAGTGACGCGGCATGATAATGATGACAAACACGAGAAAGTGCCTCTATGCAAGAATTAAAAAAGTGAAAAAACCCAGCGTGTTTATTTATAGGCGATGGCGAATGCGGTTAGCAATAGCAAGAAAGAAGCTGAGAAAGTTTCGAATTCCAGCTGCAGACGATACGGGCTACGGCTCTGTCGTGCACACTACAGGTGGCACACACATACTCACACACAACCAAGAATATCATCGAGATTATAAATATATATCTTAGATGAACTACTATTACGGTCAATTACGGATATCGAAACACTAAAATAATCATTCCAATTCTATGTAACAAATTTGAAAAAATAAGTTTATGAAACAGACTAAACCAAAACATAAACATAGAATGATCATTACTATTACATTACTCATTATTCTCATTAATAATAATAGTCATCGATGTCAGCGAGTACGATTGCCTTGTAGGGCTTGTAGTATCAGTAGTATGCGCAGAACTCGACTAGCAGCCTAAGAGGAGCGTGGCTTTTTTGCTGCCGGTTCCCAGACTAAAAATAGTAAATAATGGGGCTACAGGCTGTCTGGAAAACCGAATTTAAAGTGGGGATGATAATAGTTGTTGAATCAATTGCAAATATTCACAGTTGTGACAATCGTTAATTAAATATGTATGACTTTATTTATTGGAAAATATTTTTAAAAAATCCCGATATTTTTCGAGATTTTAATCGAGAATGAAATTTTAAGTATCGCCAATTAATATCAATACGAGATTTCTTCCGCAGGCTGTATCGTTTCAATAGTGATACGGGAATCCCGTATCGTTTTGAAATCTCGATTGAATTCGAGATAACGATATCGGGACGCAGATGCTTAATGATTATGTTCTAATTGTGGCAAGATCAATATCATGAAGAACAATATCATGAAGATCAATATCATTAAGATCACTATCGTGAGTATCTGTATAATATCGATTAAAATGATGATATTTATCATCGTATGGATCACTATCATGATTGTTTGTTGTTTTTATTGAGAGGGGGATAGAGGCAGAAGAATTCTCAAAAGCGATATTACATATAAATCATTTTTATCTTCATATTTCCATGTTATTGTTTCTCATGGCTGGCGTCACGTGGGTGCTTCTTCAATGAATGAATTACTCTTTAATTATTCATTTGTGCTGCTTCTTCTTGGCCGTCGTTACTTGCTGGATGTTTTGTAGAATGATATTTATTTGATAAATATTTGTTTCTTTGTTGCTCGTTGTTGTTGTTGTTTGTTGTGGCTGTGTCGTGTCAGTCGTGAGTAGTTGTTGGTGTTTTCTTTTTATTTTCGTTTATTTGTTGTTTCGTTGTAGCTGGCTGAAGCGATGCATGCTGAACTGCTGGAGAGTGCTTTGTGAAATTAGTCACCTCGTGGATGCTGTCCGGTACTTCCAAGTGAGTACTGTGAGGTTCCATGACGAAAAATAACGTGTCCTACCCACTCCTGTCCTACCCACTCCTGTCCTACCCACTCCTATCCTACCCACTCCTGTCCTACCCACTCCTGTCCTACCCACTCCTGTCCTACCCACTCCTGTCCTACCCACTCCTGTCCTACCCACTCCTGTCCTACCCACTCCTATCCTACCCACTCCTGTCCTACCCACTCCTGTCCTACCCACTCCTATCCCACCCACTCCTGTCCCACCCACTCCTGTCCTACCCACTCCTGTCCTACCCACTCCTGTCCTACCCACTCCTATCCCACCCACTCCTGTCCCACCCACTCCTGTCCTACCCACTCCTGTCCTACCCACTCCTGTCCTACCCACTCCTGTCCTACCCACTCCTGTCCTACCCACTCCTGTCCTACCCACTCCTGTCCTACCCACTCCTGTCCTACCCACTTCTATCCTGCCACGTAATGGAATGATATTTATTAGGTTTCATTTCACAGCTCTCGTTGTGCATCTACTCAGTTTTATTGTCTAGTTTGTTTCTTTGTTCTTTTAAATGTAGAATTCATTACACATGCTTCAGCTGTGTGTGACCTATGTAAAATTCTCATTTCATTCTCAACGACGGTGACTAAAACAACAGGAAGCATGTTGTGTGTGGGGTCTTCCTATCGATCTTGTTTTATTCATAGTTTTTTTTCTCTCTGAAAGTGTTCCTTCTTCGTTTACTATATTTATTCCACTCGCCGGAGATGTGGCGTGCTTGAAGTTTTTAAAAAATATATCTAATCTTCTTGCTAACTAGAATTTGTAGTGGTCCCGAGTAAAAAGCAGCAAAAATGGCACACAGACAGGCATTTTTAAGCGAACGTTTCATTTTACACCTTCATCAAACATGGTGATCTTGTACATTTGTTTGTGTTTGTACATGTTTTGTGTTTGTACATTGTTTGTGTTTGTACATGTTTTGTGTTTGTACATGTTTTGTGTTTGTACATTTTTTGTGTTTGTACATGTTTTGTGTTTGTACATGTTTTGTGTTTGTACATGTTTTGTGTTTGTACATGTTTTGTGTTTGTACGTAAATAGAATCCTGCAACAGCCGCTTATACAATGTTAACCGAAAGTACCAAGGAAATAATAACCAACCAACCACGCTACATTCCTTCCTTATAACTACAAAATATGCGGACACTTCGTGAGCGTTGAAAAGATATTTATTGATTCCTGTTCACGACTTCTGTGTAAGCCTTTTATCCTGTACTCGATTAAGTACTGGAGATCTGTCACGTGACGTACACTGGCTGGAGTGGGGCTTTTAGTTGGAGCTGACCTCTCGACCTTGCAATCGTATAAAACATTGGAACGACTGCTTCGTGAGTAACCAAGGCTGCCATCGTTGTAGCTGTTGTGTTTCATTGCTGGCCATCTAATTATTATCATTTAACATGGTAATACCCATTTATGTCGAATAGTAACAGAAGCTGATATTTTTTGTTGAAATATCTTCGTTTTTCTTTTCGTAACGCAACTAAATAGAGAAACAGTAACATACTGGAGTGAGATATACCTACTATTACCTACTGCAAGACAGCCAACTTTTTTCTTGCAAGAACAAGTTAAGTTACCTGTCAGCTGTCACCTGTAGTAACTGAACAACTACCATCTCAGTCAATCACGCCTACGCTGTCCTTAGTAGTTCGCTTCGGGGAACTGTGTTTTTATCGACAGTTGACAGATAATCGACTTAAATTGGAAAGTCGATTATCCTGCGAAGAAGTCGATTATCCTGCGAAGGAGTCTATTATCCTGCGAAGAAGTCGATTATCCTGCGAAGGAGTCGATTATCCTGCGAAGGAGTCGATTATCCTGCGAATAAGTCGATTATCCTGCCAGTCGATTAACCAGCGCACCCTTTGCTGTGCATGACAACAAAACGCATCCGCATGGGTCGATATAGGTATATTAACCAAAGTTATCATTGTCTCTGGTCTATTTAAAGATAGCTTCTTATTCATTTGGTGGTGTTTTCATATAGACTGTATGCTAAGTACTACTATATCAGCATAATTGCAGTATTATTATCTTAAATTAATTTAAACAATTTCTGAATTTTTAATTCAAAGTTGGTAATTTTTATTGACTAATAATTCTGTCGCTAGAGTTACATGCTAGATGACCGTAGGCAAGTTTCTGCAGATGCCCACAAGGCACACAAAGGAAATGACCGGAGGCGCTCTATAATTATTCATATTGATTAACAACTGAATATTCATAGTGCATAGGCTACTATTAACTGTAGTACTTTTCTTTGTTTTCTTTATGCTGTAACTTTTACTAGCTGATAGGCATTGGTGTGTATGCTCCATCGACCGGTCCCAAAATGTCCAGAAGAACATCGGACCACATTTCAATTTTTGCTGCAGAAATAGAAGCAATCAAAATAGCTCTTAATCTATATGGAAATCATCTATTTTCATCAAATGCATTAGAATCTGATCCACTACAAAATCTTGTAATTTTTACAGATTCTTTAAGTGCCGTCAAAGCATTAGACATTTGTCAGAATTTTGCAAAATCTCACTACCAACAATCTGTCGTACAAATTACAACTAATCTTTTCAGAAATAGGAACGTTGTATGCAAGTTGGTCTGGATTCTAAGCCACATTGGCGTGCAGGGTAATGAAACTGGTGACGTTCTTGACAAAACGGCAACCACTTACACCGAAATCCATATAGATGTTACCATTGAAACTCCAGAATACAAGAAAATAATCAAATCAAAGATTCTAAAAGAATGGCAAAACACTTGGAAAACTGTGGAAATTAATGAGTTATACAGAAAACTAGTACCTCTTCCAAGTCTTATTTCTTGGTTATTTTTGACGTAGTGGTCGCCGTTTTATTATTTTTAAACCGTTGTGGTTTACATGAATATTTTTATTGTCTATGAAAGAAATTTTATTCGATGCATTTTCCTTTTACAAGTTACCTCAAGGTACAATATTAGCGGAGTAAAGGCGAATTCATTTCAGGAACTGTTGGATGTAGCGACTCTATAACAAAGAAACTAGTTTTTTGTTCTGTTAAACGTCTTAGTTTGTTTGCCTGTTTGCGTTTTACTAGATTTTGTTAGTTTGTTCATGTCTGACATATATTTAAAGTATATTTGTTTTTATGCATTATCTATTTATCACAATAGAAAATTAAAAACATTGTTCACTATAAGGCATTACATTAGAATGCCTACGTGTGATTGAATATTTTTGTTTTAACTAATTTTATTTTATTACACAGAGGTTTAGTGAACGGTAACTTTTTATTCATTTAATTTATTAGGTTGACCATCCATTACGCTCAGCAATAACATTCAATTTGATGTCAATAAATATTTAAAAAATAATCTCAATTGCCTCATTTCAACTGATTCTAAAATGGCCAGGCAACATGTGTGTTTTTAATTTTAATTCTAAACTGTTGTGAGTATTGGAAAAAATTAAAAATAAAATCGATTCAGCCAAGTGCGCCACTTTTTTCAATCGAGTTTGCCTAAAAGAACATATAGCGCCGAAGTATTCAAAAACTACTACTTGCTCGATTTCGGCTACAAATCGAAATGCAAAAGTTGAAGATCTTCTACAATCTCAGATTGTGCAGAAAGAACGAGAACTTAAAGAATTACAGGCAAGGTACGCAGAAGAAATGTCTACAACCACAGAAGACAACTTTGGTACAGACGTCCATAAATTCCTCCAACTTGTCAACGAACACTTTACGAAATCCGAACGTGTGAAGGAAGTTAAAAATGTTAAAAAACTTTCTCGATTGTATGGAGGTCTGTTACTATTTAAACAAAATTGTACTACATACGTTAATTTGTCCGATTATAAATTGTCTGACGATGAATGTGACTTTTTAATGCTCGGTTATAATTATCATTTACGTAAACCTTATGATCAACTACACAAACAAACCGAACTTGAAATTTTGTACAATGATATCTTAAATTTAGAAGCCAAAAATAAAATTACTGTAAAATCAACTTTGAAACCTCTATTACTAGCTGAAGGTTATAAACATCGATGCTCAAATTTTAAGTCTACCTTACCTAAGAAGTTATTGAATGCTGCCTCTCAACTACGTAAAAATACTCGGATAATTATCCGTAAAGCTGACAAATCACCTACGTACGTCATTTTAAATCGTGACAATTATTTTTCCAAACTCAATACAATTCTTTCTTACAGCTCTAAATTTCAAAAAGTGAAAGCTGATCCTACTGTTAAGATCAGATCTAAACTAAATAAGATCATTGCGACTCTTATTAAAAAGAAGATAACAATTTTTTCTAAAATAATAGGTGACTATAAACCTGGTTATATTTATGGTAATGTTAAAATACATAAGAAAGATAACTCATTAAGACCTATTATTTCACAATGTCCTGCTGTTACTTATAATGTTGCTAAAGAAATTAATAAAATTATTTCTCCTTATTGTCCTTCTCAATATAGTCTTAAATCTTCTTATGATTTTGTTGATCTTATTCATAGTAATGGAAGTTCTAATATAATTGCGTCTTTAGATGTTGAAAGTTTGTTTACCAACGTACCTGTTATAGACACTATAAATATAATTTGTTAGTGTGTTTATTCACATCCTAGCATTCAACCTCCTCAAATCAGCCCTGAAGTCTTGAAAGAATTACTTTATATATGTACAACGCAATCTCCTTTTTTATCACCTAATGGAGACTTATATGTACAAATTGACGGTGTAGCTATGGGGTCCCCGTTGGGCCCGACTTTCGCTAATTTTTATATGGGTGATCTTGAAGCACGTGTATTTGAAAATCACACCAAACCTTTTCTGTATTGCCGTTATGTTGACGATATATTTGTTTCAGTTGATAACTTAGAAGAACTATTTAAACTGAGAGATGCATTTGTAAAAAATTCTAAACTACAATTTACTTATGAACTTGCTAATAATAAACATCAAATTCCTTTTTTGGATACTTTAGTTACTCGAAATGTATCAAAACTATCTTGCCAGGTCTATACTAAACCCACAAACACAGGCAATTGTCTTAATTATAATAGCGATTGCCCTGAAAGATATAAACTAAATGTTATTAATAATTATATAAATAGGGCCTATAAATTTTCAGAAACATGGTCTGAATTTCACAATGAAATTCTACAAGTGAAACAACTTTTGATAAATAATAATTATTCTAATTCTATTGTTGATGCAACTATAAATAAATTTATGTCACGTATTACTGATAAAAAACATGTTTCAAAACCTAATACCAATAACTCATCAAATTCTTGTATAATTCCATTATATTATGCTAATCAGATGTCTAATAATTATAAAATAGATGAAAAAGTGTTGAAAAACATTGTGTATGATAATATTAAGGTTGTAAATAAAGATAATACACTCAAGTTACACATCTATTATAATAATGGAAAAACTCATAATCTTTTAATTAAAAATAGTATAAATAATGTTTCTAGCCCTGTAGCACAAACCAACCTAGTGTACCAATTTTCGTGTCCGTTTCCACATGGTCAGGTGGAAAATTACATTGGTCATACTAGAACTACTCTGTCTCGTAGATTGACTATGCATTGTCAAAGTGGTGCCATATACCAACATATGTCAACACAACATTCAATCAAACCATCACATAAATTTCTAATTGATAACACCAGTATACTAATGAAAGAAAATCAACCCATTAAGTTAAAATTAAAAGAAGCTTTAGCTATTAATAAATGTAAGCCTTTAATTAATAAACAATGGTATTCTTTTGATTTAACTTTTTGGTTCTCTAAATAGTAATAAAACTAATAATAATAATAATAATAAATGTTTTAACTCATTTACAACTTCTGTTAAAAATATGCATGTTAATAGTGCCAATGTTTCTTCAGGTATTTCTTCGTTGAATGAATGTTTTGTACCAGACGTTTGTGTTTCAAAGGTTATAGATAATGTATGTGATTCTTCTTCCAGTCACGTCCTTGAAGTTGACTGTAATTCCGTTGTTAAAGGCTTTACTAACTGATCTTAATTATTTAGTTATTACTGTTATTATTATAATTATTTTAATTTAAATATTTTTTATGTTGTTACATTTGTATATAATGAATTTAAATTTTATTTAAATTGTATTTTAATTCCTTTCAATTAGTTGTATCTTTTACCATTTAGTCACTGCATTTTATTTTAAAAAGTTAAACGGCTCTGATGATGGCAAAAAATTGCCGAAATAGATCTATTAGCCTATAAGATTATGGAGTTTGTGTTTGGGAATAAATTATTTTTAAACCGATTTAGAGTATTGGAAAAAATTAAAAATAAAATCGATTCAGCCAAGTGCGCCACTTTTTTCAATCGAGTTTGCCTAAAAGAATATATATATATATATATATATATATATATATATATATATATATATATATATATATATATATATATATATATATATATATATATATATATATATATATATATATATATATATATATATAAACACATACACATACACATATATATATATAACATAAACTGACCAGGCTATTTGCATAAATGTATACATAAAAAAACCAAAAAAGTACCCGGGTTGCCAGCTAGCATACATAATAAAAACTATCAGTACGATAGTACAATTCTATAACTGAAAACGTGGGCCGCATCAGAGAATGTGAAACAATCAGGACCAACGTTTTAAACTATAATGGTAGCTTTTAGTATTTATGCTAAACAAATGTAAAGCCTGAGAATGTTTTTTGTCTTTTTTGTAGATGAGATAAATGGTTATTTTGTGTGTGTGCCTTGTGGGCGTATACAGGAACTTGCCTATAGCGCGTAACTCTAGCGACTGAATTATAAAAAAATAAAAAATTTCAAACTCTCAATTCGAAATTTAGAAAAATTTTAAATATATTTTTAAATAATTCAGAAAAATTTCTAATATGTCTTAAATATTGATACTGCAGTACAGTGCTGATATAGAAGTGTTTAGCATATAGTCTATGTAAAAACACCACCAAGTGATTAAGCAGCCATCCCGCAAATACACCAGAGAGTTGAATAGGAGCAATGGTCACTTAGGTTAATATACCTATATCGACCCATGCGGAAGCGTTTTGTTGTCATGCACAGCAGGGCGTGCGCTGGTTAATCGACTTGCAGGATAATCGACTTATTCGCAGGATAATCGACTCCTTCGCAGGATAATCGACTCCTTCGCAGGATAATCGACTCCTTCGCAGGATAATCGACTCCTTCGCAGGATAATCGACTCCTTCGCAGGATAATCGACTCCTTCGCAGGATAATCGACTCCTTCGCAGGATAATCGACTCCTTCGCAGGTTAATCGACTCCTTCGCAGGTTAATCGACTTTCCAACTAAAGTCGATTAACTGGCAACTGTCGATAAACCTTACAATAACCGTTCGCTTCGTATGACCCACGCGAGTTTATTATAGAGAAAATAATTTTTTTTATATTTACATGTCAGATGCCGAAGATCTTCTATCAAACTCTACATTCGAAATCATCATTCATTATCATCATTGATTAGGCATTGTTGATATGATTATAGTTGCTGAATTTGGTATCTTATAATCAATTTTTCATTTTGAGTGTTTCTACTGTATGTGTTGATTGATTGATTGATGATTTTTTGTCTATGTTCCTCCTACTTGACTTGTTGTTTTAAAGAGCTGCAATTCAAGATGCCGCCGGTTTGTTTGTCTGTCATATTTTACGTTTTTTCCTGTTTTTTAAACAATTTTTTTACGTTGCTGACAGGTTTTCAGCCGGAATATTTATGCACATTTTTAAATAATACTTGAAACTTTTGTGCGGATTTCATATGTCAAATTTTTGTTCATGAGACTTCCCCCTTATCTGTAATTGTACTGCTTCCAAACAGAGCCCAGGAGTTGAAGGACCACCCATTCTTTGCGGGGATCGACTGGCAGCAGGTGTACCTGCAAAAATATCCACCACCACTCATCCCGCCCAGAGGTGAGGTCAATGCTGCTGATGCTTTTGACATCGGGTCGTTTGACGAGGAGGACACGAAAGGCATTAAGGTATTTATTAAATACTTAATTTGGGCATTAAGGTATTTATTAAATACTCAATTGGGGCATTAATTTATTTATTAAATACTCAATTGGGGCATTAAGGTATTTATTAAATACTCAATTCGGGCATTAAAGTATTTATTAAATACTCAATTGGGGCATTAAGGTATTTATAAAATACTCAATTGGTACGTTAAGTGTATTTTATGATTATTTTAATTCTTTTTTTGTACAAATTTGGTATGCAGGCAGGTGTTTATGCAGCAATTTCTATGTAACTTTGAAATAAACTTACGTTCATATTTCATAGTGCTATCAATATTAATGTTGTTATTATTGTTATTATTATTTTTTTTAATTAAAGTGTCTGATTTTTATCTCCTATCATTCACGATCAAAGGTTGAGCTTTCTTTCTCTTGGTGGTTTGATCGAACCAGAAAGCAAGCATTGTTTAATTATAAGATATTTTTTTTCAAGTCTACTTGAATTGAAGATCGTACACGCGCATACATACAAGCATACAAATATACACCAACATATTCCACTGCACGATATAATTATTAATCTGCATGCCCGTTTTGTGTAGTAGTGTTCTACACTGACTGCTTCTTGTTTGTACAGTTGACAGAGGCAGATCAGGAGTTGTACAAGAACTTCAATCTGGTGGTTAGTGACAGATGGCAGCAGGAGATTGCCGAGACAGTTTTTGATGCAATCAACCAGGATGCTGACAAGTCAGAGCAGAAGAGGAGGCAGAAGCCGAGAGCTGATGAATCGGATGAAAATTGTGAGAAAGTGTTGAGTCTGTTGTTGATGAAATTGTGAGACAGTGTTGAGTCTGTTGTTGATGAAATTGTGAGAAAGTGTTGAGTCTGTTGTTCATGATATTGTGGGAAAGTGTTGCGTATGTTGTGGATAAAATTGTGAAGTAGTGTTGATTTTGTTGTGTGTAAAATTGTGGAGTAGAATTGACTGTTGTGGATAACATTGTAGAGTAGTGGTGAGTTGGTTGAAGATAATGTGAACAAAATTATGGAGTTGTGTTGAATTTGTGTGAATGAAATGTGGATGGTGTTAAGTTGTAGTGGTGTAATTGTAGTTATGATATGAGTCTACTGTTTAGGAAGGAATTGTAAAATTGCACGAACTTATTGGAGAACTTTAATCTTTTTTAGAGAAGAGATCATGTTATGAATTTTAATTTCTTTGTGAATTTAATTTTTCGTTCTCTAGTTGGCCCAACGGATTGTATAGTAGAGGGTGAAGTATTGAAGCTTGGAGGACCGACAGTACTCCAAACATGGCAGAAGAAGCACCTCAAACTCTACCCCAACAGACTGGAATTTTATCCAAAGAATAGGGATGGACAGATTGTTAAAGGGAAAGGAGTTGAAGTGAGTGTGTTGGAATGGAGGATTTTAAAATAATTTTCAAAACGTTGTATATTTATTTGTTTATTAATTATGATAACGATATTACGGAAATATTTTTATTGATTGTTTGGTTGGTTGGTTGCAGCTCATTCCAATGACGGAGATCCTTGAAGTATCTCCCGACTTCCAGAAGATGAATAAAACGGAGAACTGCATCGTAATGTACATGAAGAATGAATCGAAGATTGCCATCACATCACCTGTAACTTTCATCTTTCTATGTTGCATGCATGACAGACAACTTCCGGTTTTTAGCTACATTTCAATCGTTTAGCATTTCGTTCGGTCAGTGTTTTAATGACTTTTTAGGATCGGGTTTTGATCAACCAATGGAAGGACGAGATGATCAACGGCTTTCGCCTGTCTTCTCAAATCCTGGCCAACATGAACAAAAAGGTACGAAGCAAGTACGGTGCCGAGACGGGAGTGGGCAGCACAGATGGCAACGCCGGTGGCATACTCCATTCTCTTGAGAAGTGCAGCAGCGAGGAGAGCTAGGTGTTTCCTTGTTGTCTCCAGCTCATAATCACGTTGGTTTGTTTTTCTTGAATTAAATCGAAGAAAAAGATTTTATTTTATTCGTTCATTCATCATATGCATGTTTGAGATATCAACAACCTCGATCAGGTTGAACCAGGTTGAACCGGGGAGATAGAGTTTCATTTCCCACGCTTGTTGTTTCTATTTTTATGTTTGGCGTCTTGAAAAATCTCAAAAATAAGCGATCAGTCAGAAACACGTGTCTGCTTACTACTCAAGGTTAGTTCTGCATAAACAGAGGAAAATGAAAACTTTCATTTTTTGCAGCAAAATAGCTGTATTGTAATAAATCAAAATATTAAATCCAAGAGATATCAAAACATAAAAATGACAAGAGATGATGAGTATGAGGAAATCTGAATGATTGAAATTAAAGATTAAAGCAAAATTAATTTAAAATATTTTTACAATTAAATGTCAAATCGATTTAAAATGTCACAAAAACATTGATTGAGACATGCTCCACCTCATCCACCCCATCTCACCGGTCTGCCATAATTGTTGTACATATAAGTTATGAATGATTTTAATTCCATTTTGTTTGGTGTCAAAAATATGGGTTTGTTTTATTTCTGATTCTATTTAATAAATAATACTTATTACTGGTTCAATAGGACTGTGATGGCATTTATTACATCATAAAATGTTATTCAGCTTAGTACAGTGATAAGGTAAAAATGATTTGTGGTCATAAATAAGTCTGGAAGGAGAACATATGTTTCCATCCAATCTTAATATCGAATAGATTCAAAACTTCCTAAGCTACTGAAGTGGTTCGTTTGTTAATTTTTCTCTGCAGGAAAATTGTGTTATTGTTATTATTCTATGTTTTCAAAGTCCCTTGGCTTAATTCTTGATCCTGGTTAGTAGTCCTATCAAAATCAAAGCTCATGACAAAACTGTTGCTTATAGCAGTTGCATTACCGAATGTTCTCATTGTAACTTTCATCTGCAGTCTTTCAAACACGTCATACTTTTCTACTAATATAGCCACTTAATAGCCAGTATGCTTGCATGCCGTTAAGTAACATCTAAACTGAACTGATTATTAGCATTATTATTTCTTCACAAACGAGACCAACTGGTCAAGGTCACTTTCAAAAACTCTCTATTGATTTCTTCAGATGCCTCTAAACCTCACTGACCTCTGATAAATAAAATATTACTTAATTTTAAGATTATAAAAAACATCATAAACAATTGTTAACACCAGGAGCAGCAATGTTTCAAACCAACTTACTTTGATGAATTAACCACACCAGGTCATAAAACAAGCATACCTTTTTTGAACTTCTGAGAAACTACAAACTCATCAATAAAGTCTTATTATTATTATTATTATTATTATTATTATTATTATTATTATTACTATTATTATTGTTATTATTATCAAAAATTTATAAATTTTTAGACTTATTAAAAAAAAATTGAAGACCCCCCACTTGAGTGAGAATAAATTTTTCTGTGACTTTGTATTGAGCTTAAGCAACAAATCAAATCACTTATCATAGCACTTTAGTAATGCCTTTTACTTCAAGTAAATAATTCATTCATGGAGAATATTCAGACCTTGCTGATTGGATTTCTTTAACTTTGAGCTTTAAAAATATAAGTTGCTTAGTTAATCCTTAGAAATAAAACAATATTGTTGAATGTATATAAACTCAATGGTAGAGCTTTATTTTAGATAGCTGGTAATTCATGGAAATGCTTTGAAACTTTTTTGCTTCTTTAATTTCTTTGTGAACGTAATTTGCCTGTTGGGAAGAATAGTTGAAACTTCCACTCACAAAATCATACACAAATAGTATTGATGTTTAAGTTTCACAGTTGTTCTACAAATCATTACATTATTGTACCACGTCTACTATCAAACTTTATGAAAATAACAGAACTGAAAGAAAACAGGGTTTTTTTTTTCAAATCTCTTATGTATTGGATTTGTTTCTTAGGACAAAGATAATACAAAATAATTGTTTAAATTGAAAAAAATTTTCAAAATATTTCAAAATTTAATCAAATGCATTGTCATGAAGAGCAGCAAGATTATAATCCAAGTTTCAGCTTGATTGGATGACGGAAAGTTTATTAATTTTAACTTATAAGATTTGTTCACAAACAGGACTGACGTTGAAGTTCACACAAGGGATTTAAAAATACTGAAGAATATTTTAAAGTGGGTAAACAGAAATAACATTAACATAATTTATATTGGTGGTACTCAAGCTCCGACAGCCTCTAAAGATTATCTCTGCGGTTTAAAACCACTCATATAAGCCATTTTTAGGTGGATTTGTGGCTCAATATTTTTGAATAATATTTTAATAGTTAAATGATTATTTAATTATTAATTATTTTACTATAATACCAACTTATTCTTTAAATATCTGTAAAAATTGTTTTTTTAATGTTTATTACTTTTGTTGTTATAAAATTATATATCTCAAAATAATGAACCACGAATTATCATGTTTTTTTTCTATTTCAGTTATCAATGCTGGTCATGAAGAAACTACAATTTTAAGATTCACCTGAAGAAACCTGTCATGATTATTTGGTCAAGATTCTTTGAGCTGTGGAGTTTGAGTGACATTTTTTAAAAGTATTATGCGGTGTGAATGTGCGTAAGTGTTACGATGATGATGATGATGATGATGACGACGAAATTGATGACAGGTCGTTTATGTTCAGAAATTCTAATAATTCCCTCTGGTCATTATAGATGAAGTCAGATGTTTTTAGTCAAAAAATCGTGGAGCTGTGTTTTAGTTTATTCTAAAATGTTGCAACACATTTCCATTTTTTTTATGATTAGAGCTGGAAGAATCTTTTGACTGGAAACGTTTTGGTTGACAGTGTTACGTTCGTTTGGTAATATTTCATGTTCAGCGATTTTGTGATTATGGTAATTCTTGAAATTGTATATATATTTATATCTAAGTATAAAAACATAATTGCCAATATTATATTGAATTTAAAACATGTTAGTTTTTCTATTGACCGGGTTTTCTAATTTATATTTTCAATCGAAAGTTAGTATAAATCGTATCCTTTATTAATCTTCTCTGACGACAGACTTGGATTTTATGGAGATATATATTTATATACGAAAACATTTGGCAAATTATTTTGCGATGGTGACGTTTTGTCACGAGCAGCATGAAATTGTTCAGAGCAATTCAGTTTTACAACCTTTCAAATCTGCACAATTTTTTCCTTATGTTGAATGAAGCAGTAATTATTATTGTTACTGTTATTATTATTATCATTATTATTATTATTATTATTATTGTTATTATTATTGTTATTATTATTGTTAGAGATTTAGTTGTTTTGCTTCTCTTGTTACTTTTTTTTAATAATTGTCTGTGCAAATCAGTTGAGATGTAGGAATTCTCTGTGCTTTTTGTTCCGTTTTGCACTTTGTTGTGATATTGGTCAGCCTCTCTGTTCTCTCTCTCTCTCTCTCTTTCTTTCTCTTTCTATCTATCTTCTCCTGTTCCTGGTTTGTTTTTGTTGTCATTACGTTATTTCATTGACTGTTGTGGTTGGACCTGTACACACATGTATGCATTATTTTGTAATAACAAATCCTGGCATATTTCTGTTTGTTCTTCTAGTGATGGTCTTCAGTGAAGTGTTTTCTCTTCGTTGGAATATTTTTTTTTGTAAATTTTTCGACACCGAAGATTTGATAACGATGATGATTATGGCGATTTTTATTTAATCAATCTGACAAGTTATTTTTAGCTCTCGTTATTATCACGTGATATTTTTTTCTAGGAAGAAGAATCAAGATGGAGAATGTCAAATGTTGAACATTTGTCTATTATATACTCACACAGCCCCTCATACTGCACATGTCCTTTGCAGTATTGATATTAAATTAATGGGCTGAGCGAATAAATGATCATATTGTATTGGCTAATTACGTTAGTCTATAATTTGGAGAGGTAGTGTTCATTATAAAGTTGCATGTAAATATTTCTCATCATCTCGTCTTGTATCTCGCGAGGTAGCACCCACCTACCTAGTAGTGCTCATCTAAAAGTCTCCGTTTATAGCCCGATTGCTGCTTTTTTACTCTGGTTATATATTTTGATCGCGAGTATCGTTCATCTAAATTATTATTATTATTATATAACTATAATATTAATAATAAATCTATTATTTCAAATTATCATTTTAGAATAACCTGCACTCATGCTCTGGAGCGTCGGTGCTACAATAACGTATCTTATCGATTGTTTAAATAGATTTTCTAGTCTTTCTCCTTGCTGCAGAATTGTACACGACGAATATCCCGAATCCTGAGAGACGATTAATAGATGATTTTGTAATAAGTGTGCATGGATGAATTAATTCATTGATGAGTGAATGAATGCATGCATGCATGCTTGCTTGTCTGCGTGTTCATTGAGGTGTATAAAATTTAAAAGAAGCTACTTAAACATTTCGTTGGCGTCTGAAAAACTATCCAGTTGTGTGTACATTCAATTGAATTGAAAGTGCTGGTAATAAATATTCCATCTACCTGCCACGACAGAATTCTTTAAGTAAATCACTTGGTCTTTAAATAATAGATTTCTCGTTCTGAGCAGCAGTACCTATACGAGTGGTGTGGAACTGATTTAAATAAGATTCCATTCAACGCATAGTAAAGATGTTTTCTGACAACCATCTTTGGTTAAACTTTGAGTTTCTTGCTTAAATCAAGAGACAGTATAGGTACATTGTCTCAAAAAGTAGCCACTGACTAAGTAAGTCTAACAAAACAATAAGGATCATAATAGACTTCGCCCACTTAGCCTATATATATATATATATATATATATATATATATATATATATATATATATATATATATAATCACGAATTCAACTCAGCATTGATGATATCCAAAATATCATAAAACAAAAGCGTTAGAGGAATGTAAGGCAATTTGGAGCAACTTGCTTCAGAACAACCATCACAAGAAATTCAATCCCCAGCCGTCTTCCCACTCAAAATTCCAAGAATAGAAAAAAAGATAATTTCCAGGCTCCTTGCTAACTCCATCCTCAAATTTTACGGAAAACAACACAGGACTCTGCGACACATGTTAAGAACCGGACACCATCAAGCACTTCCTTACAAGCTGCAGAGCACGGGCACCCCTCCATCAAAAAATAGGAAATAATATACTAGATTTACTAGAACAAGCAGACTGTGACATCAGATCTATCCTAAAGAACCAAAATGTCAAGATCTCATTCTTAATTGGTTTTTACTAAGGGTGTACCAAGTAGGTACTAACCATTCAAGTACAAGTACAAGTAAAGTACTCAGGTCACAAGTAGAATTTTTGGCTCAAGTACACATATAAGTGCATATAATTAAAAATTACCTTTAAATGAACTTTACTGAAATAAATGAAAATACTAATGAGTATTTTAATCTATATTACAGTTTTAAAAAATAAGTGAAGACAGTTTATTGTCAGAAACTTTAGCACGTGGTGGTATCATTATCAAACCACCTTGGCTAAAAACTCGTTCTACAGGTCCCGGAAAACTCGACGCGGGAATTCGGGAATACTCAGAGCTCCTAGTGCCGGGTAAAATAATTTATCAAGTTTTTTTTATTTAATTTTCAGAATAATAGGCAATTAAACGATTCTTCGAAATCAACCTACTGGTAAATATTTCACAATTTGTGATTCTTCATCCGTTAAGTAAGTATAGCATGATTTTGCAAGAATTTTTGAAAAGTTTATGTTTCTTAGCCGGACTAGCTGGCACTGTAGTAGTAGTGCAGGTATTTTTTAAAATTAAAATTCAGACAAGTACACGGCGAGTACTAGTTTCAAGTACATAAAAGTTTCAAGTACAAGTACTCTAACAGAGTACAAGTACCAAGTAACCCTATATACTATCTCTAGTTTTTACGAAATGAACCAGGCCTAATTTGAAAGAACTCCGGGAAAAAATTTAAAAAGTTACTAAACTTATTGTCTATTATGTGTGTAAATATATTTACGTCTATATAATGTAGATATGTATGTAGCGGCGGATCCAGGAATTTCGTAAGGGGGGCGCCCAAAATTTTTTTCAGTTTTTTTTTTAAATTTCGATTGATTTTGCAAGATGTCTTGAATTTTTTATTTAGTAAAACCATACCAAAGGAATTGAAATTAAACTTTTAATCTACTCGCATTTTCCCCTCTTTTTTCTCTTTCACTTTCTTTCTGTATATTTTCTCTCTGGAGCAATATCAACACAAAACACCTCTTTTTTCATCATAGAGTTAGGTCATCAGACACTTAAAAGCTAAATTAAGTGAACCATGAAAAACTTTCGTAATTAGGCGGCTACTAATTTTTGCAATTTTTGATGATAATAAGTCTATTAAATAGAAAAACCTTCTAAATACTTGTTATGTGAAATATGTGTAAATTGAAAATATAATAACTTGCAACTTCAGGAGACCCACTCAAACATCAGATGCAGAGGGCCCACTCCACTGTCATAAGGGCCTATCTATAAAAAAAAAACTTCGTTAAAACCTCTGAATCTTCAACTTTATACTTTTTAGGACAATTTTGGGTCCTCATTTTTGTTTTTTGGATGCCCAAAACTACGTCAGAGGGTCCACTCAAACATCACAGGTAGGCGACCCACTTCACCGTCATAGGGACAGGGGCCCGCCTATCTAAAAAAAAAAGGCCCGTTCAAACCTCTGAATCTTCAACTTTACACTTTTTAGGCCAATTTTGGGGCCTCATTTCTATATCCTGGGAACCCAAAACTTTTTGAGCCGTCTAAACTTATTTAGAAAAAAGAGCGTCTTTTTCAACTTTTTTGCAGGACCTGCAGGTGAAAGTCTAAATGTTTTTTGAGATAATATTTGAGTTATATTTTGTATTGAACTGGTTTGAAAAAGCCCGAAATTTTTAAATATCTGCCAATTATCAGAACTATTGTTGGTCGAGAGGTGAATTTAGCAAAGATAAAGCCTCAGGATACAGACAAACAGAATAAAATTGCAAGCTAAGTAAAAAATTAATGTTTAATTTTTTTAAACTTCTAAAGGGGGATCCCAGTCTCCCTGGGCCCTCCCCTAGATCCGCTACTGTATGTATGTAAATACAGTAAATACTATTTTTACTATTACTTCTCATCTCACCACTCTCTCAATATCTTATCTAAACGTAAATAACACTTTCTGTCTAACATTATTATTTTATTTCTTTCTCTTTCCCTTTATTTATTTTTTGTTTTTTTCTGGTTTTTTTTTATTTAACTTTTTTTTATTGGCTTTTCCAATTTTTTTCTGAGCGTAAACGCTGAAAAAGTGACAACAGCAACAACAACAAAATCAGCACGACAAAAAACTAGAAAATCATCAGCATCGTTAGGCACAGACAGGTATCGGCGTTAAATAATAAATAAGCAAGTAGCTACAAAATTAATGTTTATTTTTTTTAAACTTCTAAAGGGGGATCCCAGTCTCCCTGGGCCCTCCCCTAGATCCGCTATTCTATGTATGTAAATACAGTAAATACTATTTTTAGTTTACTATTACTTCTCATCTCACCACTCTCTCAATATCTTATCTAAACGTAAATAACACTTTCTGTCTAACATTATTATTTTATTTCTTTCTCTTTCCCTTTATTTATTTTTTGTTTTTTTCTGGTTTTTTTTTTATTTAACTTCTTTTTATTGGTTTTTCCAATTTTTTTCTGAGCGTAAACGCTGAAAAAGTGACAACAGCAACAACAACAAAATCAGCACGACAAAAAACTAGAAAATCATCAGCATCGTTAGGCACAGACAGGTATCGGCGTTAAATAATAAATAAGCAAGTAGCTACAAAATTGACCTCATAGGAGAAAGATCTTACATTATGTAATTATGACGCAGAATATTAAAAAGTACGTTTAGTTTAGTTTTAGTTAGTTTAGTTTTAGTTTAGTAAAGTTAAAATATGCTCTTGTTCTGCTATAAATTGCTATATTTTATTTATAGAACTTTTTGTGCACGTGTTAATAAACTATTCCGAAACATATATTATTCTATATAATATATGATTTGGCCAATTCTTAGGATTAGTTTTTGTTGAGTTTCAAAACACGAGACGAATGTTTATCAAATTTAAAAATTGAATTATTTTTTCCAATTTTTGAAGAGATGATAAAATATACCTGGATTTCAACGCCACTACGCCGATAGAAAATGAAGTTTTACTGGAAATAGTTTCAGCTCTTCATAAGGCTTGGGGTAACCCTAGCAGCTGCTATGAAAATGGTGTTTTTTATATCTATGTATCTTGTTCAATTCTTGCATATTTTTACATTTAATATTTTCTTTTTAGGAAAGTTTGCTAAAGGTATGATAGAAAATGCTAGAAAACAAGTTGCAAATATGATATCTGCTACTTCTACTGGTACCTGATCTTGTTTCTGTTATAACTTTCAGCGAAACTTTAAATAATCAGTTTATTTTAAAATTATTATTTTAGAGATTATCTTTACATCCGGTGGTACAGAATCCAACAATATCGTTTTGTCCACTGCAGTAAGAAACTTCTCTAGCGAGAATAACAAGGACAAGTATTTTTGTGATTTTGACAGAGGAGAGAAAATAGCAGTTCGTCCGCACATCATATCTTCAGATCTTGAGCACGACTCCATAAAGTTAACATTATTACATCTTGCTCAAACTGGCCAGGCTGGTGTGCTTCTTTTTATGTTTTGTTTGTAAGTATTTGGGTTGTGGTTTTTCAAGTTATAACATTTCTATACTAGTTCAAACAAAATAAGACATATGAAAATGTAAGTAAACTATTTCTAAATAATTTTCAAATTTTGTATTCAAGTTATAACATTTCTGTACTAGTTCAAACAAAATAAAACATATGAAAATATAAGTCAAGTATTTCTAAATAATTTTCAAATGTATTATTAAAGTTGTACATTACTTAAAATATTCTGTCTTTTCAATTCCGACAGAAGTAACATTCGTACCTTCATCTCACACGACCGGCTCTGTCGATGTGGAGAAGTTATTCTTGTCTGTTCGACCGAACACTTGTCTTATAACTGTGATGTTAGCCAATAATGAAACTGGTGTCATACAGGTAGGTAGATGGTATTATCATTATTATTCGATAAATATTGTGTTATTGTGAAAATATTGCAACCATTTTGTGGAAGAGTTATCCTTGAAATGATTGTTGGCTTTTGACAGCCAGTTGAGCAAATAGGTCTCAAGTTGATGGAGTTGAATCAGAAAAGGTTGGCAGAAAACCTCAATCAAATTCATTTGCACACGGATGCAGCACAGGCCATTGGAAAGATACCAGTCAATGTTGATGTGCTAAATGTTCATTATTTAACAATTGTTGGACACAAAGTAAAACTTTTTAACATTTCCTCAATTTGTTTTATATTTACTTATTTTTTTCAAATTAAATTTTTTATCTTGACAAAAGCATTCAGCATACTTGGTGCTAAAAAAAATGTTTCCTCTAATCTTTATGAATAATTATTCTGCAGACTTCTTATAATAAAAAGACTTCTTATAATATCTGTTTATCATTGTCATCATCATCATTATTAATTGTTAACGTTTGAAACCAATCATTGACAGTTCTATGGTCCTCGAATCGGTGCTTTGTTCTATCGAGATGCACCACTTGTGCCAATGTTCTATGGTGGTGGACAAGAAGGAAACATCAGACCAGGGTTTTGTTCATTTATTTCTTTTTAAGAAGAAAAGTTTAAATTCAACTTGTTTTTTATATTTGTTTTTATATATGGATGTATGTATTTAACATATTTTTATACTTGTTTTCTATATTTATTTTCATTGTTTACGCACCTAGGATTTTTTGGGGGGTGGTGGGTTGGAAATTTCTTTACAGCTTCACTTATGTAATACTTTTTAAACCATAAAGAACAAAAGTTTTTAACACAGTCAAATCAAAAAGCAGAATAGTTTTATTTAAATTCAAAAATATCTACGTTTTTCAAAATGTCAAGAAAAACTTATTATTATAGACAAATAAACCATTTTTTTAAACAAAAATGATGGAATTCCTGGTTTTTCAGCAGATGAATTCCAAAGTAGAGTCCACTGTTGGTGTGAAATATATCAATACAAATGCAAAAATGTTGAATTATTTAATCTGTAACAACAATTTCTAAAAAAATTGTTTTGTCATATATTTGTATGAAAACTTCAAATATTTGTCATGCTAGTAATAGCAAGGATGAACTAAATCATATATAATAAATAATTAACTAAAATATGTTTACATCAAACTTTCTGTGTTCTTATCATCATTAAAACCCAGAAACCATGTATGTATATTTGTACATGTCACTGCTCTTCATTAGTCTTCATACTGAGTTTTAATTTACTTTAAAACATAATTGTGAAGCATGAATGTTTTATAAGTGTTGTTTTCTTATCAATAAATTGTGAGGATGTATTTTATTATATAAAATCTTTTCAGGACAGAAAATACTCCAATGATTGTAGGTCTTGGAAAGGTTGGTCCTAGCTTTTTTGAATTTAATTTGAATTGTATAAAATCTTTCTTATAGAAAATAATCATTATTGTGGAATGAATAATAAAAATGTTTATTACCTTGACATTATTTAGTTATTGAATAACATTTTTATTTATTTATTGTTTTTTGTAATGTTCATCAATAATTTCTGAGTTTAAAGTATTGCTTAAAACAGAGTAACAGCTCATTTGGAATGATATTTTATTTTAAAAAGTAAAACATGATGTTTATGTTTATCTTAATTTTACTTAAGTGGAAATATAAATATGATTAATATTTCACTAACCTTATCTTTCTCTGAATGTACATGATGATAAATAACATCTCTCTTTCTGATAGTACATGATAATAAAACATCTTTCTTTTTGAGTGTACATGATAGTACAATAATATTATAATTTTTTTAGTGTGTGATGAAAGTTTATTAATTATTAATTATTTTTGAGTATACTGGATAATATAATAATCTTTACAGGCATGTGACCTCGTATCTTTACATCTCAAAGAATATCAGAAGCACATGAAAAGTGTCCGAGATTATCTTGAAATGCAATTAGAGGTTTGTTGACTAGCCTGTTTATGCTTTGTTTGATGATTATGACATGATTAGAAGATAAGTGATTATTTTATAATATATTTATATTTAGTTCATATTTATATATCCTTTTCTTTAATATTTATTTCATATTTATATATAATTATTGTTTTACTGCATATTTGTTATTGATTAAATTCATTATATGTTTTCTTGTATTATAAAAGTAGTTTATTGCAGTTTTTTTTATATCTTCAGCTAATCTTTCCAGGCCGGGTACATTTCAACGGGAAATTTCCGCATAGCGAGAGACTCCCGAATACGTGCAATGTTTCAATTCTCGGCTCTCAGCTAAAAGGTAGCATTCTTTGTAATTTGGTCAACTAATAGAAAAAAATAGATATTGTCTGATTTATTTAAACTGATTCGACATAGTATATAGTATTTATCTATGAGTTCTATTTTTTACCAACTCATTGTTATTGTTTATCTCGTGTTGCTATTTATTTTTATTAATAATAAAATAATAATTTTTATTAGGGAGTTCTGTCCTATCAGAGACCAAACATTTGGAGGCCAGTATAGGAGCTGCTTGCCATTCAAATACTTCAACAAGGTGATTTTGTTGGTTATGCAAAATTGACCGGAGGTAAATTTAATCACGGTACATATTCTTGTGATGTATAATATAATTAAAATCATTGAAATGTCATGTTGTTATTGTCTTTATCAGAGCTTCGTCTATTCTGTTGTCGATTGGCGTTCCAGAAGATATAGCTGTGAATGCGATGAGGTTAAGTGTCGGCAGACACACGACTTGTGACGATGTCAATAAAGTTGTTGCAGATATCAAGCAGGCTGTTGATTCTTTGACATCTTATCACTGATCTGCTTACATTGCAATTTATTTGTTTCTTGCAATTGATTGTACATTTTCTGCTGTTTTGGTTTTTCATTACATTGTTTTAAGTTACTCTCAGATTATGTAATTGGTTTATATTTATAATGTGTTTCAGTTTGGACAATCCAAAAAATTTACGTTTCCAGATGTAAGTTTACGTTATCAGCTTGTTTTCTGACACATGGGAATATGAGTGCTGTTTATTTGTTTTCAAAGATTCTTAGATTTGTTATGCTCTTAAATCTTAAAACATTATTTCACAGCTGAACACAATTTTGAATTTTTTGAGAAAAAAAAACATTGTTGATGTAAAATAGGATGATATTTTTTATTTTATTGCCCAAAAAAATCAGCATTTCAATGCAAGAAAAATGTTTGATGTTGAGTCCATTTGTCAAGGTTCAACGACAAAATGAACACCGACAAAACGTTCACAGTCACAGTGAGCTCCAATTTGATTTAAGTGGCTCTGAACGTTTTGATCTTTATGAGCAGTCATTGCGTCAGCAATCAGCAATGACTTTGCCGAAAAAATCCTCCTGGCCTAGCCTTGAAACATTTATCCACCCCATATTTTCGCTGTTCATCCAACCTTTTTTATTGCAAACTACAACCACGTCAGGAAGAAATTTTTCTCGAGGCATTGTTACCCTCTTAAAGATAATCATTGGTTTTAATTTTGATCCACTTGCAGTGCAAGCAAGGACAACTGTAAAGCAAGACCTCTCGTGTCCAGTACTTGTGATCGCAACAGTCTTTGCACCTGATGGAGTTATGGTCCTTGTTGGTGGAATATCAAAAGACAATGGAACTTCGTCCATGTTTATAACATCCAAAGGTGAGACACCCATCTCAGATATCTCCTTTGAGACGAATTCTTAAAATTTAATAATGTTTCTTCCTAATTGTCTGGAAGTTTCTGCCCTACTGTTGTCCTTGTTCTGATTGATAACCCGTTTCTTTTCATGAATTTGGAGATCCACGTAAAACTTGCGGTAAAACCCTCAATTTCATGTTCATAGGCTAGAAGCGTTATCTGCGGGGCGCGTTATTTGCGTACGCGCGTTATATGCAAAAAAATACGGTAATAATATGGAAAAAGATTATATATATACTAGCAGTGCCCGTAGCGGCTTCGCTCGCATGAAATTAGAGAGTTTGAACCGTGCATCCATAGTAGAGATCAATTTTTTAGGTCTCGGCTCGGCCCGTCGACAACTTAGCCTAGCCCGTTTTAAAAACCCAAACTCCTGGCCCGGCACAGCCGCCTGAATTAGGCCCGGCCCATTCTTACAGGCCTAGAAGTTCTATATACTTAATGAAAAACTTCGGCCCGTCCCACCTTGACTTCAGGTTTGGCCCGGCCCAACTGAAGACCATAAAATCACTAAAATATCTATATACTTGGTAAAAAATCTCGGCCCGTCCCACTTTGATTTAAGGTTTGGCCTGGCCGTGTGAAGACTCTAAAATAATGGCTTGCCCGGACGGTGATAAACTGGACTTAGCTACTTTTAACCGGCACAAAACTTCAAAATACTAATTTTTACATTTGTAGCACTTACAGTTTTTGAGTAGCAGTTATTTTGAAATCAAATAACCCTTATTTCCACCCCACATTTGAGGTCCTGGAAACCAAATTTTTAAAAAATGTTGAAACACTTATATCATTATTTTTTGAGTAAATACTAAATACTAATTTTGACATCTGCAGCATTCACAGTTTTTGAGTAGCAGTTACTTTAAAAACCAGAGAAACCTTTTTTCCACCCCACATTTAAGGTCCTGTAAACCAAATTTATAAAAAATGGTGAAACACGTATATCTTTATTTTTAAAATAGAAACTTAATACTAATTTTTACATCTGTGGTATTTACAGTTTTTGAGTAGCAGTTACTTTAAAAAACAAATAACTATATTTTCCACCCCACATTTGAGGTCCGGGAAACCGAATTTTCAAAAAATGGTGAAAAACTTATCTTTTTGTTTTTCAAGAAGAATCCAGATACCAAATTTCAAAATCTCCTCATTTTTGGTTTTCTAGATATACATTGTTTTAGAAAAAAGTTTGTTTTCCAGTTTCTTCCCCTCAGGAGCAAAATTTTCAAAAATCTTTTTTTAGTGGATGCTTACGAGCTTACGCAATAAAAGTAATATAAGTTCCAAATTTCACGTTCTTGGATGAGGCGTTTGAGCTCGGCGTTGATTATCAGTCAGTCAGTCAGTCAGTCAGTCAGTCAGGATTTTTTTTTTTTCCATAATAGTTTATAGTCCTTTACACCAGGTGTTTTAAGACTGAAATGGCTGTATGTAGGAAGCACCTAAGTACTTCCTGTCGTGGATCATAATTTGTTCTTTTTAACTTTTCCCTCCTCCTTTCTCCAGGCTTGGGACTGGCTTGCAAATGCAAGGCGGAGTTAGTCAGTCAGGACATGTTCTTTTATATATATATATATATATATACGCGATATAAATATATATATATATATATATATATATATATATATATACATACTAGCATATGTCTTCCATGTCGTTAGACAAAGACAAAATCTCCTGATTAATGCGTTTCTGTACGTGCTGGCTCTAAATGGCTTTGAGAAATCGAAATTCCCATCCATTCTAAACATATGTTCCATGACATATATCCCACAATTAAAAGCGTCCTTTTGTTGTCTTCGGTTAGCAATTACTAATTCATCAACATAATATGCCATTGCTTTATTTCTTAAACTGCACACCTGCTACAAAAATAGTCTGAACTTCTTAAGTTCCTCCTTAATGTTCATTCCTTCTTCTACTAACGGATCGTAAAAAGAGATTTCCTCTTTACATTGTTTATAATAAATAAACAGAAATGATTTCGATGCTCATTATAGACGCAAAAAGTGTAAAGAGATTTAAAAAAGTTATAGTTAATAATGGGAGACTCAGGGGATAAATATTTGTCAAAATTTTCAAAGTTCAGTGTGAAGTCACCGCAGGGGATGTAATTAGAATTTTTCAACTTAATCGCTGCGATATAATCAATTACATAATTGCTCAACCATTCTCCGTCATATAAATACATGAATTTTGATAGCTTCAAAGACTCACCATTGAATCTACAGACGATCGATAATTTGTTTTTTTTTTTCAAAAATTTTGTAGTAGTTCTCATTAGTTAAGAGATGATTACTAAGTTTTATGGGTTCCTTTCCAACCGTTTTTGGCACATTAATTTTGATTGGTATTAACATTGTACGATACGTTCCCTTTCGTAGTACTCTCTTGCCTCATTTTTCTTTACTGGTTAGCTCAGGTTTAGCCTTAAGGTTCTTTCTAATCTTACCTTTTGGTTTTAGAATTGTGATCTCATTACACTTACCTTTTACATGGTTTCGCAGTAACCGAACAAATCTTCCGATTTTAAGATTTGTTTGGCTCTGCAGGACGTCCTGCTTAAAGTTCCTAAAATGGTTTTCTACCATCGAGTTTGAATGTGGTGTTCCCGGCATTGAATTTAAATAAGACCCTATCAATGGCAAGTAAGGGCAGTATTTCTTAAGGAATATTTCTAGGAACTTTATGTTATAAAGTTCGTTTTCATTTTCCTCTGAATCCTCATGCTTATGCTCTCCCAGCCAATCCTTATTCTTCTTAAAAAAAGGGACTGCGCTGATACACCGTTGTTTCAGGTGTATCTTCTTGTTCTACTTCTTCATCTTCATCTTTATCTACGTTCTCCGGTTGTATGGGTTCCGAATCAGTAAAGAGTTCCAAATACCTTTCTTTCTCAATGCAATTGCCCTTGCAACTTAGCAAGAAAAGAAAAGCTTTAATTATTACGTCAGCTGCAGCAAAGATGGCAGCGTATATAATCTTTGTTATTGCCAATAATTAGAATTTGAGTTGGTTTGGAGTGCTATTTTGCTTCGAGTGGCGAGCTAGACATTTCATTAAATGTGCACAGGACCGTAACCAGGAATTTGGAAGTGGGGGGCCGAAGAACTTTTTGGGGGGCACTGTATAAATTTTCTAATCACATAAATTGCACATTCCAGTGATTTAACCCCCAAAATGTGTTTCACGCAAAAAACAGGTTTAGCGATTGAAATTTGAATCTTAATCTACCATATTTAATTGAATTTGAAAATATTCTGAATCAACATGTAAAAAAACACATCACATGGATCATAATGTCAGAGAACAATACGGCGCGATTTTTGGGCAAACTTTTCTATGAAAGTGTTCAAATCTACTTTTAGCGTAAAATCCTTCTAAAAAACAGGTAGTACAAATTTAAATTTACGCTCAAGGCCCATTGGTTGGCGATAAGGCCGCAGAATCCGCGTGAGAGTGGAGAAACTGCTCTCGCACGTAGCAGTCGACACACCGATGGTGATTGCTTAGGCATACAGCTGATACACATTTGGAAATGCATCGCGGTACTGCAGCATTGCATATGCTGCATCTTCCTACGACGAATTTGGCTGGAATTTGTTACGGCACAGTCGCATTGCACTAGGCAATTCGCTAGGGAGGGCAACTTGGTCGAGGCAAAGGAGCTGGCTGAGTGGTGGTTCAAAGCACTTCTCAACAAGAATTTTCTGAGATGATGGAACGAAATATTCTACAGCTTGAAACAAAACCAAGTTGCTTGAGCTTTCTTACCAAGATTTTTCCAATTCATTTTTAAATTATTGCAAACTTTTATTTAGGTTACAATCTGTGTGTGTGTGCGTGTGGTTTTCTCTGTACGCAAATCTTCAAGTAAAATTTAACCATCTTTTTGACTAGATAGGAAGCTGAAACTTTCAGGATAGCTTTATATTGGATGACAATACATGATTCAATTAAAAAAAACAAACTTAATTTGAACATCTTTCGTATTTCTAAATCAAGTGTATTTAAAATTAAAGTTTGTCTTCAAAAACTCGTTTTTTCCTTTACTTGTTTTATTAGCTCACATACGATTGATTATTTAGATTAGTTGATGGAAGCAGTATTTATCATACTTGTTGTATAATATCCAGTTAGTTAAATATCTGCATTCAATATTAAATAAAAGTTATTTTTTAAACTGTTTTTTAAAACTAACCAGGCCCCCCGGCCCCATAGCTGGTTACGGCCCTGAATGTGCATATCACAGTTTCACCATTTTTACGTCTTTAGGTTTTTTTTCTGCTATCGACCATTCGTAGGCCTTTTGGAGGTAACTGGATATAGTTAATGTATTGAAACCTTGCAACACAGCGGATACAAGGGCCATCGAGAAATCCGTAACCACTTCTTCAAAAAGTGTCCAAACGTGTTTATGTTCCAAAGCGTAATGCTTAACTTGAGGCTGATATCCAGCTATAGTGGCGGCGTTGTGTCTACAACTTATTATATATATATATATATATATATATATATATATATATATATATATATATATATATATATATATATATATATATATATATATATATATATATATATATATATATATATATATATACATATACTAGCGGAGATACCCGGCGTTGCCCAGGTTTTTTAGAGGTTTTTCAAATGTTTGTCTCTTTCCCTCCCGTTTCCTTTCCCACTTGCTTTCCCGCTCTTGCTCGCATTCCCGTTTTCGGTCACTTTCCCACTCCCGGTCGCTTTCATTCTCCCGGTCGCTTTCCCGCTCCCGGTCGCTTTCCCGCTCCCGGTCGCTTTCCCGCTCCCGGTTGCTTTCCCGCTCCCGGTCGCTTTCCCGCTCCCGGTCGCTTTCCCGCACCCGGTCGTTTTCCCGTTCACGGTCGCTTTCCCGTTTCCGCTCACGCTTGCTCTCCCGTTCCCACTCACGCTTGCTTTCCCATTTCCTGCTCGCTGTCCGTCCCCGGTCGCTTTCCCGTTTCTATAAGAGACAAACTAACCCACAAACATTCATCTATATATATATTAAAATAAATGTCTGTGAGTTTGTGGATCTGACTCTTATAGAAATCTGAACCGATGGAGCTATTCGGATGAAATTTGGCATACAGGAAAAAAAAGTTAAGAAGGTTTGGACTCCCTACTCCGATCCCCCGGCTCAGGGGGGCAAAAAAACCTTTCTAGGCCAAAATGTGCCTATGTACTACCATCAGAAATAATTGCGTAATAAAATTCAAATTTAGTTTAAGTAACATCGTTTGAAAGCTTCAAGCAACTTTTAGCCAGTTTTAGCAAATCTATTCTATTTTACGTTTTATGGGCTAAAAGAAGTTAGGCAAGAATGGAAAAGAAAAAATGAGCGTGAGCGGGAACGGGAGAGCATGCGTGAGCGGGAACGGGAAAGCGACCGGGAACGCGGAAAGCGACTGGAAGCGAAAGAGCAAGCAGGGAAGGAAACGGGAGCAAGAGAGAAAATCGATAACAAAACTTCTGAAAACCCCGAGCAACGCCGGGTAACCTCGCTAGTATATATATATATATATATGTATATATATATATATATATATATATATATATATATATATATATATATATATATATCTATATATATAAAAATGAATGTTTGTATGTATGTTAATGGCCTTTATGCATTGCTACACCATTCATCCGATCGTAATGAAATTTTCACACAACCTTGAGAGTCAAGGGGAATCAAATATAAAAAAAAATTTGAAATCCGTCACAAAATGAGCGGAGCGGGTGAGCGAGCGGGAACTACACATATATATATATATATATATATATATATATGTGTAGCTCCCATCGTGCAACTACCCACGCCTATCCTACATGAGCCTCCACCTGAGCCTCCATCTGAGCCTCCACCTGAACCTCCACCTGAACCTCCACCTGAGCCTCCACCTGAACCTCCACCTGAGCCTCCACCTGACCAATGTCATTAAAACTTTCGTGCACAGATTTTGTCATATTTCATTATAGTGATGTTCTACTTAAACAGTCTGCTTCAGAAAAAGATGCTCCAAATTATCAAGTAAAAGAAGTTGTCAATTTATCGTCAATGATTTTTCAATCCATTCTTTCAAGAGGTCAAGAGCTGGGAATGCAGATTCCTCACGAATTTTTGTTACCTTGTTTGCTTGAACCAAAGATAAGCAACTTCAATGAGTTGGTACTACAAAATTTTGATGGTGAAAAACATTTTAAACCGTTCAGTGAAATACTTGCAAAAATGTATTTTCGCGTAATTTCCATTACTTATCCCGATTCCGTTCCCGCTTACGCTCACGCTCATTTTCTCCTTTCCACTCTTTCCTAACTTCTTTTAGACCATAAAACGTAAAATAGATTTGCTAACAGTTGTTTGAAGCCTTTAAACGCTGTTACGTAAACTAAATTTGAATTTTATTACACAAATTACCTTTGATGGTCGTACATAGGCACTTTCGGCTTGGAACGTTTTTTAGCCTTCCTGAGCCGGGAGATCAGAGTTGGGAGTCCAAACATTCTTAACATTCATCCCCTGTATGCCAAATTTCATCAAGATCGCTCTCCCGCTCCGCTCATTTTGTAACCGATTTCAATTTTTTTTCACAAAAACTTTCTACCATTGCCTCTCAAGCGCGTGTAAAAATTGCACTACGATTGAATGAATGGTGTAGCAATGCATAAAGGACATCTATACTTACATACATATTCTCATTTATATATATAAATATATATATATATATATATATATATATATATATACATATATATATATATATATATATATATATATATATATATATATATATATATATATATATATATATATATATATATATATATATATATATATATATATATATATATATATATATATATATATATATATATATATATATATATGTGTTCATATAGTTCCCGCTCGCTCACCCGCTCCGCTCATTTTATGACGGATTTCAATTTTTTTTCTTTATATTTGATTCCCTTTGACTCTCAAGGTTGTCTGAAAATTTCATTACGATCGGATGAATGGTTTTGGAGCCAAACACTATGACACGATATATATATATATATATATATATATATATATATATATATATATATATATATTTATATATATGTATATATATATATTTATATATATATATATGTATATATATATATATATATATATATATATATATATATATATATATATATATATATATATATATATATATATATATATATATATATATATATATATATATATATATATATATATATATATATATATATATATATGAATTTTTATTTATATTTATATTAATTAAAACTTTTTCCTAATCAAGCATTTTACTTATTAAACTCTGAACAATACAAATAAAACTGAAAATGAATGCTAAAAATTTTCGACCAATGTCATTAAAACTTTCGTGCACAGATTTTGTCATATTTCATTATAGTGATGTTCTACTTAAACAGTCTGCTTCAGAAAAAGATGCTCCAAATTATCAAGTAAAAGAAGTTGTCAATTTATCGTCAATGATTTTTCAATCCATTCTTTCAAGAGGTCAAGAGCTGGGAATGCAGATTCCTCACGAATTTTTGTTACCTTGTTTGCTTGAACCAAAGATAAGCAACTTCAATGAGTTGGTACTACAAAATTTTGATGGTGAAAAACATTTTAAACCGTTCAGTGAAATACTTGCAAAAATGTATTTTCGCGTAATTTCCATTACTTATCCAGACGACATTTTTGATATGGCATTTGTGTACATGCCTCTTCCTGAGGAATGGCTGAAATTGTATAAAACCGTATGGAATTGTCAATATTCATCAACTATTCTAGAATCTTTAGAATTAGATGTTTACTGCAGTCAACTAGAACAATTTCACAAAGTGAATTCTTCTGTTTGGTCATGTCCAAATTTAAAACGCATATTTTTTCGATGTGTGACTAGGATCGACATTTCCATGCAACATAGTAACATAAACACTTTTAGTCTACTAAAAATTGATTTTCCGGATGAAAATTTAACAGCACTTGAAGTAATTATATGCAGAATCACAGAAGAATTTTTAGATAGATTAAAATATTTTAAAAATCTTACAAAACTATCGATAGGAAAATTATCAGAAGATTCAATACTTTTCCATTTGATTTGCAGTGCAATAAAGGGTCTATCAAAGTTGGAATGGCTTAAATTACATTTTCCTATTTGGAGTAAAGATAATCTAGATTTATTTATGCCGTCATTATGCAATCTGATTGATACTTTGCCCGTTTTATCACATTTGGACTTGGGCTATTTAAAAGTAATTTATAAAAAAGTTCGTCCATACACTTACCCGAGACAACTTGAACATGCTGCGATTATTGATATCAGTAGAACTAAAGACAGACCTCTAAAAATATTTTTAGATGTTGTTAAACCAATTGATAATTATTTTTTTCGCAATTTAAGTATGAGCGATTTGAGCATTAGTGTTGAAAAAGTTATAACGTCAATGAGATACGGTCCATATGAATCGTTCTTTGATAGTTTGATTTGCCAACATTTTTCCAACTTCCTCAAAGATGATCAATATCACCCAATCATAAAAAATAATGTTTCAGTTGTAATGAAGAAATTGCACAAAGATTTATATGTTCATTGTGGTAGTTCTAGTGTTGGCCGCAGTACTATTTCAATTTTCTGCAAATTAGTAAAAATTGGATTACCAAAAAGCGATTTCCAAATATTTTTCAATGTCATACTGTATCAAGTTCAGAGAATTTTAGAACTTTTTCCAATGGATTTGCCAGATGAAATGTGGAAAGAGCTGTTAAAAGACAACGTGTGGATTTCTACTCTTCTTAAACAGGTAAAATCTTTTCACTCTCTTGATTATTATACATATTTACGTATTAGTCGATCTCCACATTGTTTGATAATGCTTAAAAAATATTATCAGTTTCATGGTAAAATAATTCCGCAAACCATAGAATTATATGAATTTGTTTCAAAGTTTTGTTCTCAATTCAAAAATGAATTTATTTGTGAATTGGAAAAAATGGATGGAGGAAAGCAGTTATTAAATGAAATAAGGAACTTAAAAAATTGAAAGATTTTTTTCTAATTAGTAGTTTTATTTCAACTAAAAAATTGTTTTATTGATGTTTCAATAAAAGTTTTTTTTTAACTTTAGCAACGGTATTAAAAAAATAAAAGTTTTTTTTAACTTTAGCAACGGTATTAAAAAAAAGGTTTTCCACAAATCCTTAAGCTTCAGGATTTGCAGGCTTTACATTTATTTCAAACTAGCGGAGTACCCGGCGTTGCTCGGGGTTTTTAGAGGTTTTTCTAATGTTTGTCTTTCTCGCTTCCGTTTCCTTCCCCGCTTGCGCTCCCGCTCCCTCTCGCTTTCCCGCTCACTCTTTTGCTCTCTGACTGACTGACTGATAATCACGACGAGCTCAAACGCCTTATCCTAGGAACGTGAAATTTGGAACTTATATTACTTTTATTACGTAAGCATCCACTAAGAAAGGATTTTTTAAAATTTTGCTCCTCAGGGGGAGAAACTGGAAAACAAACTTTTTCTAAAACAATGTATATCTCGAAAACCAAAAATGAGGGGATTTTGAAATTTGGTATATGGATTTTTCTTGAAAAATAAAAAGATACGTGTTACACCAGTTTTTGAAAATTTGGTTTCCAGGACTTCAAATGTGGGGTGGAAAATAGGGTTATTTGTTTTTTAAAGTAACTGCTACTCAAAAACTGTAAATACCGCAGATGTAAAAATTAGTATTTAGTTTCTATTCTAAAAATAAAGATATACGTGTTTCACCATTTTTTACAAAATTGGTTTCCAGGACCTTAAATGTGGGGTGGACAATAGGATTAATTGGTTTTTAAAGTAGCTGCTACTCAAAAACTGTGAATGCTACAGAAGTAAAACTTCGTATTTAATTTCTACTTTAAAAATAATGATATACATGTTTCACCATTTTTGAAAATTTAATTTCCAGGACTTCAAATGTTGGGTGGAAAATAGGGTTATTTGGGTTTTCAAGTAACTGCTACCCAACAACTGTAAATGCTACAAAAGAAAAAATTAGTATTTAGTTTCTACTCTAAAAATAAGGATATATGCGTTTCACCATTTTTAGAAATTTTGGTTTCCAGGACCTCAAATGTGGGGTGGAAATAAGGGTTATTTGATTTCAAAATAACTGCTATTAAAAAACTGTAAGTGCTACAAATGTAAAAATTAGTATTTTGATGTTTTGTGCCGGTTAAAAGTAGCTAAGTCCAGTTTATCACCGACCGGGCCAAGCCGTTATTTTAGAGTCATCGCACGGGCCAGCCAAAACTTTAAATCAAAGTGGGACGGGCCGAGGTTTTTCACCAAGTATATAGATATTTTAGTAATTTTAGGGTCTTCAGTTGAGCCGGGCCAAACCTGAAGTCAAGGTGGAACGGGCCGAAATTTTTCATCAAGTATATATAACTTCTAGGCCTGTAAGAATGGGCTGGGCCTAATTCAGACGGGCTGTACCGGGCCAGGAGTCTTGGTTTTTAAAACGGGCTGGGCTAAGTTGTCGACGGGACCTAAAAAATTGATCTCTACTATGGATGCACGGGCACTGCTAGTATATATATATATATATATATATATATATATATATATATATATATATATATATATATATATATATATATATATATATATATATATATACTAGCAGTGCCCGTAGCGGCTTCGCTCGCTTGAAATTAGAGAATTTGAACCGTGCATACATAGTAGAGTACAGCACGGATCAATTTTTTAGGTCTCGGCTCGGCCCGTCGACAACTTGGCCCAGCCCGTTTCAAAAACCGAATATCCTGGCCCGGCACGGCCCGTCTAATATGGGCCCGGCCCGTTTTTACAGGCCTAGAAGTTCTATATACTTGATGAAAAACTTCGGCCCGTCCCACCTTGACTTCAGGTTTAGCCCGGCCCGTCTGAACACCCTAAAATCACTAAAATGTTTATATACTTGGTTAAAAATCTCGGCCCGTCCCACCTTGATTTAAGGTTTAGGCAGGGCCTTATGAAGACCCTAAAATAACGGCTTGGCCCGTCCGTCCGGTGATAAACTGAACTCATCTACTTTTGACCGGCACAAAACCTCAAAATACTAATTTTCACATCTGTAACACTTACAGTTTTTCGAGTAGCAGTTATTTTAAAATCAAATAACCTTTTTTCCACTTCACATTTGAAGTCCTGGAAACCAAATTTTCGAAAAATGGTGAAACACGTATATCATTATTTTTAGAGTAGAAATTAAATACTAATTTCTCTTTTTTAGCATTTACAGTTTTTGAGTAGCAGTTACTTTAAAAACCAAGTAACCCTATTTTCCACCCCATATTTAAAATCCTGGAAACCAAATTTTCAAAAAATAGTAAAACACGTAAATATATTTCTGGAGTAGAAACCAAATACTAATTTTTACTCTTGCAGCACCTACAGTTTTTGAGTAGGAGTTACATAAAAACCAAATAACCTAATTTTCCACCCCACATTTGAAGTCCTGGAAACCAAATTTTCAAAAAATGCTAAAACACCTATTTCATTATTTTTGGAGTAGAAACTAAATACTAATTTTTACTCCTGTAGCATTCAAAGTTTTTGAGTAGCAGCTACTTTAAAAACCAAATAACCCAATTTTCCAACCCACATTTGAGGTCCGGGAAACCGAATTTCCAAAAAATGGTGAAACACGTATCTTTTTATTTTTCAAGAAGAATCCATATACCAAATTTCAAAATCTCCCTATTTTTGGTTTTCGAGATATACATTGTTTTAGAAAAAAGTTTGTTTTCTAGTTTCTTCCCCTCAGGAGCAAAATTTTTAAAAATTTTAGCGGATGCATACGCAATAAAAGTAATATAAGTTCCAAGTTTCACGTTCCTAGGATGAGGCGTTTGAGCTCGGCGTTGATTATCAGTCAGTCAGTCAGTCAGTCAGTCAGTCAGTCAATCAGTCAGTCAGTCAGGACATGTTCTTTTATATATATATATATATATATATATATATATATATATATATATATATATATATATATATATATATATATATATATATATATATATATATATATATATATATATATATATATATATATATATATATATATATATATATATATATATATATATATATATATATATATATATATATATATATATATATATATATATATATATTTATAGCAAATTTTGGCAATAAATTTTCTTCTATACATGCTCGAAGAAAAACAGCTCTAAACTTAAAAGAAACAACTTTTTTCATAACACGTTCCACTTTTCTGAACTGTGGAACAAGACGAGCTTCAAACAAACTATTGAAATTCATAGTTAGAAATTATTTTTATTACATATAATGCCGACGCGTTTCGGAGAGAAACTCTCCATTTTCAAGGCAAATGAAACGTAAACACAACGGAAAACCAAAAGCACAGAAAGAAACGAAAATGTTGCTCAAATATTCGAAAAGCAAAAGAAGAAAAATAAATAATACAAATAAAATAGAAAGAAAAAATAAATTTATATATAATAATAAATAAATAAAATAAAATAAAAAACGAGTAAAACGAAACAATCGTAAGGGGGGGAAATAAGCAAGATACGATCTACTTCTTTCGCCTTCGTTGTGTGATATTTACGTTGTCTATCACATGTTGGAACATATCATGAGTAGAATCAACATCCAACAAATCTGGTGCATCAGTACCGATACATTCTTCAGCAGCCAGTGAAACCGCAACTACATCCGTCGTCTCCAACGTGTGAGATCTGTCAACCTCTCCCTGAAGCAATTGCTCATCGTTTTCATCGGGAAGCAGATCAAGACGGGAACAGTCGAGACAACACGTAGCTGAGCCATCAGTCACAAGCTCAGAATCAATGACAGGAGGGGCAGACGGGGCAGCAACAAAACTAATTGAGGAATCAAATAGTTTTAAAGTGGAAGGAAATGTATCAAACTGTTTATTAATAGAAGGGGCAAGTTTTTTAATAAACAGAGCCTCACGAATCTTCAGGCGTGTAAAGTTATTTTCTCTAAATATTATTGTAGTGTTTTCATCAAGAAGTTTTCGTGTTGGTTTACAATGGTGTGAAGTGTTAAAATATATATATATATATATATATATATATATTTATATATATATATATATATATATATATATATATATATATATATATATATATATATATATAAATGAATGTTTGTATATATGTATATATGTATATATGTATATATGTATATATGTATATATGTATATATGTATATATGTATATATGTATATATGTATATATGTATATATGTATATATGTATATATGTATATATGTATATATGTATATATGTATATATGTATATATGTATATATGTATATATGTATATATGTATATATGTATATATATATTCATGTCCTTTATGCATTGCTACACCATTCATCCGATCGTAATGAAATTTTCACACAACCTTGAGAGTCAAGGGGAATCAAATATAGTGAAAAACATTTTGAAATCCGTCACAAATTGAGCGGAGCGGAGCGGGTGAGCGAGCGAGAAGTATATATATATGTTTGTGCGTATGTATGTGTGTATGTATGTATGTGTATGTGCATGTATGTGTGTCTGTGTGTGCGTTTATGTATGTACTATAGGAGATACCCGGCGTTGCCCGGGTTTTTAGAAGTTTTTCTAATGTTTGTCTCTTTCTCTCCCGTTTCCTTTCCCACCTGCTTTCCCACTCCTGTTCGCTTTCCCGTTTTCGGTCGTTTTCCCGCTGCCGGTCGATTTCTCGCTCTCGGTCGCATTCCCGCTCCCGGTCGCTTTCCCGCTCCCGGTCGTTTTCCCGTTTCCGCTCACGTTTGCTCTCCCATTCCCGCTCACGCTTGCTTTTCCGTTCCCGCTCGCTGTCCGTTCCGGGTCGCTTTCCCGTTTCTATAATAGACAAACTAACCCACAAACATTCATATATATATATATATATATATATATATATATATAGTCTTAGCAAATCTATTTTACGTTTTATAGGCTAACAGAAGTTATGAAAGAATGTAAAAGAGAAAATGAGCGTGAACGGGATCGGGAACGGGAGAGCAACCGTGACCGGGAACGGGAGAGCAAGCGTGAGCGGGAACGGGAAAGCGACCGAGAACGGGAAAGCGACCGGGAACGGGAAAGCGACCGGGAACAGGAAAGCGACCGGGAACGGGAAAGCGACCGGGAACGGGAAAGCGACCGGGAACGGGAAAGCGACCGGGAACGGGAAAGCGACCGGGAACGGGAAAGCGACCGGGAACGGGAAAGCGACCGGGAACGCGGAAAGCGACCGGGAACGCGGAAAGCGACTGGAATCGGGAGAGCAAGCTTGGAAGGAAACGCGAGCAAGAGAGAAAATCGATAACAAAACTTCTGAGCGGGAAAGCGACCGGGAGCTGGAAAACGACCGAGAGCGGAAAAGCGACCGGGAACGCGACAAAAACGGGAAAGTGGAGAAGGAAACGGGAGCGAGAGAGACAAACATTAGAAAAACCTCTGAAAACCCCGGGCAACGCCGGGTAACCCCGCTAGTATATATATAAATAAATGTTTGTATGTATGTATGTATAGTATATATGTATGTTCTTTATGCATTGCTACACCATTCATCCGATCGTAATGAAATTTTCACACAACCTTGAGAGTCACGGGGAATCAAATATAAAGAAAAAAAAATTGAAATCCGTCACAAAATGAGCGGAGCGGAGCGGGTGAGTGAGCGGGAACTATCTACATATATATATATCTATATATATATATATAAAAATGAATGTTTGTATGTATGTATGTATGTATATATGTCCTTTATGTATTGCTACACCATTCATCCGATCGTAATGAAATTTTCACACAACCTTGAGAGTCAAGGGGAATCAAATATAGTGAAAAAAATTTTGAAATCCGTTACAAAATGAGCGGAGCGGAGCGGAGGAGTGAGCGGAAACTATATACATATATATATCTATATACCGTATTTTTTTGCATATAACGCGCGCGTTATATGCGTTTTTACATACCGCGCTCTCCTAAGGCGCGTTATATGCGTGTGCGCGTTATATGCGGTTTTACATAGCATGGACCCTTTAGCGCGTTATATGCGTGTGCGTTATACCAGAATTTACATACATATGCGCGTTATATTCGTGTGCGCGTTATACCAAACTTTCATACAAACGCGCGTTATCTGCGGGGGCGCGTTATCTGCGTACGCGCGCTATATGCGAAAAAATACGGTATATATAAATGAATGTTTGTATGTATGTATGTATGTATGTATGTATGTATGTATGTATGTATGTATGTATGTCCTTTATGCATTGCTACACCATTCATCCGATCGTAATGAAATTTTCACACAACCTTGAGAGTCAAGGGGAATCAAATAGAGTGAAAAAAAATTGAAATCCGTCAAAAAATGAGCGGAGCGGAGCGGGTGAGTGAGCGGGAACTATATATATATATATATATATATATATATATATATATATATATATATATATATATATATATATATATATATATATATATATATATATATATATATATATATATATATATATATATATATATATATATATATATATATATATATATATATATATATATATATATATATATATATATATATATATATATATATATATATATATATATATATATATATATATATGTATATAAATGAATGTTTGTATGTATCTATGTATGTATGTATGTATGTATGTATGTATGTACTAGCTGGGTTACCCGGTGTTTCCCGGGGATTTTAAAGGTTTTTTTCGTTTTTCTCTCTGGCTCCTGTTTCCTTAACCGCTTGCTTTCCCGTTCCAGGTCGCTTTCTCACTCCTGGTTGCATTTCTGCTCACGGTCGATTTCCCGGCCCCGGCTTTTCCCGCTCCCGGTTGCTTTTACGCTTTACCGTTCCAGCTTGCTCTCCTTTTCCTCCTCGCTCTTTTCGCTCAGTCGCTTTTTCGTTCCTCTATTAAATTTTAGAGCCTTCCCAATGTGGCTTAGATGGGCTGTAGCGGAATGCTGTGCACAGTCATTAAAATTGATCTGTTCTCTCGTTAACACTTTGTTGTTTGGTTTGCTCGTTTAGTTACGTCTGAACTTCCTCAATTTTAATTAGTGTTCTTTAATGTATTGGTTCCACTCTGCAAGTGTGATCTTCTGCAAAGGATTATTATGATTGAGTAAAGCTGAATAAAAAGAATTATTTAACGCTGCAATAATGTTAAAATCCGCTCATATATCTCAACAGGTTATATTTATTTTAAATACTTGTAAGATTATAAATGCTTACAATAGATTTATCACACACTGTTCAACAGCTGCTTCTCGAAAAATCGCTAGTCTTACTTTTTGAGTTCTTAGTTTTTAAGTGTCATGTCTACAGAAAGCATATAACGCTACATGTGGCATGTTAATAAATGTTGACCCGTGGTTTTAAAAAATGTGATATAAAACACAGATTGAAATAAAACATGAAGTAATAATAATAATATTAAAAACCTTCTTGTTATGTCAAAATGTCAAAGCATTAACTTATTGAATTTTCCCAGAATTTTCGGAGATCATCAATTTGGAACAATGGAAGAGTAACACTTTTATTTAGCAAATGATGCAATTATAAATTGAACAAAACAGCAGCAGATTGATAGGCTGGCTTGAGAACTTTGTTCATGATTTTGTTGATACACAAAAATACTGCACTTGCTTTCATTTCTTTCAAATTTCATGCACCTCATATATCAGTGAAACTTTTACAATAAATTGGTATTGCATGTAAAATTTTCTTTAAAATGTAATTTTCTAATTTCCTCTGAATAGTAAAAAATAAAATAAGACCGATAAATTAATTCATAATCTTATAGTCATAACTACTCGTCAATAATAAATTAATACCAAATCGGCTAATGCCATCACATAAAAAACATAGCTACACATACCTGCCCAAAAAAATTTCTCATTTACTGATAGGCTGATAGCAAGGAAACCATGATGAACAATATTAGATAAGGAACAATTGAAGTCAGAAGCCTTGAACGATAAATATGAACAATGAATTTAAATTTATTTTTCCAATCTGCAACTCCTTTTTGTAAAACACAAAATGTTAGAGCATAATGATAATCTTATAATAATTAATAATAATATAGCGTAATTAATCACGTGCAATGCAACAAACGAAACAAATTGAAAGATACACAGTAAATCATGATTTTATGCATTGCTACACCATTCATCCGATCGTAATGAAATTTTCACACAACCTTGAGAGTCAAGGGGAATCAAATATAAAAAAAAATTTAAAATCCGTCACAAAATGAGCGGAGCGGAGCGGGTGAGCGAGCGGGAACTACATATATCGTCATATATTGAAAATTGGCTAAAAATACAATTTCAAATTTCAAATCTTTCTATCGAATTAATTATGCCACCTAAACGAAAAGCTATTGATTCCACAGTTTATACGCAATATATATATATATATATATATATATATATATATATATATATATATATATATATATATATATATATATATATATATATATATATATATATATATATATATATATATTTATATGAGTAATATACTTTGGCAAAATCCCCTCTCGTAAACACACTCCGTTAAAAACAAACGACCACTTTGCATTAATGACTTTTTTAATAAACTGTTCGAAATATTTAATTTTACGACGTAAACTAGAGTCCATTTTAAAAATTTATATAATACAAATAATAATAATTAGGACTGACTGGCCAGTTCCAACTCATCTCTTCAACCAGCTCCCATCGTGCAACTACCCACGCCTATCCTACATGAGCCTCCACCTGAGCCTCCATCTGAGCCTCCACCTGAACCTCCACCTGAACCTCCACCTGAGCCTCCACCTGAACCTCCACCTGAGCCTCCACCTGAGGCTCAGGCTCCAGCGGTGTCATTTCAACATTTGTTTGAGTCTTCAAATATAACTACAAGACGTCGGCGTTAATTGAATCATCTATATGTATCCCATTTGCACAGTCATGCGTTTATTTTAATTTTTCATATAAGTTTACTTTTATTTTAATTCATCACATGGTTTTATTTAAATTTTTCACCTTTTATTATTCTATTTCATACTTTTTTATTTCAATATACTGTCACTAGATACCTATAGTTTAATTTCATTAATCTTCTAATAATTTTAAGTGTTTTAATTTCTATTATTAGTATTATAGACTTCATTCAATTCGTCCTATCTATTTATATTTATTTATTTTATTTTATTAATAATAATTATTATTTAATTTATCTTTATACTTCTTTTCATTTATCAATTTTATAAGCTCTCGTAATTTACTTATATCGTCATACTTTGGTTTTAAATACTTTAATTTAAATATTTATTTAATATAGGCACAACACTATTTCTATGTTGATGTTTACTATATATTCTTTAGCTGTTTACGTAATACGACATTTTAGGTTACGGACTCTGAAGATGACTGTAGTCGAAACTGGCCAGTCAGTCCTAATTATTATTATTTGTATTATATAAATTTTTAAAATGGACTCTAGTTTACGTCGTAAAATTAAATATTTCGAACAGTTTATTAAAAAAGTCATTAATGCAAAGTGGTCGTTTGTTTTTAACGGAATATATTTATATATATATATATATATATATATATATATATATATATATATATATATATATATTTATATATATATATATATATATATATATATATATATATATATATATATATATATATATATATATATATATATATATATATATATATATATAAATATATATATATATATATATATATATATATATATATGAATGTTTGTGGGTTAGTTTGTCTATTATAGAAACGGGAAAACGACCCGGAACGGACAGCGAGCGGGAACGGAAAAGCAAGCGTGAGCGGGAATGGGAGAGCAAACGTGAGCGGGAACGGGACAGCGACCGGGAACGGGAAAATGACCGGGAGCGGGAAAGCGACCGAGAGCGGGAAATTGAACGGGAGCGGGAAAGTGACCGGGAGCGGGAAAGCGACCGGGAGCGGGAAAACGACCGAAAACGGGAAAGCGAACAGGAGTGGGAAAGCAGGTGGGAAAGGAAACGGGAGAGACAAACATTAGAAAAACCTCTAAAAAACCCGGGCAACGCCGGGTATCTCCGCTAGTATATATATAAAAATGAATGTTTGTATGTATATATGTATGTATGTCCTTTATGCATTGCTACACCATTCATCCGATCGTAATGAAATTTTCACACAACCTTGAGAGTCAAGGGGAATCAAATAAAGAGAAAAAAAATTTGAAATCCATCACAAAATGAACGGAGCGGAGCGGGTGAGCGAGCGGGAACTTTATATATATATATATATATCTGGGGGTGAGTAATAAAATTCAAAATTGTTAATTGCGTAATAAAATTCAAATTTAAGTTACGTAACAACGTTTGAAAGCTTCAAGCAAGATTTAGCCAAATCTATTTTATGTTTTATGGGCTAAATGAAGTTAGGAAAGAATGAAAAAGAGAAAATGAGCGCGTGCGAGAACGGGAATGAGAGAGCAAGCATGAGCGAGAACGGGAGAGCAAACGGGAGCGGGAAAGCAACCGGAGAAGGAAACCTGAGCGAGAGAGACAATCACTAGAAAAACATCTAAAAACCCCGGGCAACGCCGGGCACTCCGCTAGTATATATATAATGTATAGTTTTTCATATATTTAACACAATGATATAAATATTGAAGGCTGCTTTATGTGGCTTTATCAATTTTTTAAGCTTTCTGACGATCGCAAGTAGAAGTAAATATGAGATGGAATGGGAGAGCTTTATCACTTTGCATTTTTTGCATTTTTAACATTAAAGGACGTTTTTCGTTGCACGTTTTATAGTCTCCCTTTTTTCTCTTTCTTTTCTTTCTTTTTCTTTTCTCTCTCTCTCTCTCTCTCTCTCTCTCTCTCTCTCTCTCTCTTTCTCTCTCTTGCTCACTTTTTCATTTTTATTTTTCAACCATCTCATGCATCTCACCACCTTTTCAATCGACATTGCGGACCCCGTTCAAACTAATTTTCCTTTTTTGTCTGGCAGTTAGTTGTATCTTGATTTCCAGTTTGAGGAAGTTTTGTGGAAGTATTTAAAATTTAAAAAAAAATAAACAAGAAGAAAAAAATAAATAAAAAATAGAGAGAAAAATACAAAAAACTATATCTAGCAAAATAATTGAAAAACTTAATTGATAAAAACAACTTTAGAATAACTATTTACCTACTGTTTCTTCATGAACAACTCCCAGAACCATCCAAATATACATTTTATGCATTTTTTCTATTTCTTCACTTTAACATATATCGGTAATATTTATTTTAAACATATTCTTTTTTCTATCATTCATTCTTTTAAATCTTTTATATTAATTTCACCGTGTTTGATTGGTTGTGCTTGAGCTTGGGACCCTTTGATCGATTAGACCAAATTTGAATGAATTATAGAATAGCATCAATTAAAACTTTAAAACATTTTTAAAAAATAAAACTTTTCTGTAGAGAAATGAACATTCAGTTTTTAATTTATTAAACAAAACAATAATTATTTTCTTGAATTAAAAACTTTTAATAAAAAATTGTTTTTTCCATATTGATTCGAAAGTTTCTTATAATTTCAATCCTCACATAGTTCACATATCAAGTATTTAGAAGACTGTGATTAATGTCTTTCCATTTAATAGACTTATTCTCATTTTTGTATGATAATAAGTCTATAAAATAGAAATACATTGACTACAGTTTTTCTAAAAAAAATTCTATTTTTAAATCCTTTATATCAACTTCACCGTGTTTGCTTGCTTGAGCCATAAGTTTAGATCTTTTATTACTTAACAAAAACCAACATCCCGTTATCCAATCAAATTGAAATTTGATGTGTTTATTTATCGCTGCAGATTTTACATTTTAATATTTTTTCAGATTGATTAAACAAACTTGGAGTAAACTATAGAATAAAATCAATTGAACCTTTAACATTTTTTTAAAACTAACAATTGTATGTAGAGAAAAAAACTATCAATAAACACTAGTTTATTTAAAAAACTCATATTTAATTTTGAAATTTAAAAATTTATAATAAAAAATTTGTTTATTCCACATTTATTCGAAAATAGCTTATATTTTCAATCCTCACAATCTATTTGAAGCTTGCTGCTGCGGACTTTACATTCTACTAATACATTTTCAGATTGATTGGACAACATTGCAAAAAATCAATTAAAACTTAATTTTTTTAAAATTAAAAATTTAATGTAGAAAATCGAACTTTAAATTTTTAGTTTATTTAAAGAAAACATATGAAAAGATATGAAAAGACATATAAAAAGACTCTATTTTATAACATCAACACTGGGGGCCTTGTTAGGTGGCTAATATTTAAAAATTGTTGAAATAACATGACATCATAAGGACATTAAGACCAAAAAACCTTAAACTGTCGATGTTGAACATATAGAAGAGGACGATTCCATAATCGCTGAATATTTGGCGCGAGTTAAGTGAAAGCCATTCCATGGAAGCACTTGTATACGTCATAAACCCTTTCTTGAACTCAATTATATTGTCGATCTTTAGCGGGAAAGTTCCTGAACAACGAGAAAAATATGGTCGAACTTATGCGCTCTCGCTACAATATTAGCACTTAGCAGCCGTATTACCGACTGATTGAAAAACGCTAATTTGAACTGACTTGCAGTTATGAAGTCCGTGAGCAGACCAAAAATTTTAAAAGGGTTCAAAACTCCAGAAGCTGAAAAACATGATGAAATGGCTGTCATTTTGAAGTGCAGAAATGTCAAGTTGCCGTGGCAATGTTTATTCATCTCGATGTTAAAGAATTACCAGACAGAAGTTGGTCTGAATTTTTGCTTTGTTCTGTTCGTCATCTGGTGGCTTTGAGGCCCATTGACATGGACTTACGCCACCTTAAAGATTGTCTAACATTCATTCATTCATCTGACAAACAAGTCCAGAGTAAATTGTGCGGTCTCGAGCGTCTTAACAAATTTCTTAAGTTTTCAATTTGTGAATGTTACTACAACCAAGGATATCTTGATATAACAAGATATCCTTGCTACAACAATACGTGACTTACTTGTTACGTAACTGTAAACGTTATGAAAATAAAATCGCGGTAAAACCCACGTCGCCTAATGCAAAACAGTTCTAACCCATGCCTAAATAAAGGGGGATTAAGATTAATTTACTTTCTGCGACAAGAAATATTTTGGTATTTCCTACCTTCCGTTTTTCTACTTTTATAATGAATTTATAGATAAATATAAAAATAAAACTTTTTTGATAAAAAATTGAAAAATAAATAAGCAAATATATAAATATGAATTATTTTTATTTGTATAACGGTACCATAATCATAACTGCAACAAGAACGACTGAGCAACAGCGATAAAATCTTACGATTCGTTTGATGTCGATGTAGTGCAGATCACGTGACTAACGTTTGATGAGGCGCCATCTTTCGAAGGAGAAAGGAGCAGACGATGAAACCATTGAAACCGGTTAATTTGATAGAAGATGAAAAATTCGAAAGCGAAGAATCTCGACAGCTCACTTCTTTCAGTTGCTCTGCCATCTTGATGGTTAATTTATATGTTTGTGTTTTTCAATTAAAATTCAACTTAGCTTATATAATTGAAATTTATTTTAACTAGCATAAAAATTAAATTTTAATACATACCATTCAAATAACTAAATAGGTTGATTTATTGGATTAATAATATTTGCATTTTTTAATTATTTGTTTATTAAGTTTTTTATTTTTTATAAATTTTTTTATTATTTTCTTTATTTGTCTATTTAGTATATGTTAGTATATCAATTCGCTTGTCTAATTTAATGTTCAAAAAGCTGGATCTTCTTTAGCCGGTGCCTAATCTTGATTTCAACAAACTTCTATAAATGTGAATACTAGAAAATTTGTGTTGTATTACTTATATTACCATTACTACATGATTTTATACTTGTCAATAAAATGCCTTTTGTTGATAAATTTTTATAAACTTTTTTTAATTGTGCTTACACAATAGGTAAATATATTTATATGTTTGTTTGAGTTAAAAAAATTCTAATCAACTTGCAAATTAATTATTTTTGTTTGCTTAAAGAATTTAAACCACTCAGATACTAAAAACTTTGATTTATAACTGCTTCGATGCTATTTGATGCCGTTGTGATAATGATGTCCAACATTGTTCGCTGTTGATATTGTATGTTGCAAATGTGTTGTTCATTGATATCTCTCCCAGCATGAAACGTTCTAAACACGCAAGCACATACACACAAGCACACATACACAAACATTCCCTCACAGACACACACACACACACCCACATACTCACATACGCATTTTTTTTATTAATTTCATTTATCTGCCTCGTGTTAGAAGATAGGAATTCTCTCGTGCTGACTTCATACGCAAATTCTCGAAAGCTCGCCTACTGTGGTGGAAGAGGTTCTGTGAATTTCAAGGAATTAAATAAAAATTTGTTTGTTCGCGAGTAATTTAATTCGATAAACAACATAATTTAAAAAAAAAATCAATTCCTCAGAAAGAAATACAAAAACTATTTTATATTCCGATGAAAGCAAGTTTTATCTACTTCTTGGAAAGACTTGAAGTGAATCGAACTTTCGAAACTTGCTGCTTTAAACACTTTTTTTACGTTCAACTTGAAAAGATGGGAAAATGCTTTGATGCATATTCTAAACCATTCCGAGCCGTAAATCGAACTTCTTTCAATGCTTTTAAATGCTTTACAACATCTTCAGAATTTCTTGTCTTTTTCACTGAAAAATTTTCTCAAGAGGAAAAGCAAAACAAAGCAGGAGGAAGGCGCATAAAACGCACAAACACTCAGTCAAGAAGCTCTTCACACAATAGATATAATATATTTTTCCAGGACGAAGTAAATTGATTCCAGAAGCTTCGGTGCGATGCGTCTCTTTTTTTAACCGGAATTTTCCATGTTTGAACCTTTTAAATTATTTGAAATATGAACAAAATAATGGTTTTTTCGATTCTCCCAATGAAAAGTTGTGTTCGAGTTTTAATTTGTGATAAAATAATTTCGGAAATAAACCAGAACCAGTTTTACTAAATTACTCAATATTTCATTTATATTTCATTTTATATTAACCAAATAGAAGCAATAAATGCTTAAATGTCAAAAACTACAGTTATGTGAACGCTCAAAGTTACATTTTTAAATCCCTTATATTAACTTAACCGTCGTTGTTGCTTGCTTGCTTGAATGTTTGCAAGCCTTGAAAGTGAAAATTAATTAACTAAAATATTAAATTTTTGAAAAACATTTTTACAATAAAAAATAATAATTATTTGGGTTTTAAAACAAAAACAAATAAAATAAATTAAATAAATGTTTGCATATATAAATTCAAAAAATTTCGTTTTAAAAGAAAAATTTCCAATAAAGGAAAACCCGGTGAATCTTGAAATATAAGGAATTTGTAAAAAAACCTCGCTTTTAGGGCTTACTTGTTTAAAGACAAATGGTTACTTTGATAGGAAATGAATATTAAAAGTGAAATTTCTGTAAATAAGTAATGTTAGATCAAATTTGGAGTGGATTTTATTAAAGCAACTCCTAATAAAAACGATTATTTAGTCATTATAATTTATTACGTGAAATTATTCAACCCTGAACAAACAGCTGCTTGATTTATTAATTAATTACAAATTACTTCTTATTTTAGAACAGACCAAAGAACTCTGTCAGAACTTTCCGAGTAGATAATACTTGGATATATGGTGTAGGTCAGGTATCCAATCTCTTCGCATGTATTGTGGCTTAAATCTACTCAATGTCTTATATAATACAATTAAAAATATAAATTTTGCTTTAAAAAGAAATTATTATTACGAATATATGGTTTTAATTAGATACGAGCCATGACTGCTATTTTTGCGACAAGCATAAATTAATTTTTAATTCTTATTAATTGTGAATTAACAACAATGTTTCTCTTAACTTTGCAAGGCTCATCAAAAAATCATAATGAAAATTAATACGTCCATCCATCCATCCATCCATCCATCCATCCATCCATCCATCCATCCATCCATCCATCCATCCATCCATCCATCCATCCATCCATCCATCCATCCATCCATCCATCCATCCATCCATCCATCCATCCATCCATCCATCCATCCATCCATCCATCCATCCATCCATCCATCCATCCATCCATCCATCCATCCATCCATCCATCCATCCATCCATCCATCCATCCATCCATCCATCCATCCATCCATCCATCCATCCATCCATCCATCCATCCATCCATCCATCCATCCATCCATCCATCCATCCATCCATCCATCCATCCATCCATCCATCCATCCATCCATCCATCCATCCATCCATCCATCCATCCATCCATCCATCCATCCATCCATCCATCCATCCATCCATCCATCCATCCATCCATCCATCCATCCATCCATCCATCCATCCATCCATCCATCCATCCATCCATCCATCCATCCATCCATCCATCCATCCATCCATCCATCCATCCATCCATCCATCCATCCATCCATCCATCCATCCATCCATCCATCCACTTGCAATCCACCACAGCAACAAACTTCCAGCAGGCACCAACTTCTACTTCCAACCAACAGAGCAGATCTTATAAATGCCTTCCTCCAGCCTGAAATTAAATGAGAAAACAGTGCACGCACGCACATCAGCACACGAGCGCAACTTTCTCGACAAGGAAACTTACTGTCTGTATTGTGCCAACTGTTTCTTCGAGGCATCAGCATGGTAGGAATCGTTTCTATATTTTAATTTACATTTCAACCGACTTTTGTTTTTCAATTTCTTCACTATGAGATAATTATATTTATTCTTATTCTCACTGTTGGGATTTATATTTGATTCAAAATATATTTTTATCAATTAGCAATATTTTATTGTTTTTTTCCATACATATTAGACATTTTCTTAGTTTATTTTCGTTCAGAGATTTTTAATTCAGCTAAAACAACAGTTTGAGGGGGAGATGCAGCAGGTGTAGGGGGGGGGTGCGGGAACATCTTACCGAGAGAATGGAATAAGTATTGAAAAATAGGCTTTCTTAATATCCTTGAAAAAGATTTTACTATGTCATGTTATTTTAATGAGAAATTTGTGTTGCAAACTTTGGCACAATTGTACATGCAATGTATAGTTCTATTTATATTGAACTTCAAATAAAGTCAACACTGATATTGTGTATTACTTTATTATAAGTAATATTTAAATTGCATTGAAAAATCATTTGATTTCAATTATTGGCATTTTAATTCAGACCGAACTCAGCTCAGACGAAATTGAAGGTGAGCTCTCAAATATTTTTTTTCACTTTTGTTTTCTCTTCTACACAAATTTCATTTTAACAAACCCTTAAATCATTGAGTGTGCATTCTAGTTTTATCCAAAAATTTTAAATAAGTTTCAAGCACAACAAGAGCACACAATTAAAGAAAATTTAATTTGAAGAAACAAACTAATTTATATTTTATTGTTTCGTTGTATTTTATAATTTCTTATTTCATCAATTACTTTGTATTATTGTTTTCTTTCGTTTATAGTTATTTCATGTAATCGTTTTATATCATTTCATGTAATCCTTTAATATCATTTTATCTCATCTTTTAATATTATTTCATGTGATCGTTTAATATCATTTCATGTAATTGTTTACATGTAATTATCATCCCATCACACATTTCATACTTACATGTTCTTTTTTATATTTTAATGAGAAAAAGCATAAGGTTATAAATCAATTATTTTATAATTCAAGTTATTTCCCATATTTACGTTCCAACACATACAAAGTTTATGTCTTAGGCAAGCAAACAAAGCTAACAAATCTGCATTTCTTCATTTACATAAGTAGGCCTGAAATCTGTAAGCAAATTGTTTACCATTCAAGATTAATTGATCTTAAATGCTTAAATGTTTTTTTTATATCGATAATAATGCCAGAAAAAACAATGAAAATGCAAAGAATTTATTCATTGACTCATCGAATCTCTTGAACTTACACTAGCCGCATAAAATCCTTATACTTGGAACGAAAATCTCAGCCCATTTTTAGCCCAGTTTCCTAGGCCAAACGTTCAAGCCCAATCCGTCTAATTTGAGTTTAGCCCAGCCCGTTTGTACAGGCATAAAATCTTTATACTTGGAACGAAAATCTCAGCATGGGGTGACTTAAGCCCGGCTCTGTCCGTTTGAAAATTAATGCTCGGAATAGAATAAACTTCAAAACACTCAATTCATTCCATTTCTTTCTAAATCCTAAACTTGATGACATGCCATTTTTTTCATATGTGCATAAGTGAATATGCTTTATTGCATTAATGCTTAATTTTGCTTTATTGCATATATGCATGCTTAGCTTGATTTTATAAGTCAGTAAGGTCATGACCTCTAGCTACATGAAGTAGTCGTTGCAGTAAAATGCGATTTGATCGAAACAACAGTTTACATTGTTGATATTTCTCTACTTGACCTACAGCGTGGAGGCGAATCTTAGAGAAACATTTTTGCAGTCGCATTTTGATTTCTTTATTTCTGAGTTTTATTTAATTTAATTTATTTTCTAACATGCCAAGTTTATCTAATGTTCAACAACACGTTTTAATTGTGGTCATATGCAATTGCTTGAGAATGCAGAATAATGCACAGATTCGAAGGATGTGACTGCAGTGCTTAAAAATGAAAATTCATAGTGGACTGGATTTATGTCAAGAGGGGCAAGTGGGGAGATTCCAAAAAACCAGGAAAAAATAATTAATTCTAGTACTTCTAAATTGCAGTTTTTGTTTGGACAACGCAAAACGCAAAAATGCAATTTTCGTACAATTTCGAGACTTGTGTTTTTTTAAAACTCAAAAAGTTTTGATTGCTCGTAAGCTGTTGGCTGTGATCGTTTACTTGACTCAAAATCGAAGAGGAATGTTTTCACATGGCTATATACTTGCACGACTTGTAGACACATGGACACACCCAAAGTTAAAGCAGGTGTTAAACGGAAAAGCACCTTTGTATGAAATGAACAAGTCAATTACTCCGTTAACGGATGAACTTGTGAACGCACTTTTTGAACTTTTAACAAGGCTACGTGCAGCATAGAGCTCAGATTTAAAGTTTCTGGTGTGAGTATGCATACCCTGTCCCACCCTACGGATCTGTCGCTGGTTCATAAGTCAACTTTTCTTAACTTAGCGTACGTTCGTTTAAGCATCAATGGCCGTTTTCTTTTTTTATTATTGAAGTTTTTATTTTAAATTGCTATCATTATCTCACAGCCACATTAACGACAGATGAACACGATGAAACTAACTTAAAAAAATTTCAATATCGTTATAACTTAATGTATCAAATAAAATGAAATGAATTAAACTACATATGATATTAATATTAATGAAACTCAAAATGTTGCTTAGTTAGTAATTTTTTTAAATTTCTTTTAAGACATCAGGGAAGTGTTCGATCTTTTCGACTTCTGGGATGGCAGGGACGGATTGGTTGACGGGGCAAAGATCGGTGACGTCATGAGGTGCATCGGGCTCAACCCCACAAATAAACAAATCATGGACCATGGAGGCACTAAAAAGTTTGGTTCGAATTATTTTATCTTCTTTCGGTATTTTTTTATTCCAAAATAAATAGTTAATAATTAAATTGAAAATTATAAGATTAATATTTAATTTATTTAATCTGCAAAATACTCCTAATAAATCAATTTAATTAAATTTTCATAACGCTAAAATGAGTTTTAACGAGCCCATTAGTCCATGCTACCACATTACAGTCGTGTTTTCAATGACGAAATCATTTTTTATTAACAAATGAAGAATAATTAATTTCCTTTTCATTTTCATATCAACAGCGAGTTTCCATGCACGTTATTCCGATTTTCCGATATTTTCTTCTCCAAATATGGCGGACGTGGAAGCTATCTGTTTTCGCTTTTTTTTATTTTCTTCTTTCAACCTGTTTTGTGCGCTTTATGAATGCTTTACGATCGGTTTTTGTTTGGCGGCGTGAGGCAGGCATATGTGTGTGTGTGCGTGTGTGCATGTGTGTGTGTGTTTGCGTGTTTTAAATTTGTAAATATTTGTTATCAAATATTTAAAAAAATAAATTTTAGTTTTGCGAATAAAAAAAGAAACGTGGTATCATGATTAAATCCCTTGCTGTCATCCTCTTCGCATCATTATCATAATCAGCAGCAGCGTCATTATCACCACAATCATCATCATCGTGATCAACACAATCATCATCATCATCATCGTGATCAACACAATCATCATCATCATCATCGTGATCAAAACAATCATCATCATCATGATCTCCACAATAATCATCATCATAATTAGCGGCTTATAGGTCGTGAGTTCGAATCTCACCGGCGTCACCAGAGTAGCTTTCTTAAACAAGTAGTTTTCTTGCATTGCTCAGGTTGAGTGTTTTGCGGAGGCAGGGGTGGATACAAGAGGGAGTCCTGGGGGTCCGAACCCCTCTTTCGTTGCAAAAAACTCAAGTCATTTATCACTTCACTTCACCTGATCGAAAAGCCTTGCGATTTGCCTAAGGTACAGAGTAACAGCTGTCATAACGTCTGTCTATTTTGATTTGACTTTACCTTACTTAGAGTAAGTACATCTCGGTCTTAGACAAAGTTATTTCATTTTACTTGTTTATGACACTGCTATTTAAATTGTACAGAATGGATGAATACAAATCTTAAGTTTATTGATATTTTTCTGGAAAATCTGATGAAACTTTTAGTAGTATCATACTAGATATAATTATTAATTATGTTTGGCAGTATTACTAATCTGCTTATAATTTTTGCTTTTACAAAGATGCATTTTTTTCTATTAGATCTAATCATGCCTATATGATGGTATACCACGTGTTGTACAAAACCTGACTACAAAGAAAGTCAATAAACTTAATTTGTTATATTATTCTGTTAAAAACGGTTACAGAAAATCAATTTTTGAACGACTAAATATTGAACAAAAATAAATGTCGAAATCCATAAATCCGACACAATAAAAGAACAAATTTTCCACCGACCCCGTTTAGGTCTCCCTCTCTTTGCTAAGGTTGAATCCGCCCTTAGCCTTTCACAAATGAAAGTTAATTTAAAAACTTAAAAGCATGCTTTTAAGATAGCTGAAAAATTTCATAGTGACATCGTATAGTAAAAATATTACCTCGGTGAATAGTAAACAAAAGATGTGTTTTGTGGTTACTATGACGATGAAAGTTTTTTTCGTCGTTATTAATATGCTTCTTTAAATTAAAAAAAATTGTTTTTTAAATATTTTTTTTGTTTAAATAAAGAAATTTTTTTAAATTTGGTAAATTTTATAATGCTCTTACGAAATAAAAAATGTCCGCGGATATCCCATGGACATCCGGACAAGCGAAAGCTGATAAAATCATGTAATAATACAAATCATTACGCTCATCAACATCATCATCATCATCATCATCATCATCATCATCGTCGTCGTCATCATCATCATCATCATCATCATCATCATCATCATCATCATCATCAGCAGCAGCAGCAGTAGTAACAACATCATCATGGTTGTCATAATCGACATCATTATCACCAGCATAATGTTTCCAACCGAACTCCAATTAGACTCATAAGAGCATCCTATGGCTTCTACGCTCGTCTGATACATCAAAATTAAAATATGAAATCTGAACAGAAAGCCAAACAGCAAATTTTATTACACGATGTACAGAAATGATGAAATAAAACGAAGAGTTTGCTATGTTTATATATTACTACCCCGTAAAGAAGCCGTCAGCTACCTACCACAGCACATTGATGATTTCGAAGTAGTGGTGATGATGATAACGACAACGACGATGATGATGATAATGGTGATGATGATAGTGGTAGTGATGATGATGATGATGATATTGGTGATGGTGATGATGATGATATTGGTGGGGGTGATAATAGTGATGTTGGTGATAGTGTTGGTGGTAATGAAAAGGTGTTGATGGTGGTAATGATGATGGCGATGATCATGATGGTAGTGATGATATTGGTGGTTGGGATGATAGTGGTGGTGGTGGTTGGAACGCTGCTGCTGCTAATGATGATGACGACGAGATAGGGATGCTCGTGTCTAAAGCGCATGCGTGAATCTGCTTTCAATTCAAAGCGGCAGCAATTACTGATATGCAGAAATCTCTTATCTCATCGCTGAATCCTTGGAAATCATATAAGAGAAGATGCTAACATATTGTCTGCATACCGACCTGCCTACCTACCTACCTGCCTGCCTGAATGCCTGTCTGTCTGTATGCCTGACTGCCTGACTGAACTTCGCTACAACTTCAAATAGTCACGTGATCCTTTTGATTCAAAAATTCTAAGAAACAAGGAGGCGAAAAATAAAGAAATTGAAAAATTAAGAAAGAACGAAAAAGAGAACTCCAAGCAAGAAAAACAAAGTTTTTTAAAACCACACTTTTATATTTTTAAATTATGCTAATTGTGGCAGTGGAATTTCACAGATATCCATATTCTAAAAAAGTAGACATTTTTGTCCTAGTCATAATTACTCAAAAGTTCTTTCAATTGACGCAAGCGCCATCTATTAAATGATTTGAAAAAATATTGAAATTATTTTAAATTATGAATAAATCGCTTCGGAAATGATTGTATATTGGTTGTGTACGTGGGTAAAATTTTCGCTGAAAGTTTCAGAGCTCTAAATAATCTAAAAGTTGGTAAAAAAATTAAATAGAAAAAATTTGAGTACAGAGAGACAGAAAAGTTAAGTTAAATAAGAGTGCGTCAAAATGTGATAAAGAGAGAGAAATCGAGAGAGAGAGAGAGAGAGAGAGAGAGAGAGAGAGAGAGAGAGAAAGAGAGAGAGAGAAATAGAGAGAGAGAGAGAGAGAGAGAGAGAGAGAGAGAGAGAGAGAGAGAGAGAGAGAGAGAGAGAGAGAGAGAGAGAGGTAAATAATTAAATAATACTAAATAATCATGAATGAAGCAATTCGAGCACAGGATCTCTCATCTCTCGTAGTTACTGAATAAATTTACTGGAGAAGTAGGAAAAGGAATTTCAAGATTTGAATTCGTAAAATCAACACACTTAAAACAGAAGAGCTTTTCTTTACTTTAAATATTACAAATCTTATCGGTTTAATTTACTCACAGAAAAAGTGTTTTTTCATTCTGACAAACTTTAAACACACACTTACACACACACTTACACACACACACTTACACACACACACACACACACACACACACACACACACACACACACTTACACACGAACACACACATACCTCAATAATCATAGTTGTATTAATGTAGATTGTGCAGTGTAATGTAGACGATGTACCCTGATGGAATAATGGAATAAGCCGGCAGGAACACACATGTCGTACATTCTTTCACTTACAGACTGATATATTGATACACACGAACAGAAACCGGTTCGGCGAAAGTAGTAAAATTACCGGAGAAGTTGATGGTGGTGCTCAAGTGGATGGGAATGTTACATTTTCCAGTGACATTTTCTAGTGACATTTTTAGTTACATGTTCCAGCTAATTCTTTCTTTCTTTTTTCATGCGATGACTAAATTTCCCGACTTTCCAAAGCTTTAGCGTCATTGAATAAAAAAGTTCTACAAACATTTTTTCTAACAAGTTTTGAGAAAAAAAAACAAAGATTGTAAGAAAAAAAATATTCTCAACTGACAACATTTAAAATAAATCAATTTAAAATCTTAATGTTGAAGAAATTTTGTTCAAATTCCATCACAGGTGAAAAACAGTACACATTTGAAGAGATTCTGCCCATCTATAAATCCATGAGCAACCAAACGGATGCGGGAACATTCGCAGACTTTATGGAAGCTTTCAAGACTTTCGACAGAGAAGGACAAGGTTTCATCGCTATGGCTGAACTCAGACATGTACTCACGAATCTAGGTTGGCTGGTTTTCTACGCTGGGGTATTACGCTCTGTTTCTGTATAGATTTCAAAAAATAGAAAATCATAGGTTATTTTTAAAAATGTAAAAATATTTAGTTTTTTCATGACTAAAAAATTCTCCCGACCAAAAGTGCCTGTGTACGAACATCAATGGTTATTGCATAAAAAAATTCAAATTATTAATTAAAGTTGTAAGGCTTCAAGCAGTTTTTAACAAATCTATTTTACGTTTTTAGAGGCGCTGGTGGCAGAAGGGGTAGAGCGTTCACCTGTCGATCGTTAGGTCGGCAGTTCGAACCTCACCGACGTCACCAGCGTAACTCCCTTAAGCAAGGAGTTCACTCGCGTTGCTAAAGGGGTAGGCGCCTATAAATGGCTGCCTTTGCAAGAACCCTTTCTTTGTGGATTAGAAGTCTACGGATTAACGCCACGTTAAACATTGACAAACAAAAAGGAGTTAGGAGAGAGTGGAAGAAAGAAAGGAGCGGGAGCGAGAAAGCAGGCGGGAGGAACGGAAAAGCGACGGGATTCAGAAAGCAAGTGGAAACGAGAGCGAGCGGGAACGGGAACGGTAGAGCAAGCGGGAACGAGAGAGTGGATCTAAAAGTCGGTAGTTCAAATCCCAGCAGCGCCTCTAAATGGCTGCCTCGGGTTATTCTGTACACAATGAGTAAAAGTTTGATAAAGTGATTTGTGGCTTAGAACAATAACCATTGGCGATACGTTAAACATTGTCAAACTTTATTTATAATTACTACAAAATCAATGATTATGTTGCACCACAAATTTTCTAATAGATGCATCCAAATAGTAATAATAAAAAAAATTAAATTAAATTGTTGTTTAAGCTTTTCTCGTTCGCAAGCTGAGATTGTTGAAGCACACTGATTGTCAATCAAATTTCAAAAACGCAAAAAATGACGAATTGATGCAGTAGCGTTTTATTACGAAAGTAAAAATTGCTGGTTCAAATTTGTGGTTCACAATGAGGCTAAACAAATTTCAATTTCAAACTTCATTTAAACAAAATTCAATATTGTTGAGTTGATTTCAAAATTACAACTGAAGTTTAATCATAGAAAATTTGATATTACTTGAAACTTTGAATGCATTCCAGGAGAGAGGCTTACAGATTCTGAAGTAGATTTAATATTGAAATACACCGGAACAGAAGAAGATCTTGATGGGAATGTCAAATACGAAGGTTTTTAATTTTTTTTTTCAAAAATTCTTTGTGCTAAAACTTGCGTACAAAGCGTTCAGCAACTTATGATAATCATTTCGACAAATGATAACCATTTCGACATGTGATAATCATTTCGACAAATGATAACCATTTCGACATGTGATAATCATTTTGACAAATGATAACCATTTCGACATGTGATAATCATTTCGACATGTGATAATCATTTCGACATATGATAATTATTTATTTTGATATGTTATAATTATTTATTTCTTTATATGATCATCATTTTGACATATAATGATATAATAATCATTTCTACATGTGATAATCATTTCAACATATGATAATCATGTCGACATATGATAATCATTTCAAAATATGAAATTTATTTCAACGTCAAATTTATAAAAACTTTCAGATTTCATCAAAAAAGTTATGGCTGGACCTTCACAAAAATAACATGCCAGATTGTTTCGTATACGACTTGTGTCTCCGGTCACTGCTAAATATTTTAATCGTTCTTTCATTTTTTCACCTGAGTTTGTAAGACATTATTTATTACCAAACGTAATTATTCCAAGTGGACATGTTTCGAAATACTTCTGCGAGAAAACCGAGAAGACAACCTAAAGACGATCAAGTCGTCGACATCGCTTCCTTCCCGTCCAGTCAACAAAACATGAATTTGATGATGATGATTGCTTGCAATTAACTTTATACATTATTTTTTTATTGCATTTTAGTTTCAGTTTTTTTTGGTTGCTGTTGATTTTTTTATGCTGCTTATAAGAACCTCTCCCCTCGGTTTATTTTATGTGCATTGAAAGATCAATCTTTTCTCTTCATTCTTTTGCTTCTCCTTCTCTGTTACCTTTTTCTTTTCCTTCTCTTTTTCTTTCTCTTTTTCCTCCTTCTCCTTATATGTGCCTACTTTTTTTTAGCATAGTCTCCCACCGAAACGCCATCTCGTCGTTCAATTACTTTTGTAAAAAACTGAAAATAATAAATAACATGTTTGGTGGAGTTTTTTGTGAATTATCAGCCGACGAATTAATGGAACGCAAAGAATTCAATGATAGCAGGTGAGGGGGGGGCATCTGATACTTTTTTTTGCCAAGAAATATATTAGATATCTCGGTTAACACTTCGATTGCTGAATACAATTGCACGGGCGAAATAGCAAGTAGTGAACGAGATAAATTAATTTTAATAAAATATACACTTTTTTATAAATGGGTTTCGTACGTACGTTGAATAACCTAATAACTTTTTAATTTAATAACTTAATAGCTTTGAAGCGTCATCTTGTAAACGGGCTGTCGTGAGCCACGGCCTCCCAAGAAAAATTAATAATGAGTTTTTAATTAAGTAGGTTTCCAGGAGCAAATCTAGGAGAGGAGTCTTAGGGAAAAACAGCCTTCAAAAACATTTTTGAAAAAGTTATAAAGCTTATTTTTGTACACTCTTTTACTAAGCTCGGCATTTGGTTTGTTTCTCTGTAGCCTATGATATGATTTTTAGTTAGATCACTTTTTGAAAAATTGTAATTAAGAAAGACTTTATTGCTACACAGCTTTATTGTTATTGTTAAGGCTTTTTTAACGTGAAAACCCATAAAGATCAACACTTCCAACAAGATGTACAATCTGAAAATAAATTTACTAGATGAAAGACAACAAAATGATGTTATTGTTACGGATGTCTCTTGGAAAGACTTTGAACATCTAGAATGTTCTACCTGATGAGATATAAGATCTGAAAGTAAACAATGCCAACAATTAATTAAAAATCAAGCTAGATAGCATTAGTTAAAATTTCAACGGATCTTACTGTTACAGACGTTTTTATGTTTTCGAAACAAATTTTTTAATCACATTTTGATACCTTGCCCACGCCACTGCAACTTTCTTACGTTTTGCAAACTTTGCGAGTACACCATCTAATGCTTCAGCTAACACATCGAAGTCTGAGGTTCCATTAGGCAAGTTATTACAAGCAAGCACCGCAGATTTTCTGGCTAGCGATGTTGGGTCAATAGAGGAAAGTTTTTGTAAAAAAAATTAAAATCGGTCACAAAATGAGTGGAGCGGGAGAGCAAGCGGAAACGGGAACTAGAGAATGAGCGGGGACGGGAACGGGAAAGCAACCAGAAACAAAAAGCGACCGAGAGCGAAAGAGCAAGCGGGAAAAGGGAAAGCGAACAGAAAAAGGTGAGCTAGCGGGAGCGGGTAAGCGACCGGGAACGGGTAAGCCACCAAGAGCGGGTAAGCGACCGATAGCGAAAAAGCGACCGAGAGCGAGAAAGCGACCAGGAGCGGGAAAACGAGCGGGAACGGGAAAGCAAACGGGAACGGAAGATCAAGAGGGAACAAGAAAGCGACCGGGGGCGTGAGAGCAAGCGGGGAAAGAAACGGGAGCGAGAGGAAAAAAAACATTAGAAAAACCTCTAAAAATTCCGGGTACCCCGCTAGTCTTACATAAAATTAAACTCGACAACAAAATGTCAAATAAGTTTCTTTTAAATGTAAATAAACAAATAACGTAAATTTCGTTACAACTACTTAAAAAAATAATATATTACTATTACATATTACTTTAAAATAGAAGTAATTGTTACTATTACAAGTTACTGATAAAAGTAATACTATTACCGTAACGCTTTACTCTCCAACACTGGTGAGAAGCCATGTGTATGTAGCAGCTGTTTGGTCCTGGAACATAGTGAGTTTGATAGAATAAATAGATAAGTGCAACGAAGATATTTGAATAATGTAAGGGCTTAAAATATCAAGACCGCTTGAATCTTATTGGCCAACCGTCAATGCTGCAGAGAAAAAAAAGAGAAGACATGATAGAAGCTTTTAAAATCCTCAAAGGATATTATGAAAAAAAAGTGCACCAATTCTCCCAATGGCAGCTTATAAAAAGACCAGAGGAAATCGAAAATAGTTTTAAGCTGCAAAAAGATTAGCAAGAAAAAATATATAAAAGTTTTGTTTTTTATTACTGATAGGCGATTATTGAAACAACTTGCCAGAAAGTATCGTGAACACCATCACCAAAAATGACTTAAGAAACATGATTGAGAAATTTTGGGGTCCAAGAAAATTCAAGACTAAGGAGTAAAGACAAAGACCGAGAGACAAGAACGCCAATCCTTTAATTTAATTTACTTTACTTTGCTTTATATATACTGAATACCGTTGCTAAATTTGTGAAAAAATGTATTAGGACATCAAAAAACAGTTTTTTATTCAAATAAAACTAATAATTAAAAAAAACGTAAATTTTTCTGAATTCTCTATTTCATTCAATAACTGTTGTCCTCCAGGCATTTTTTCCAATACACATACAAAATCGCGTTTGTATCTGGAGCAAAACTCTGACAGAAATTTATAAATTTCTACAACGTTTGGAATTATTTTACCATGAAACTGATAATATTTTTTAACGCCATTAAGCAATGTGGAGAATAACTAATACTAAAAAGTACATCTTTATTAAGAGTTCCAAAATAGTTTTTCTGTTTTAGAAGAGTAGAAATCCACACGTTGTCTTTTAATAGCTCTTCCCATATTTCATTTGGTAGATCAGTGCACAAAATCTGTGCAATTCTTTGAATACTAAAATTTGTATGAATAACTTGATACATTATGACATTTAAAAATGTATGAAAATCACTTTTTGGTAATCCAATTCTTACTAATTTGCAGAAGACATAAATATTAACTGAGCAAATGTAATTATCATTACAATGAATATATAAATCTTTGTGCAAGTTTTTCATTATAACAAACAAATGATTTTTTATGATCGAGGGATTTAGTTTGAGAAAGTAGATATAGATTCTGTTAACATGATATTGATAAGACAATTCATAGAGACCGTATCTCTTGTTCAAATCGTTTAAAGTTAAATCACGAAAAAACATAGTTATCAATTGGTTTAACAATATCTAAGAATAACTTTGAATACTCATACCCTCTTCCATGCCAACAAATAAACGCTGCGTGTGTAAACTGTATTGGATAAGTGGATAATGGAAGAGATTTTTTTGTAAATTACATTTAAAAAGCCCAAGTCCAAATGTGATAAAACGGGCAAAGTGTCAATCAGCTTGATGAAAAACTTCGGCCCGTCCCACATTGACTTCAGGTTTAGCACGGCCCGTCTGAACACCCTATAATCACTAAAATGTCTATATACTTGGTTAAAAATCTCGGCCCGTCCCACTTTGATTTAAGGATTGGGCAGGGCCGTATGAAGACCCTAAAATAACGGCTTGGCCCATCCGTCCGGTGATAAACTGAACTCATCTACTTCTAACCGGCACAAAACCTCAAAATACTAATTTTCACATCTGTAGCACTTACAGTTTTTGAGAAGCAGTTATTTTAAAATCAAATAACCGTTTTTCTTCTTCACATTTGAAGTCCTGGAAACCAAATTTTCAAAAAATGGTGAAACACGTATATCATTATTTTTATAGTAGAAACTAAATACTAATTTTACTTTTGTAGCATTTACAGTTTTTGAGTAGCAGTTACTTTAAAAACTAAGTAACCCTATTTTCCACCCCATATTTGAAGTCCTGGAAACCAAATTTTCAAAAAATGGTAAAACACGTATTTCATTATTTTTGGAGTAGAAACTAAATACTAATTTTTACTCCTGTAGTATCTACAGTTTTCGAGTAGCAGTTACATTAAAAACGAAATAACCTTATTTTCCACCCCACATTTGAGGTCCTGGAAACCAAATTTTTAAAAAATGGTAAAACACGTATATCTTTATTTTTAGAATAGAAACTAAATACCAATTTTTACATCTGTGGTATTTACATTTTCGAGTAGCAGTTACTTTAAAAAACAAATAACCCTATTTTCCACCCCACATTTGAAGTCCTGGAAGCCAAATTTTCAAAAAATGCTAAAACACGTATTTCATTATTTTTGGAGTAGAAACTAAATACTAATTTTTATTCCTGTAGCATTCACAGTTTTTGAGTAGCAGCTACTTTAAAAACCAAATAACCCAATTTTCCAACCCACATTGGAGGTCCAGGAAACCAAATTTTCAAAAAATGGTGAAACACGTATCTTTTTATTTTTCAAGAAGAATCCATATACCAAATTTCAAAATCTCCTCATTTTTGGATTTCGAGATATACATTGTTTTAGAAAAAAATTTGTTTTCCAGTTTCTTCCCCTCAGGAGCAAAATTTTCGAACATCCTTTCTTAGTGGATGCTTACGCAATAAAAGTAATATAACTTCCAAATTTCACGTTCCTAGGATGAGGCGTTTGAGCTCGGCGTTGATTATCAGTCAGTCAGTCAGTCAGGACATGTTCTTTTATATATATAGATATATCTATATATATATATATAAAAATGAATGTTTGTATATATCTTATATATAAAAATGAAATGTTTGTTTGTTTGTTCGGACATAAAATGTAAACGGCCGAACAGATTTAATTGAAATTTGGCACACTTATGTATCTTATTCAAGCGGTGGTTCCTGTAAATTGTTAAATAAATTGGTTTTTCCGTTGATGTTTTATGGACAAAAAACGTTTTGGTCAGCGGTAGTAAGTTGGAGTAAATTTTTTTTCTACAAAATAAAATAAAATTAATTTATAGTTAAATTATACAAAATATTTTTAATTTTTTTTTCTTAAGTTTTAAAGGTTATTAAATTAAATAAATATGTGTGTTGTTTAGTGCCGCCCATAGATATCTATGGTGCCACCGGATACCTCCGATACGACAGCTCTGCTATCGGTAAACTTTATATTTGATTTTAGCAACTTATTTTTTAAATCTAGATAACTTTGGATTTCAGGACTAATCAATAAATTGCAGGTAGAATTTCTTCTATTTTGAGATATTTTGTGCTTCACAAAAAGAGTTCCAGACTTAACAAATTAAAATTAAATCAAATTAGAAATTCATTGTTCATATCTCCCATTCAAAAGTAAGTGGCAAAGCTTTGGTAATTTGTTTTTAGTTTTTAAAATCATGATTTACTGTGTATCTTTCAATTTGTTTCGTTTGTTGCATTGCACCTGTTTAATTATGTTATATTATTATTAATTATTATAAGATTATCATTATGCTCTAACATTTTGTGTTTTACAAAAAGGAGATGCAGATTGGAAAAATAAATTTAAATTCATTGTTCATATTTATCGTTCAAGGCTTCTGACTTCAATTGTTCCTCATCTAATATTGTTGAGCGACGAGCTTGCTATCAGCCTATCGGTAAATGAGAAATTTTTTTGGGCAGGTAAGTTTTTTTTTATGTGATGGCATTACAACCATTATTATTCACGAGTAGTTATGACTATAAGATTATGAATTAATTTATCGGTCTTATTTTATTTTTTACTTTTCAGAGTAAATTAGAAAATTACATTTTAAAGAAAATCTTACATGCAACACCAATTTATTGTAAAAGTTTCACTGATATATGAGATGCATGAAATTTGAAAGAAATGAAAGCAAGTGCAGTATTTTTGTGTTTCAACAAAATCATGAACAAAGTTCTCAAGCCAGCCTATCAATCTGCTGCTGTTTTGTTCAATTTATAATTGCATCATTTGCTAAATAAAAGTGGTACTCTTCGATTGTTCCAAATTGATGATCTCAGAAAACTCTCGGAAAATTCATTAAGTTAATGCTTTGAAGGTTTTTAATATTATTATTACTTCATGTTTTATTTCAATCTGTGTTTTATATCACATTTTTCAAAGCCACGGGTCAACATTTATTAACATGCCACATGTAGCGTTATATGCTTTCTGTAGACATGACACTTAAAAACTAAGAACAACTCAAAAACTAAGACTAGCGATTTTACGAAAAGCAGCTGTTGAACAGTGTGTGATAAATCTATTGTAAGCATTTATAATCTTACAAGTATTTAAAATAAATATAACCTGTTGAGATATATGAGCGGATTTTAACATTATTGCAGCCGTTAACTAATAAATTCTTTTTTTTTCAGCTTCAGTCAATCATAATAAGCCTTTGCAGAAGATCACACTTGCAGAGTAGAACCAATACATTAAAGAACACTAATTAAAATTGAGGAAGTTTAGACGTAACTAAACGAGCAAACCAAACAACAAAGTGTTAACGAGAGAACAGATCAATTTTGATGACTGTGCACAGCATTCCGCTACAGCCCATCTAAGCCACATTGGGAAGGCTCTAAAATTTAATGGAGGAACAGAAGAGCAAGCTGGAGCGGTAAAGCGTAAAAGCAACCGAGATCGGGAAAAGTAAAAGAGACCAGGGCCGGAAAAGCGACCGTGAGCAGAAATGCGACCAGGAGTGAGAAAGCGACATGGAACGGGAAAGCAAGTGGTTAAGGAAACGGGAGCCAGAGAGAAAACGATAAAAAGCCTTTAAAATCCCCGGGCAACGCCGGGTAACCCAGCTAGTGTATGTATATATGTATGTATGTATGTATGTATGTATGTATGTATGTATGTATGTATGTATGTATGTATGTATGTATGTATGTATGTATGTATGTATGTATGTATGTATGTAAGTATGTATGTATGTATGTATGTATATAGGTATGTTATTTAGGCATTGCTACACCATTCATCCGATCGTAATGAAATTTTCACACAACCTTGAGAGTCAAGGGGAATCACATATAGAAAAAAAAATTTGAAATCCGTCACAAAATAAGCGGAGCGGAGCGGGTGAGCAAGCGGGAACTATATAAATAAATATATATATATATATATATATCTATATATATATATATATATATACATATATATATATATATATATATATATATATATATATATATATATATATATATGTGCGTATGTATGTGTGTATGTATGTATGTGTATGTGCATGTATGTGTGTCTGTGTGTGTTTATGTATGTATGTATGTATGTATGTATGTATGTATGTATGTATGTATGTATGTATGTATGTATGTATGTATGTATGTATGTATGCATGTATGTATGTATGTATGTATGTATGTATGTATGTATGTATGTATGTATGTATGTATGTATGTATGTATGTATGTATGTATGTATGTATGTATGTATGTATGTATGTATGTATGTATGTATGTATGTATGTATGTATGTATGTATGCATGTATTTATGTATGTATGTATGTATGTATGTATGTATGTATGTATGTATGTATGTCAATTGGTTTGGCAACATTACTTTGCCTTTTCGACAACATGAAGTGAATAGTCCATCGGATGGTTGCTCTGCAGCAAAATTTCTTGATCGACATGAAGTACATAAAACATCAAATTCACCAGAATCATGTTGATCGAATTGAGTTTCGTTGAAGTTAATTGCTTCGTTACGAACTGCCTCACTCACACGATTTCATGCTAAAAGTTGGGAGATCGCATTAGCAGCTTGATGTAGCTGCAATTCATTGGGAGACATTTGTTCAACTCGATGGTGTTGCGAGGCAGCATTGGTTTCTCGATGTAGTTGCAATTCATTGGGAGACATTTGCAAAACTCGATGGCGTTCCTTGGCAGCATTGGTTTTTCGATGTAACTGCAATTCATGGGGAGACATTTGCTCAATTCGATGATGTTGTGAGGCAGCAATGGAAGTGTGAAAAGCTTCTAGATGTTGAGGAGTAAGTCGATAGAAAAGCATGAAAAATTTGAAATTCTTCAACAGACATTTGTGTAGTGCGTTGTTGATGAGCTTCTGCATCTAAAACTCGCTTCCCCGTTTCTATAATAGACAAACTAACATTCCCCTTGACTCTCAAGGTTGTGTGAAAATTTTATTAGGATCGGATGAATGGTGTAGCAATGCATAAAGGACATACATACATTCATACATATAAACATTCATTTATATATATATATATATATATATATATATATATATATATATATATATATATATATATATATATATATATATATATATATATATATATATATATATATATTCTTTTAGGCATGCTCTGTTAAAAATGATAGACCACTTTGCGTTGATACGTTTTTTCGCCAAGCTTTCAAAATCTCTTGAATTCATGATAACTCCGCTTTTGAAATAGATTTATTAAAAACGAGAGCTGACCGATCGGTTTCGCAGAAAAGCATCTTCGGAGCCCTTTAAATTACGAAGTTAAAATGTATTTACTATGATGCGAAAATAGAATGAAACTATAAAAGACGAGAATAAACATTAATGAAAACTGAAATAGAAAAACAACGTATGGAAAGTGGAAAGCAAGATATAAAGGGTAGGTAACTAACGTACAAGATTAGTAAAAACCGAAGCGGAAAATAATTGTAAACAAAACGAAAACATGGCGATAGTGGCCGCAGCGCGGGTATTTACACAACTATGCGCTAGGTAATTGTTGTCAGGTGCGCGCAATCAGGCTAGGTACGTCTACCGCGTCGTATTGTTATATTAACATTGTTGACGAGTCGAGCAAATAGCTGGAAAGAAGACACGGACTCCACGGGAAGACGGTCGTCCGACAAGTCACCAACGCCGCGGCTACGCACACTTTCCAGACTGGAGTTATCGCGTGATGGGGATCCATGGACGGGACACAGGCCCTGGCCATCATTGCCGACGACGTCAGCGATCGGAAGGTGAGCAGGAGTAAGAGGGCCGACTCCTTGGTTGCCACTCCTTGAAAGCTTGGCGAAAAAACGTATCAACGCAAAGTGGTCTATCATTTTTAACAGAGCATGCCTAAAAGAAAACATTACGCCGAAATACGTTCAAAAATATATATATATATATATATATTATATATATATATATATATATATATATATATATATATATATATATATATAATATATATATTATATATATATATATATATATATATATATATATATATATATATACATTTATATTTATATTTATATCAATTAAAACATTTTCTTAATCAAGCATTTTACTTAATAAACTCTGAACAATACAAATAAAACTGAAAATGAATGCTAAAAATTTTCGACCAATGTCATTAAAACTTTTGTGCACAGATTTTGTCATATTTCATTATAGTGATGTTCTACTTAAACAGTCCGCTTCAGAAAAAGATGCTCCAAATTATCAAGTAAAAGAAGTTGTCAATTTATCGTCAATGATTTTTCAATCCATTCTTTCAAAAAGTCAAGAGCTGGGAATGCAGATTCCTCACGAATTTTTGTTACCTTGTTTGCTTGAACCAAAGATAAGCAACTTCAATGAGTTGGTACTACAAAATTTTGATGGTGAAAAACATTTTAAACCGTTCAGTGAAATACTTGCGAAAATGTATTTTCGCGTAATTTCCATTACTTATCCAGACGACACTTTTGATATGGCATTTGTGTACATGCCTCTTCCTGAGATATGGCTGAAATTGTATAAAACCGTATGGAATTGTCAATATTCATCAACTATTCTAGAATCTTTAGAATTAGATGTTTACTGCAGTCAACTAGAACAATTTCACAAAGTGAATTCTTCTGTTTGGTCATGTCCAAATTTAAAACGCATATTTTTTCGATGTGTGACTAGGGACGACATTTCCATGCAACATAGTAACATAAACACTTTTAGTCTACTAAAAATTGATTTTCCGGATGAAAATTTAACAGCACTTGAAGTAATTATATGCAGAATTACAGAAGAATTTTTAGATAGATTAAAATATTTTAAAAATCTTACAAAACTATCGATAGGAAAATTATCAAAAGATTCAATACTTTTCCATTTGATTTGCAGTGCAATAAAGGGTCTATCAAAGTTGGAATGGCTTGAATTACATTTTCCTATGTGGAGTAAAGATAATCTAGATTTATTTATGCCGTCATTATGCAATCTGATTGATACTTTGCCCGTTTTATCACATTTGGACTTGGGCTATTTAAAAGTAATTTATAAAAAAGTTCGTCCATACACTTACCCGAGACAACTTGAACATGCTGCGATTATTGATATCTGTAAAATTAAAGACAGACCTCTAAACATATTTTTAGATGTTGTTAAACCAATTGATAATTATTTTTTTCGCAATTTAAGTATGAGCGATTTGAGCATTAGTGTTGAAAAAGTTATAACGTCAATGAGATACGGTCCATATGAAGATTTCTTTGATAGTTTTATTTACAAACATTTTTCCAACTTCCTCAAAGATGATCAATATCACCCAATCATAAAAAATAATGTTTCTGTTGTAATGAAAAAATTGCACAAAGATTTATATGTTCATTGTGGTAATTCTACATTTGGCTACAGTACTATTTCAATTTTCTGCAAATTAGTAAAAATGGGATTACCAAAAAGCGATTTCCAAAAATTTTTCAATGTCATACTGTATCAAGTTGTTCATACAAATTTTAATGTTCAGAGAATTGTAGAAATTTTTACAATTGATTTGCCAGATGAAATGTGGAAAGAGCTGTTGAAAGACAACGTGTGGATTTCTACTCTTCTTAAACAGGTAAAATCTTTTCACTCTCTTGATTATTATACATATTTACGTATTAGTCGATCTTCACATTGTTTGATAATGCTTAAAAAATATTATCAGTTTCATGGTAAAATAATTCCACAAACCATAGAATTATTTGAATTTGTTTCAAAGTTTTGTGGTCAATTCAAAGAGGAATTTATTTGTGAATTGGAAAAAATGGATGGAGGAAAGCAGTTATTAAATGAAATAAGGAACTTAAAAGATTAAAAGTTTTTTTTTCTAATTAGTAGTTTTATTTCAACTAAAAAATTGTTTCATTGATGTTTCAATAAAAGTTTATTTTTAACTTTAGCAACGGTATTAAAAAAAAGGTTTTCCACAAATCCTTAAGCTTCAGGATTTGCAGGCTTTACATTTATTTCAAACTAGCGGAGTACCCGGAGTTGCTCGGGGTTTTTAGAGGTTTTTCTAATGTTTGTCTTTCTCGCTCCCGTTTCCTTTCCCGCTTGCGCTCCCGCTCCCTCTCGCTTTCCCCCTCACTCTTTTGCTCTCAGTTGCTCCCCCCTAGATCCGATACTGCATACATACATGCATACATACATGCATACAGAAGAGCTCTTCTGGAGTCAGTATACACATTTTTGAGGCGATAGCCATTTGATCCCCGGGAAAGACCGGGTGACTCTCGGGTAAATCTTTGTGGCAACTGGGAAACACCGGTGACGCCGTAGAAAGACAGGTGGCAACTTGGAAAGATGAGTACTACGGGTATCCTGGCTCAGATTGCCGGGATACAAAAACACCGTGTATCTAGGAGATTTATTGAAAAACTCAAGAATTTTTACAAAAAACATTGTTATCAAAGAAATCCTTTACTGAATAAACGAATTGGAAATAATTGTGAATTAGCAATTATTCTACTCATCTACATGCATAATTTCTTATGTATGTATGTATGTATGTATGTATGTATGTATGTATGTATGTATGTATGTATGTATGTATGTATGTATGTATGTATGTATGTATGTATGTATGTATGTATGTATGTATGTATGTATGTATGTATGTATGTATGTATGTATGTATGTGTGTATGTATGTGTGTGTGTATGTATGTGTATTAGAGAGTGACACGGTAATACCGGTATTTACCGCGGTTACCGCGGTTTTACCGCGGTAACGGGAACAAATTTCAATAATTTCCCCATTACCGCGCGGTAACGGGGAAAAATGGGGAAAAAATTTGCGGTAATGGGGAAAATGTTGACGGTAATTCCGCGGGAACGGTAATGAATTTTTAAGCTAATTTTTAAAAATTTTTAAAAAATGTTAATTTTTTTTTGTATTTTGTTTTATCGTCTTTGTACTCTGTTTTATCGTCTTTGTTCTTTGTTTAGCTAATTCTACCGGACTATCTTTCTTTTTGTATTTCATTTCGGTTGATTGTCTTGGTCTTGAATCTGTTTAATTTCAATAGTACATTTTCGCTTGTAGTTTTAAATAACATGGAAATGGGAAAATGCGACATCGAAATATTAATTTCAATTAAAAGTGAACGCTTGCGATTCGACAAATGTCAAGGCACTAGTGATATTTGGCCAAGTTTTTTAAAAGTATTTATTGATGACGCATTTACATCAGTGGTTCAATGCATTCATTGTGACTCGCTACTTAAATGGAAATCGCGAGATGGCACCAGCGGACTAAAAGCACACAAAAAGAGCTGTAAAAAAGTAAATTCTGTTTCCAGCAACAAAATAACAAATATGTTCAGTCAGAGTACTACTTCAACAAGAGTCATATCCTCATCGGATAAACCACGTTTAACCCAAATTTGTGCAGAGATGTGTGCCAAAGATATTCGGTTAGAAAAAATCAAACCTTTATTTATTTTGTTTTCATTTTTTTCTGTTTCATTATTACAAATATTTACAAATTTTTAATATTGTTATAAGGTTACATACAATTTTAAAAAATTTCATCTTACTCCACAGTCCATTTTCTATAATAGAAGGAGAAGGATTTGCCAACCTAGCAAAAATGTTAATTTCGCTAGGTGAGAAATATGGCAATATTTCTGTCAGTGATGTTCTACCATCGCCTCGTTCAGTTTCACGACATCTCAATGATACTGCTCACACACAAAGGGAATTGTTAATAAAGAGTCTCACATTCTTATGGAGGGCTGGAATAACAACAGACATGTGGACCCAAGACATGACCAATACTTCGTACATCGCTGTTACAGTTCATTATATTAATGAAAGGTACGTTTGTCAATTGTTTTTACATTTAATGATAAATTTAATGATAATATAAAAAAAAATTTTAAGATGGGAGTTTTGTTCAAACATATTGGCCACTCGACCAATGATCGAGAAAAAAACAGGGGAAAATATCAAAAGCTTTTGTCAACAGTATTCTAGAGGATTTCAGCATTTCAAGACCTAATAATATATATGTTACTGATAATGGTTCTAATGTCAAAGCAGCATTCAATGGTTTTAATTGGCTTAGTTGTTATGGTCATAATATAAATTTGGTTGTGCATCACAGCATAGAAAACAAAAATATAGACAATGACTCATCTTTAAAACATATTGCTGATCTTATAAGTCTCTGCAAAGAAATTGTCACACAAGTCAAAAGAACCAGAATTCAAAACAAGTTACCAACAACATTAAAACAATCAGTTGTCACTAGATGGAACAGTGTTCTTTATATGTTAAAATCAATAAAGGAAAACATTGATCCTTTAACCAACTTGGCCAATGAATCAAATGACAAAACATTGCAAAGAATGTTATTAGACGTTCATGAAGATTTGCTGGGGGAAGCAATAAAGGTGTTAGAACCATTTGATAACGCCACCAAACTGGTGTCGGCAGACAAAGCACCTACTCTGCATGTAGTTGCCGCTGTTCGTTGTCAGTTACTGAAACTGAAGATTTGGATTCAATTTGCCAATTGAAAGTCAATCTGAAAAAGTATGCAGATATTTATTTAAAGCTAGATGACCTGCATATCACTGCTGCCATGCTCGATCCAAGATTGAAAAACAGCATTATATTATCAGCAACTGAAAAAAAAATGCGATTCAAACATTGAAAAATATGATGGATGAAATTCCAGATGGAAATTGTGGTTAGTTGCTTTCAATTACATTTTTTATGTTTTTCTCAATTTCTGTTTATATATAATATATTACGAACAGATGATACGATGATGTTACCTCCAAAGAAAAAAACCAAGAATTGAAAATCACCCATTTTTTGGCGACATATATTCTGGGGTTAAAGCAATTGAAAATGAAGCTGATTCATATTTACAGTGCTCAGACACAAACAGCAATATTCTTGATTTTTGGAAATCAAAATCAGAAATATGGCCGAAATTATCAACAATTG
>OZ022240.1:29579532-29589532 GCA_963978895.1 Erpobdella octoculata
CGACTCTAGCCGATGAAGGAATCAAAAATATGTTTCTGTCTACGAGCGATGTAACACAGGAAAAACTAACTTCAGCGGTCACTCTTGTTGATTTGCTGAAAGAAGTTGATTCAGTTGAAAAAATGGGGACAAAAAAATCAGTATCGTCACTATTCAAACTAGTTAACATGGCAATTAAGATCATCTCTAGTGAAGAAGAAAAAATTAGGCTTTTACAAGAAAGGTTATATGGACAAAATAACCAAATTAACACTGTAAAAGAAAAACTGGATGGTCCAAAGTTCTCAATAAAATCGCATAGTGGTACTCCATCATATGCAACCATTGCCGCAAAAGGACGGTCTGTTACAGGAGGAGTGGTGCTGGAGATGTCAAAATTAGAAACAAAAAAGAGCAATATAATTACCAGAGGTGTTAGAGAATCCAAGAAATCTGACCATAAAGATAGTGTGAAAGAAGATATGGCTGCCATTGTGAAAATTTTGGAAATTCGAGATACCGGACTAGATAATCAACAAATTAAATCAAAGATTGAACATTCCACAAGACTTGGAAAAATTAATCCTGATTTTGGGTATAGACACTATAGACCAATTCTTGTAAAACTTAAAAACAGGTCGCTAAGGGAAAAGTTGTTGGAAGCAAAGAGAAATACCAAATTGAGAGAATTTAATATAAATAATGGAACTAAATACAAAGTCGAACCAGACTTTACAATTGAGCAAAGACAATTTTATAGTAAAATGTGGGATAAAGCCAACATTTAAACAGCTCAGGGAAACGGAAAATGGGTGGTCTATGGTCCCATGGACAACCCAACTTTAAGAAAGTGGAAGGAAGGAGAGATCAAATCAAATAAAGCTCCTCAGTTACTAAAGTAAAACAAATTAGTTCCGTCAAAATCTTCTATACCAATATTGATTGCATGACCGGTAAATTTCAAGAATTAAAAATACGTGTAACGGCACAAGATCATGAAGTGAATCTAATTGTGTTGACTGAAATTAATCCAAAACATTACAAAAGCAAACATGAATTATGTGAATACCAATTGAAAGAATACAATATGTTGAGTAATGGATTCATGGATGGAAAGAGCAGAGGAATTGCAGTTTACTATAAAAATGGATTGAATTTAAATCAGATAAATATTGTAGAAGATTTTAAAGAATTTTTCTATTTTAAATTAATATCAAGCAATAATGTCTTAAATATTTTAGTAATATATAGAAGTCCAAACAGTAATCAAGGTAACAACTGTCAAATGATTCTATTATTGAAAAAAATTATGATGAAAAAGGGACAAGTTTTAATTGTGGGAGATTTTAACTTCCCGCAAGTAGATTGGAACCTTTTTAAATTTTCAGGCAGTGAAGAAAAAGTAGAATATAAATTTATTAAATTTGTTGAAGATAACTTTTTATTACAACATGTTACTAAATTGACGAGATTGGGTGCAAAAGGAAATGGACTTATTTTAGATCTTGTGATTGCAGAAGAGGAACAAATAAATGGTTTAGCATATCTTCCACCAACTGGAAACAGTGACTACTGCGTAATTACCTTTAGTCTCAATTTTAAAATATATGCTAATGATAAAATATTAAAAAAAACTATAACAAAGGAAATTACGACGCTATGAAAACTGATATTTTAGTTAAACTAGAGGGAAAGTTAGAAGATTCCAACCTAGAAAATAATTGGAAAATATTTCAAGACTGTATAGTTGACAATTCAGAGCTCCATATTCTGTCGGTTACGTTATTATCAAAATTCAAAATAGTTATTTCGAAAGATTTAAAAACACTGATAAGAAAAAAGCACTCATACTGGAAAAAATATTTAAAAAGTGGTAAAGGCCAATGTCTTAATATGTATAAGCAAATCAGAAGTTTGGTAAACAAACAGAATTCGTAAATTAAAAGTAGAAAATCAAAACTGGATTGCTTACAATTACACAAAAAATCCCAAACTCTTCTGGAGTTATGTTAAAAGAACTACAGTTTGTCGTGATAATGTGGGAACACTAGTGGTTGGAAATCAGGTACTGATTGAAGATATTGATAAGGCAGAAGAATTTGCCAAATTTGCTGCATCTGTTTACTTAAAGGAAGATGACAATGACTATGACGTTGATTCCAGAATGAAGAACCGCAATGTAATGGTTGAAATGGACAACAAAACAGTGTGTGTTGAAAAGATTGTTGGCAAAATAAAAAAACTTCAAGCTAATAAATCAATGGGACCAGACGAAATTCACCCGAGGGTTCTCAAAGAGTGTTGTCTTTCAGTTTCTGGCTTTCTTTGTAGAATATTCAACCAGTCTTTGCAACAAGAAAAGGTACCTGCAGAGTGGCAGAAGAGTATTTTAGTGCCTATATTCAAAAAAGGATCAAGGGAGGTGGTGTCGAACTATAGACCAGTGTCTTTGACGTCGGTTGTTTGTAGAATATTTGAATCGATAGTAAAAGATGAAATTTTGAACCACTTCAAAGTCAATGGGTTTAAAAAAAAAAAATACGGTTTTCTTCCAAGAAGATCAACAGTTCTGCAAATACTAACTTTTCTCGACATGGTCACTGAGGCAACCAACAATGGCAAAGAAGTAAATGTTGTTTACACTGACATTGAAAAGGCCTTTGATAGAGTATGCCATAAACTGTTGTTATATAAGATGAAGAAATATGGCGTGTCAGATAAAATTGTCGGCTGGGTTAAAAGCTTCTTGAGCGATAGACAGTTCAAAGTGAGAGTAAACAGTGCTATGTCTAGCTCGTTTAAGGTAACTAGTGGAGTGCCCCGAGGAAGTGTACTAGGACCTCTTTTGTATGTTATTTTTGTTAATGATGTGGTTGACATATGTGATAACATTCTTCTGTTTGCCGATGATGCGAAGTTGTACAATGTCATACAAAATGTGTCGGATTGTAACTCGTTACAGAATTCAATTACTTAGGTGTTCAAGTGGTTCAATTACTGGAGAATGAACATCAATGTTCAAAAATGCCAGGTTCTAAAATTTGGCAAACAAATTGTTAATTGTGTATACTCAGCAAAAAACAAAGAAGGAGAAACGTTTACAGCAGGATCCGGTGGTCAGGGATCTGGGCATATGGTTGGACGAAAAATTGTCTTTTAAAGAACATGTGCACAGAAAAATAAAAGAAGCTAACAAAATGTTGGGAATTTTAAAAAGAAATTTTAAAAATCTTTCTACTGAAGTTTTTGTTTTGTATAAAAGCTTAGTGAAATCGCAACTAGAATATGGTAAAGTTGTTTGGAACCCTTATAGAATTGGACTTATCAAGGCTATTGAAAGAGTACAAAGAAGAGCTTCAAAAATATCTCTGGTATGTAAAGGCTTAAATTACAGTGAACGATTGAAAATTCTCCGTCTGCCATCATTAATGTCTCGCAGAGAAAGAACCGACATGATTACAGTTTTTCAACAATTCAATGAAGAACTTGAAGCAGATTGTTTGGGATTAATCAAAAAGTCACCAGTGTTTTGTACCAGAGGAAACAGCAGAAAACTAACTTTAGGAAATTTCAAGCAAGACGCTAGAAAGTATTTTTTCAGCAACCGAGTGGTGCAGCACTGGAAAAGTTTGCCCGATAGCATTGTTTTGGCAAGAAACTTGCAAGAATTCAAGAATAGACTGGATGATGAATGGGCATCAACTATGTATGAATGGAATATAAACTGAACTGAATCTTGAATGCATACCTTTTTGTTATTTAATTTTTTATTTCTATTTCAACGTTGGATGTGATTTGTTTTTGTCAAGGATTGTTGTAAAGGCAAGAGTCTTTGTTCCTGCGCCTAATAAACTAGTAAACTAAACTAAAAAAAGCAAAGCGGAATCGACTCAGTTTGCACGTCGTTTAGCTTGATCTTGCGAATGCATATGCATCGGTCCGTCACCAGCTGATTTGGAGAGCTTTGACGATGCACCATGTTCCAAAGTTCGTTAAAGAAATTCTACAACAGTATTTTCAAGATTTTCAACTGAGATTATCGACAAAGACGTGTTCAACCGATTGGTTTTGTCTTCAGGTCGGTATCGCCATGAGGTACTCTATTTTCCCCATATTGTCTGTGCTAGCAATGCAGCTACTTCTGAGTTCAGTTGGTGCAAGGGTAGAAGATGTTTATGTTGGCCGAGGTATTTTTATGCCACCTCTGAAAACTTTGATGGACGACACAACAATTATTTTGAATAAATGTATTTCAATGAGACAAACTCTCGATGTCTTCAGCGATCTACTAAAATGGTGCGGAATGAGTTTTAAAGCATCTAAATCGAGAAGTCTCTCCCTGCATTTGAGGTCGCTGAGAGATCGCTCACCGGCACAGTTCGTCACAGGCAGTGCCAAGTAATGACGGGAAGGCCTTACTGAAATTATTCTGCAGCATCACTTTCAGCATCTCGGGAGGTGAGCAGGAAGCAACCTTGAGATTCTTGATCAGTGATCTTAACTGGAACCATTCATTCTCAACTTAACCCAGACTCTCCAAATTTCTCGAGTAGAAATCTACTACTCTATTGAGAGAAACTTGTGCTTCCACATCAGTGTGCCAGTGTGCCGCAAAAACAAGAACAGCTTGTCCACTTTAGAGTAGGTTTTAATTTGCTTGTCCAAGTCGAAAAGAATGTAGTCAATAATCAACAGGAAAGTGGATATTCTGAATTTTTCAGAGCAAGACAAAGTGACATCTTCAACAGTTAGGTCATCTGCTGTTCGTCGGAAGTACTTTTTTCGTTTCTCAGTGAACTGTAAAATTCCAGATAGTTTCTTTCCTAGTTCAACAAACTCATCAAACTTGTTTTTTACGTAGCATTCTATCAAACTCACTCAGAGACTGGCGAAAACTCACGGAAGATCCCAGATCGGCTTTTTTTGACTGAAAAAGCTTACTGGTCATGTTTATTCTCTTCAGAACACAGCTCCAAAATGCTGTCAGAAAGCCTGTTTCCAGCTTCGCCAAAGCTTTAGAATGAGCTTCAGCTTTACTTTAGTAGCTTTATTTTACAAAAGATCTTCAGAAATCTGATGCAAAATTTCAATGTACTCATATTAGTTCGAGATCAAACTGTTTAGCGCATTAGCGCGTGCAGACCAACGAGTTTCACTCAGTCGCTTTGGAACACTATATGATCCTTCAGTAGTTTTTAACTTGTCTTTTAGTACACGCCACGGTGAAGTGGAGGAAGATAGAAACACGTACAGTTTCTGCACAACTCTGAAGAAAATAACGGATTGGACACATGACTCAACTGCAGCATTTCCAGAAAAATTTAGAGAATGTGTAAATAGAGAGAAATGCAAGAGAGAAATGGTGCCCTTGGGTTGTCATGGAGCACTCGGGCTTGGATTCCATTGTAGACTCCAGATATGTTGGATGCGTTGTCGTATGTCTGACCTATAAAGGAACACCAATAGACATAGTTGTGACACACTTGAACTAACAAACTTAACAATCTTTGTCCACAATGTAGTTTTAGAATATTTGCATAATAATTTTTTGTTGTAACGAAAGAGTTGTGAAGAGCGCACAAATGTCACAGCAAGACGACTGGACCAGGTGGGAGGAGACAGTTCAGCAGTCTCTATCATGGGAGGATATATGGCGCTATGCTCCAGTGCGGCTATCGTTCCTCATTAGATCGATGTATGATCAACTGCCAACAGCCTGCAATTTAAAGAAATGGAAGTTAATTGAGAACGACGAATGTCAGCTCTGTGGTCAGGCACAGTCATTGATCCCTATTCTTTTTTCTTGCTCCTATTCCCTTTCTCATGGTAGATACACGTGGCGCTAAAACCTCGTACTTCAAAAGCTGCTGGTTTTTGTGAAAGAGGCTTGCCGAAAAGCCAACTCAATAGAGGTGAAACCTAGGTGGATGATTTACTTTTTGAGAGAAGGATTGCCGCAGCTAAATCGCCCAAGAAGAATCCTCACCGAAGGAGAGAACATTTTTCATGCAGCTAACGACTGGAGGGTCTTTGCCGATCTTAAAACGGAAAAGTGCTTTCCAGTCTCAATATATAGTTGTTTTTTTCGAGTCTGGCCAAGACATTTCTTCTCATCGAGTTGACGGTTTGGTCGGCAAATCTTTGCGGAAGTTGCTGCGGCCCTAACAGGGAGCAAACTTGTGCAATTTAAGAAATTTCTGAGACAGCGGAATAAGCTTCATTCTAGATTTGGTCTCAAAGAGAGAAAAAAGAATTTTCAAATTTAAATGCCGCTCTCACCGCTCTGCACGGATAAATTGCTTTGACTTTGTTTACATGGCGATATTAAGTTCCGCTACGAGAGCGAAGCCGTTCTGTCATCGAAAGTTTTCTCATTCGAATTGTCTAAATTTTTTCAATGTTGCGAGTTTATTTTCATTGAACATGTATGTTGAATATCTGCCATGTTGCAAGGAAAGAGAAAAATTCGTTGTCGTTAAAGAATAACATTTTCTACCGGAGGACGTTCGTCTGTTGAACGTGGTTCAACCCTCCCCCTAGAACGTCAAGAAAAATAAAGAGCCGAAACGTTTGCAAGAAGGGGGTTTTCTTCTGATGACCTCAGAAAAGCTCTTCAGGAGTCAGTACACACATACATCCATACATGCAAGCATACCTGCATACATACATACACACATACTCCCGATACCGCTCGCGCTCACTTTTTCTTTTACACTTTTTCCTAACATTTTTAGTCCATAAAACGTGAAATAGATTTGCTAAAATTTGTTTGAAGCCTTCAAATGTTGTTATGTAAACTAAATTTTAATTTTATTACACAAACTAGCGGGGTTACCCGGCGTTGCTCGGGGTTTTCAGAAGTTTTGTTATCGATTTTCTCTCTTGCTCCCGTTTCCTTCCCTGCTTGCTCTCTCGCTTCCAGTCGCTTTCCGCGTTCCCGGTCGCTTTCCCGTTCCCGCTCACGCTTGCTCTCCCGTTCTCGGTCACGCATGCTCTCCCGTTCCCGCTCACGCTCATTTTCTCTTTTCCATTCTTGCCTAACTTCTTTTAGCCCATAAAACGTAAAATAGATTTGCTAAAACTGGCTAAAAGTTGCTTGAAGCCTTCAAACGATGTTACTTAAACTAAATTTGAATTTTATTACGCAATTATTTTTGATGGTCGTACATAGGCACATTTTGGCCTAGAAAGGTTTTTTTGCCCCCCTGAGCCGGGGGATCGGAGTAGGGAGTCCAAACTTTCTTAACTTTGTTTTCCTGTATGCCAAACTTCATCCGAATCGCTCCATCGGTTTAGATTTCTATAAGAGTCAGATCCACAAACTCACAGACATTCATTTTAATATATATATATATAGATGAATGTTTGTGGGTTAGTTTGTCTCTTATAGAAACGGGAAAGCGACCGGGAACGGACAGCGAGCAGGAAATGGGAAAGCAAGCGTGAGTGGGAACGGGAGAGCAAGCGTGAGCGGAAACGGGAAAGCAACCAAAAACGGGAAAACGACCGGGTGGGGGAAAGCGACCGGGAGCGGGAAAGCGACCGGGAGCGGGAAAGCGACCGGGAGAGGTAAAGCGACCGGGAGTGGGAAAGTAAGCGAAAACGGGAATGCGAGCAAGAGCGGGAAAGCAAGTGGGAAAGGAAACGGGAGGGAAAGAGACAAACATTTGAAAAACCTCTAAAAAACCTGGGCAACGCCGGGTATTTCCGCTAGTATATGTATATATGTATATATGTGATGTATTCATATATATATATATATATATATATATATATATATATATATATATATATATATATATATATATATATATATATATATATATATATATATATATATATATATATATATATATATATATATATAGTTCCCGCTCACTCACCCGCTCCGCTCTGCTCATTTTGTGACGGATTTTAAATTTTTTTTTCTATATTTGATTCCCCTTGACTCTCAAGGTTGTGTGAAAATTTCATTACGATCGGATGAAAGGTGTAGCAATGCATAAAGGACATATATACAAACATTCATTTATATATATATATATAGATATAAAATTATATATATACATAACTAGCGGGGGTGCCCGGCGTTGCCCGGGGTTTTTAGAGGTTTTTCTAATGTTTGTCTCTCTCGCTCAGGTTTCCTTCCCCGCTTGCTTTCCCGTTCCCGTTTGCTTTCCCGTTCTCTGTCGCTTTCCCGTTCCCGGCCGCTTTCCAGCTTCCGGTCGTTTTTCCGCTCCTGTTTCCTCTCCCGTTCCCTTTCCCGTTCCCGGTCGCCTTTCCCGTTCCCGCTCACGCTTGCTCTCCCATTCCCGTTCTCGATCGAAAGGGAAAGCGACCGAGAACGGGAAAGCTACCGGGAGCGGGAAAGCGACCGGGAACGGGAAAGCGGAGAAGGAAATGGAAGCGAGCGAGACGTTTATCTAATGCGTTTCTTGTTCGCTCCCGTTTCCTTCCAGCTTGCGCTCCCGCTCCAGGTCGTTATCCGTTCCCTGTCGCTTTCCCGCTCATTTTTTCGCTCTCAGTTGCCCCCCCCCTAGATCCGATTCTACATACATATATACATACATACATACATACATACATACATACATACATACATACATACATACATACATACATACATACATACATACATACATACATACATACATACATACATACATGTATGTATGTATGTATGTCCTCCTGTTCAACAGAATGGTTCCAGTTAGAAGTTGGTATAGGAATGGGCTGCTCAATTTCACCCATTCTCTTCGTATTAGCGATGCAGCTGCTTCTGAATGCAGTGGGTTCTCGCGTGGAGGAAGCTTACGTTGGCAAAGGTATCTTGATGCCATCGGTGAAGGCCTTCATGGATGATACAACTTTGGTTCTAAACAAATGTATCTCAATGCGACGGGCTCTTGATGCATTCAGCGGGCTGCTATCATGGTGCGGCATGAGTTTCAAGGCAACCAAGTCAAGAAGCTTATCTCTGCGACGAGGCAAGATCGACGACAACGTGACGTTTTCAGTTGCTGGCAACAGGATCCCAACATTGAGAGAAGAACCGGTTAAGAGCCTGGGAAGGTGGTATGACGATTCGCTTAACGACACTGGACGGTGTTCTGAGGTTCTTTGATCGGCATTTGAAGATATGAAGAAAATTGATGCGGCCCCACTCCAGAGCAGGTTCAAATTGTGGTTGCTTCAGTTTGTTCTATTACCGAGATTGCTTTGGCCTCTATCAATGTATGAGATGAGCTTACCATTGGTAGAAAAGCTAGAAAGGAAGATGAATAAATTTACAAGGAAATGGTTGGGTCTGCCTCCGGGATTTTCTTCGGTAGCTTTGTACAGCAAGACTGCCAAACTGAGGTTGCCACTGAAGTCTTTGGTTGAGGAGTTTAAGATAAACAAGATTCGTACGCAACTAATGCTGGATAACTCTTCGGATCAAAGAATTGTGGAGATGGGACCTCTTGTAAAGTCCGGAAAGAAATGGGTAGCCAGAAAGGAGATCGCAGAAGCTGAAGCCTCTTTACGTTGGACAGAAAGAGTTGGGGCAGTTCAACAGGAAAAACGGGGTCTCGGGTCAACCCATCGAATTTGGTGGTCAAAAGCCAGCACCAGTGAACGAACAAGTCTGGTCATTCAGGAAAGAAAGAAAGCAATCGAGTCCCAGAGAATGATTAAGTTTGTTCAGTTATCTCAACAAGGAGACTGGACGACATGGGAAAATGCTGTTCAGCGTTCACTTTCTTGGAAAGACATTTGGCAATACACACCACTACGTTTGTCTTTTTTGATTAGATCTGTTTATGATCAACTGCCGTCATCCAGCAATCTTCGAAGATGGAAGTTGAAAGACGATGATTCGTGCATGTTATGTGGGCAATCGGAGACTCTCATTCACGTTCTTTCCTGTTGTTCGTTTTCACTTTCACACGGGAGGTACACTTGGCGTCATAACCAAGTACTCCGAAAATTGCTTGACTTCGTCAAAGAAGCGTGTAAGAAAGCAAAGACAAGAGGAATA
>OZ022240.1:29592032-29747032 GCA_963978895.1 Erpobdella octoculata
AAAAGTTTAAGAGTTAAATCAAAAGAATACCATTGTTTATTAATTAAAGGCTTACATTTATTAATAGCTAAAGCTTTTTTTAATTTTAACTTAATGGGTTGATTTTCTTTCATTAGTATACTGGTGTTATCAATTAGAAATTTATGTGATGGTTTGATTGAATGTTGTGTTGACATATGTTGGTATATGGCACCACTTTGACAATGCATAGTCAATCTACGAGACAGAGTAGTTCTAGTATGACCAATGTAATTTTCCACCTGACCATGTGGAAACGGACACGAAAATTGGTACACTAGGTTGGTTTGTGCTACAGGACTAGAAACATTATTTATACTATTTTTAATTAAAAGATTATGAGTTTTTCCATTATTATAATAGATGTGTAACTTGAGTGTATTATCTTTATTTACAACCTTAATATTATCATACACAATGTTTTTCAACACTTTTTCATCTATTTTATAATTATTAGACATCTGATTAGCATAATATAATGGAATTATACAAGAATTTGATGAGTTATTGGTATTAGGTTTTGAAACATGTTTTTTATCAGTAATACGTGACATAAATTTATTTATAGTTGCATCAACAATAGAATTAGAATAATTATTATTTATCAAAAGTTGTTTCACTTGTAGAATTTCATTGTGAAATTCAGACCATGTTTCTGAAAATTTATAGGCCCTATTTATATAATTATTAATAACATTTAGTTTATATCTTTCAGGGCAATCGCTATTATAATTAAGACAATTGCCTGTGTTTGTGGGTTTAGTATAGACCTGGCAAGATAGTTTTGATACATTTCGAGTAACTAAAGTATCCAAAAAAGGAATTTGATGTTTATTATTAGCAAGTTCATAAGTAAATTGTAGTTTAGAATTTTTTACAAATGCATCTCTCAGTTTAAATAGTTCTTCTAAGTTATCAACTGAAACAAATATATCGTCAACATAACGGCAATACAGAAAAGGTTTGGTGTGATTTTCAAATACACGTGCTTCAAGATCACCCATATAAAAATTAGCGAAAGTCGGGCCCAACGGGGACCCCATAGCTACACCGTCAATTTGTACATATAAGTCTCCATTAGGTGATAAAAAAGGAGATTGCGTTGTACATATATAAAGTAATTCTTTCAAGACTTCAGGGCTGATTTGAGGAGGTTGAATACTAGGATGTGAATAAACACACTTACAAATTATATTTATAGTGTCTATAACAGGTACGTTGGTAAACAAACTTTCAACATCTAAAGACGCAATTATATTAGAACTTCCATTACTATGAATAAGATCAACAAAATCATAAGAAGATTTAAGACTATATTGAGAAGGACAATAAGGAGAAATAATTTTATTAATTTCTTTAGCAACATTATAAGTAACAGCAGGACATTGTGAAATAATAGGTCTTAATGAGTTATCTTTCTTATGTATTTTAACATTACCATAAATATAACCAGGTTTATAGTCACCTATTATTTTAGAAAAAATTGTTATCTTCTTTTTAATAAGAGTCGCAATGATCTTATTTAGTTTAGATCTGATCTTAACAGTAGGATCAGCTTTCACTTTTTGAAATTTAGAGCTGTCAGAGAGAATTGTATTGAGTTTGGAAAAATAATTGTCACGATTTAAAATGACGTACGTAGGTGATTTGTCAGCTTTACGGATAATTATCTGAGTATTTTTACGTAGTTGAGAGGCAGCATTCAATAACTTCTTAGGTAAGGTAGACTTAAAATTTGAGCATCGATGTTTATAACCTTCAGCTAGTAATAGAGGCTTCAAAGTTGATTTTACAGTAATTTTATTTTTGGCTTCTAAATTTAAGATATCATTGTACAAAATTTCAAGTTCGGTTTGTTTGTGTAGTTGATCATAAGGTTTACGTAAATGATAATTATAACCGAGCATTAAAAAGTCACATTCATCGTCAGACAATTTATAATCGGACAAATTAACGTATGTAGTACAATCAATATAGCGCCGAAGTATTCAAAAAAAAAAAAAAAATATATATATATATATATATATATATATATATATATACATTTGTAATTTCGATAACTATACTCAGGTTCTATAGAAATGGTCCTAAAATTTATTAAAAGAAATACACACTTAATCAAAAACTTGTGTCTTACTAACTGTAATTAAGACTGGTAGATTGTAGTTATGTAATCACTTCACTCTATATTTTTTTATGTCTTTCTTAGTTCATAAAATCTTCTGATGTTTATCAGCTTTGATAAAAATTATAAACCGTAGATATAAAACTACCCCCTTCTTAATCCTGATTGTCCAGAACAGTTTCATTGCCTCCATAATATTTGACAAGGCGGTCAACATGAATTACTTTCATCTTAGTACGTTGGCCCTTTTGAATCCGGTAGATGACATCATTGATCTTTTTAATAATTCTATAAGATCCTTCCAAGTCTTGTTGAAGTTTAGGTGATTTCCCAATTTTGCGTTGTGGATTGTAGAACCACACCAAATCATTCTCTTTAAACTCTTTCATATTTGATTGGCGATCATACCAAGTTTTCATTCTGTCGCTGGCTGCTTTGATCCTATTTCGGGCTACGAAATTGTGCGGCATACTCGCTTTCCGATTCTACTTTGTCTCCCGGCAACTGGCACAACTCTGCAATGCAAATTATCTTTTACCTTCACAGAATCTGATTTCTTCTTGTTGGATTGGGCCTTTATGGGTTTTCCTTGTTTGACATCATTACGCCTACAGTGATCCATTTTCTCCTGTTGCCCGGGTCTAAACATCTGAATTATACAGTCTTTTTGTATATGTCCCGGTCTTCCACAACTCCAGCAGCGTGGTGAGTTATTCCCTTTCCAGTTAATTCTTTCCTTAATAACTCTCCGGACTTGATCATCCAGTTCATCTTCGTCCTCGCTTCCCAATTTTCTTACGTGACGAGACCTATCAGATGGCTCCACAGAGCTTTCATAATTTATTGCAAATGCCAAAGCTTCGCTGGGACCAGCTACGCGGGCAACCCTAAGAGCCTTTTGGGTTTCAGAGTTCTTCGAGGCCGCTATGAATTCATCTGTAATAATTGTGTTGAGGACATTTCGAAGGCACAAGGGGTATCCCAGATTAGCAAGCCGTTCTATCTCCGCTTCCAGCTGTTGCATGCTTTCTTCGGGTTATGGCGTCGACTCTTGAGTTGAGCTCGACAAATTTCGGGTGCGTGTTGATTACCGAATCTGTTTTCGAGAACCTTCATGATCGCATCGTAATCATCTCTATCTACAATAAGCTCGAGAAGCTGTGAAGCTTCTCCCCTCAAGGAAAATACCATATTTTCTGCCTTCTGATGGCTGGTTAACAAGTTATTTTTCCTAGCAGCAATTTCAAATTGAGCTTTGTAGACGGACCATGACACAGTGCCATCAAAAGCCGGGGTCTTGGCATGCTCAACAGAATGAATTCGTTCTTGGGCTTGGCAACCAGTCTGTCCTTGTTTGACCAGATTGTTCAATTTTATCTCCAGGTTGCTCTCGATTCTCTTCTCGATTTCCTTGGTATTCTTTTTTACCAATTTTCCAGGTTATTAACTCTTTTCTCCACATCTGTTAATCTAAGCTGACCTACGAGAATTAATTCTTTTATTCCTTCCATAACGGCTTTGGTTTCTTTTTGCGCTGCTCTGTTTTGCTCCTGTGGTGCTCTGTTTTCCTCCTGTGCTGCTCTGTTTTCCTCCGTCATCTTGTTCAGAAAATTTGTTAATTCCTCATCCATATCAAATTCGAATTCGTCTGCATCCAGACCTTGACTTTTCAATGTCATTCGGAGGCGATCCAAGAGCTCAGACTTTTTTCCTTTGTCATTGAGTTCTCGTTTTTTTAGTTCCCGCCTCAACTCAAACAGGGAGAGTTCTTCCAATAATTTGTGATAAACCATTTTTATTTATCTCGCTTCTGACACCAATTGTTGTAATTTCGATAACTATACTCAGGTTTTATAGAAATCGTCCCAAACTTTATTAGAAGAAATACACACTTAATCAAAAACTTGTGTCTTAGTAACTGTATTATTATTATTATTATTATTATTATTATTATTATTATTATTATTATTATTATTATTATTATTATTATTATATATTATTATTATTATTATTATTATTATTATTATTATTATTATTATTATTATTATTATTATTATTATTATTAGTATTATTATTATTATTATTATTATTATTATTATTATTATTATTATTATTATTATTATTATTATTATTATTATTATTATTATTATTATTATTATTATTATTTATTGTATCTAAAACAAAACAAGAGTCTTGCACTAAGAATGCCATTAACAATATGTCAAATTAAAAAAGTGTTTTTTTAACAATGCTCTGAAGTCCTCATTTAGAACAGCACTTCGGATAGATTTAGGTAGTTGGTTCCATGCACCGGGCCTGGAAACAGCGAATGCTCGTTTACCGAAACTTCGACGAGTTCTTGGGATGACAGCGTCACCATGGGAGGACGAACGTAGATGTTGACGACCAGAATGAGAGGAGCACAGGCTTATCATCCGTGTCATGTAGGCAGGGGCACGATTTGTTAAGATATTGTAAACCAGTAAGCAGAGTTTTAAGGTCACTCTTTCCGGTAGGGGGAGCCACTGTAGTTGGCGGAGAAGAGGCGTGATGTAATTAACTGTAATTAAGACTGGTTGATTGAAGTTATGCAATCTGAACGGATTGTAATGAAATTTGGAACATATCTTTCTCTTGAGTCTTAGGTGCTAACTAAGAAAGGGTTTTAAAAATTCGGCCTGGATCGCCCTATTTCGAAGAATATACAATGCGTAATCTGTTTGTATTGAAACGAGTCGGGGGTGGGTAAAATGCAGACCGCAGACTTATAATTAAATAAATGTTAACGAAAAATTTAGAAATATTTTGTTATTTTATTTATCTATATATATAAAAACTAGAGATAGCCCGTCAAGAATGACGGATTTTTTTAGATCTCATTTTAAATTACTTTTAGATTGCGTCCAAAGGACGGATGTTTTAAAATTACGATGTACTTTGGATACATTTTATAAAAAAAATAGTCAACAAAACCAAAATGACATTTGATAACCATAAAAACTTTGTGTGTGTGTGTATATATATATATATATATATATATATATATATATATATATATATATATATATATATATATATATATAAGTAAATTTAATGAGTTTTTTTATTGTGTTTAAATTTTCAATTTACTAAAGTATTTCATATAAATTCAAATGATGTGAAAATTAAAGAGTGAAATAATTAGTTATTAGAGAATTTCAGTATACACGACATTTCTTGTGAATTGACGGCCATCGTTGAGAAGTGGTCCTTGCTTCTGGGATTTTTTTTTAAATCTCATTATATAATATTTTTAGATTGCAACAGGAAAGCGACAGGAAACGGAAAGGTGACTGGGAATGGGAAAGCGACCGGGAACGAGAGAGCAAACGGGTGCGGAAAAACGACCGGAAGCGGGAAAGCAGCCGGGAACGGGAAAGCGTCCGAGAACGGGAAAGCAAAAGGGAGCGGGAAAGCAAGTGGGAAAGGAAACCTGGACGAGAGAGACAAACATTATAAAAACCTCTAAAAACCCCGGGCAACGCCGGGCAACCCCGCTAGTATATATATTCTTCCAGTTATTCCCCGATCAACTGCAGCTGACGAAATAAACACATCACACGTCATCAAATTTATGGCGGCATGTTACAACTGACAAATAACATGCGAGCGTTTTTGCAACATAATCAAATGCAGATATGTTTTCGAAGCAATTGTTAGATATTCGTAATGGGAAAGTCGAAGTTGACACCTCGACTGGTTTAATCGCATTACCCACCAATTTCTATAACGTTGCGGACTGGAAAGAGGAGCTTATTCAGTGTTTTTCAGGACATAGGGCAAAAACCATAATTGGCTCAACACACGACCAATATTGGCAGCAAAAAGCAAAGATGTCAATGCGATCATTCAAAATTTTCTTCCGGGACAGTTGGTTTCCTTCAAATGAGTCGACACTGTCAACTTGGGCAAACCGTTCAACAACAAAACTCCAAATTCAGCTTAAGAGGTCTTTATTATTAAATAAAAATTAACAAAACGAAAAATGTAACTTCAATACGAAAATTCGCCAATTCAACAATTCACCACAATTCGCTCCTAACTACGTGACAACCACTCTCGAGCTCGACTCTCACTACACTAAAAACTCTGCGCATAGTTTTTTCGCCTAAACAGCACGCTAGCCACTAATATACAACAACTCCTACAACTACAGGTGAACATTCATACTACAACAAATAGCGAGCGTACACACAACACATCCCATCCACCAATAATCACATACACAACATGTCTATCTTGACAGACACAGTTGTCAATAACGATGGCGTAGTCAACTATCTTACAGAATTTTTGAATTCGCTAGAATTTCCTGGACTACCACCTCACAATTTGCTATTAAAATTGGGTTCAGTAATCATAATGTTGCGTAACATTAATCAACCTCGATTGTGCAAGAGTACGAGACTGGCTGTGAAAAAGCTAATGAATAATGTGATCGAGGCAACGATTCTAAATGGTAAATACTAAGGAGTAGATGTTTTGATCCCGCGTATACCGATGACTCCAACTGATTTGCCTTTCGATTTTAAAAGGTTACAATTACCTGTGCGTCTGGCATTTGCAATGACAATAAATCACAAGGCCAGTGTTTGGAAGTTTGCAGAATTAACTTGGAGTTTCCATGTTTCACGCATGGACATCGTTGTACATTTATGCACCGCGAAACAAAAAAAAACAGTTTATCAGAAAGCTTTACAGTGAATAACTTCATTTATCTTTCATGTAAATTAAAGATATTGAATTTCCATTTAATAAGCAAACAAAAGCTTCTGATTTATTCGTGTATGCAACAGATGGAAAAACAAAAGTTATGGTGTAATCCACAATCACTCAAATAAAAAAATTTCAAATAGTTTTGTTTTTGGCAAAAATGTAAAAATAATCGAGGCAAAGCCAGGCATTCCAAGTGAGCGGAGATGGAAACGTGAGCGAGAGAGATAAAAAAGATTAAAAAAAACCTCTAAAAATCCCGGACAACGCCGGGTAACCCCGCTAGTCATTAATAAATTATTAAAGATATAAAAAAAATGACTGCAGACTGAAGATAGTCAACAAAAATTCTTCCTTTTTCGAACTTCCTTTTCTTCTGCTTGAGCACCTGAACAGAACCACAGATGAGTGTTTAACTGGCTTAACATTATTATATATCCATAATGCATTGCCTTTAGAACACAGATAATGTTATTAACAGATTTGCAGCCAGCAAGAATAGGCGTCTTGATTTTGCACTGTAGATTTTTTATTCTAGAAATTTGACTTCTGCTTTGAAGGTTATTGTCTTTGTTGTTTTTGTGCATACTGTTTGTTTCGTAACTTGTAAAAAATCTCTTTTTCAAGTTAATGTTAGATCATCCCCCCCCCCCACCAGAAAATCCTAGATCCGTCGCTGACTGGCAGTGGCGGATCCAACGGGGAAATGAGGAATGCATTCTCCCACTAGCCAAGCAAAAAACAATTTATTTGATTTTGTTTTAAATATTTCATAATTTTTTTAATTTTACCTACTGTGGTAGTAAAATTTTTTAAATTGTAGTTTTTTCAATTAATCTTTTGGTATACAAAATAACAATAATTCCTGTCTAAAACAATCAGGCAGAAAAGTTCAATATTATTTGTAAAATTACTTTATTAACTTCATTGACAATGCTGCAATTGTTTCTCCCGGCATTTGCATAGGTTTAGTTTTTCCCCCTACCCACATACTAGAGTCCTGTACGCGCCAAAGTTTTAGGGTTACTTAAGCGAGCCGGGTCGCGTAAGTATTTACAAATGCTCAATAGCCTCAGCGATGTGTTCATTTATATTCATGTAGGTAGGGCGTGGTTTAGGCACTGTGATGTTGCTAGCTAGACAAACCAGATATATAGGTCAGACTTGTTGTTTCGTTATGAATATATTGAATGAAAGAAAGGACGTTACAGTAAACAAATATTTACGAGTATAACTTAATTTAAAAGATAATATAAACGCGAAACAAAAATAAAACAACCTTGTTGCTCAATCGATAATATAGCCTAGCTCATTATTACTACAAAAAAGTTTTTCTCGCAAGAATGTTGTTAAAAATTGGTTTAAAAAAGCAATTATTTAAAGTTAAAATACGGAATTTTAGTGTTGTATCGAAATAACGCACACAGTAGCGAGAAGTATATTGCAAAATCCGTATCTAACTTTTTAGTTTTGTGGAATTTTAAAACATTTCCCAGAAATCTTCCTAATTTTAACTTCTCTTCTGATTATAAACTTGATATGTGCCAAATAATGCTTCACTATACATTATATTAGGTGAGTTTAAACTTATATGTGTCAACAAATTAGGATTTTCTATTATAGATATGAATATATATATAATATTATTATATATAATATATATATATATCTTTGTTTCATTGTTCATAAAATGTTTTATTATCGTTGTTATTCATGTATTTTATTTTGAGTAAAATAAAATCATTATTATCCGCCTCTCAAACATTACAAATAGTTATGGGCCCAGGATGCGTCCAAATTTAATGTTTGATGGCGATGAAAGAAAGTACAAAATGTGGGAAATAAAATTTTTAGGGGTTATGAGGACACAGAAATTCCGCGAAGTATTCGAATGTACTACTGAACCAGATGCTGAAGAAAATGCTGACGCATTTGCAGAACTCATTCAATGCCTAGATGATAGAAGCCTTTCACTAGTCATCCGAGATGCCAGAGACAATGGTAAAAGAGCACTGGAAATCCTGCGAGAACATTGTTTAGGTAAGTCAAAACCTAAAATTATATCGTTGTACACAGAATTAACTACCCTTTCGAAGTCAGAAAATGAAACTACAACATACTACATGCTACGAGCTGAAACAACAGCATCATTATTAAAAAGAGCTGGAGAAGTAGTAAATGATGGTTTACTAATAGCTATGATCCTGATAGGTCTACCAGTGTCATACAAGACTTTCTGTACAGTCACAACACACAATATATAAAAACTGCTTTATATAAAGGGTTAGATTTTTATATTCTTGTATATTATTATCGCATATCGTACTCAACCCAATATATATATATATATATATATATATATATATATATATATATATATATATATATATATATATATATATATATATATATATATATATATATATATATATATATATACATTTATATATATATATATATATATATATATATATATATATATATATATATATATATATATATATATATATATATATATACATTTATATATATATATATATATATATATATATATATATATATATATATATATTAATGTAAAATCACTGGTTTGATGATCAACTTCTTATTGATAAACCTTAACGAATTCAGAAGATTTATTAGGGACATTAATTATTTATTAATAGACCAGAAGCTATAAATAGCCTTAACAAAGCCTTCATTTATTATTTTCCAATAAACTGCAAAACCATTCTGTTGAGCCCGGTATACGATTTGGTGATATCGTAACATTGGTGATCAGAAGTGGGATACAAGAATGGTTTTGAAAGCATTGGATGAGCTCTTGATACTCGAATTGAGGCGGGAACTTAGAAAACGAGAGCTTAGTGATAAAGGAAGAAAGTCTGAGCTCGTGGACCGCCTCCGGACGTCATTGGAAAACAATGGGTTTGATCCGGAAGAGTATGAGTTCGAAGCAGAAAACGAATTGTTGAAGGCGCTGAATAAAATGGCGGAGGAAAACAGAGCAGCACACAGAGCAGCGCAGCAAGAAAGGAAGAAATTTCTTGAACTCCTCAATGGTGACACAAACAATTGCGGAAACAAAAAAGACGGTCAAGATGAACCATGCAAGAATGTACAAGATGAACCATGCAAGGATGGTCATTGTGATGAGCCTTGCAAAGATGTTCAAGATGAACCATGCAAAGATGTTCAAGATGAACCATGCAAAGATGTTCAAGATGAACCATGCAAAGATGTTCAAGATGAACCATGCAAAGATGTTCAAGATGAACCATGCAAAGATGTTCAAGATGAACCATGCAAAGATGTTCAAGATGAACCATGCAAAGATGTTCAAGATGAACCATGCAAAGATGTTCAAGATGAACCATGCAAAGATGTTCAAGATGAACCATGCAAAGATGTTCAAGATGAACCATGCAAAGATGTTCAAGATGAACCATGCAAAGATGTTCAAGATGAACCATGCAAAGATGTTCAAGATGAACCATGCAAAGATGTTCAAGATGAACCATGCAAAGATGTTCAAGATGAACCATGCAAAGATGTTCAAGATGAACCATGCAAAGATGTTCAAGATGAACCATGCAAAGATGTTCAAGATGAACCATGCAAAGATGTTCAAGATGAACCATGCAAAGATGTTCAAGATGAACCATGCAAAGATGTTCAAGATGAACCATGTAAAAATGGTCATAATGATGAGCCTGTCAAAGACGGTCATGATGATGTACCTGTCAAAGACGGTCATGATAATGAACCTTCCAAAGATGTTCGAGATGAACCAGGCAAAGATGGTGAGGACGAGCCTCGCAAAGATGGTGACAATGATACAGTCGGTTTGGACGTCGACAACAAAACTAAAGAAGATAAAAAAATGTTGAAAACGAAATGCAAAACGATGAGGATGAAAGTGATGATGATGATTTTAATAATGGCAATAACAGCGATGGCTTTTACCCATACAGCGACGGTTCTGAAACGGAAGCCTCCATAACAGACGACGGCACCGAATATTCAGGATCAGATTTTAGTGACGAATCTGCCTCGGATGAAGCAACCAAGGATTTAGAAACGAACGAAACTCCAATGGAGAAATACGTCGAAACTAATTTGACAAAAAAAAGAAGACATTGATTTGAGAGACGATGGCGATAATTTGAAGAAAGATCCGCTGGACGATACGAAAGTTGAAACCGACGAAAGAGCCGAGTTGGAATGTGAAAAAAAAACGTTCGATTGTAACTTGGAAGAAAACAAACATGACGGCGATGAGTTTCTCCAAAACAACAATAGCATTGCAGCAAGCAAAAACTCTGAAAAAAGATGAGCCAAGAACAGAGAACGGTACCGAGGGTTCAAAATCAGATGAATCCACGGAGGATTCTAGATCAGAGAGACTAAGAGTCATTGTAAAATCAAATTAGCAATATTTTAAAATTCTTTCATCCATATTGCTGTTTATTAATTCCAATTTGATAAAGCCACGAATTTCTAAATAAATAATGTATTTCAAAAAGAACATATACAACAGAAAATTATTCATATGGGTCAGAGTCAAGATCAATTAAATCAACAAAAAAACTCTTGCAGTAGAACTAATTTAAGGCCTGAAGACAATTAAACTGTTGTTATAACAAGATATGACCTACTTTTCTCAAATGTTAGCATTACCTAATCGACTTTCAAAAAAGATTTACTTGTTATTCAAATTAGAGCTTTTGCTTGAATTGAAACACACTCCCTAGAGTTCTAGACAACCTCATCATAAATAATTGATAACAATTTTTCAACCAGCAGCACTCTCTGCACCAGGATCACAAAGAGAGCTTTCGATTCTGACCAGCCTAAAGCCAACTTTGTCCAGCCGAAGGCATTCCAGCTTCCAAGGACTTATGATAACTGTAATTTTTCTTTTAATTGTTGCTTTTCAACGTCAGTGTTGAATATAATGCTTGGAAGAATATTTTAAAACTTCATATAAAATTATAAAAAATCATATCGACTTTTTTAAAAGCCCAACCATCTCAGTCTGAAAGATTCGTCCAGTAGTAAAATTATGCTCGGGGGACTACCTTCATATTTTTCCCGTCAAGCAAGCATACCAGTTACATCACCACCTCCTTCATGTACTCCATGCATCCTCGTTTCCAAGCCCTCGGTAACCGATTTCAAGGAAATTCTGTCTGCTGCTACACCAAACTTGTGGAACAAAAATAACCCCATCCAAGGTCAAGACGACAAGATTAGAAGAGCTAGCACACACAGCATCGGAGTCATAGTGGGTTTCAGTATTGTGTGCATGTATATATACACAATCGGGAAATGGTATCCTACATTTATAATATAATATATTGAGAATAGATATGCTTAGAGGATGTTATGGCACATTAATCTAAGGGCAAATAAACTAATAATTAAAAATCTGTAGCTTTGGACTATGAATAAAGATCAACCTTCCTATTTAAAATGATTATAACATCACACAGGAACCAATAAGAAGAAATAGCAGAGAACTGCTTGACAGACTCCCAATTACAAACAGGAGGCCAAGCTTCCATGGCATGTGCGAAACAGCTGTACGTAGACATTTTTTTATTGTTTAAAAGTACATAGCATTTGACAGGAAATATTACATTATATTTCTCACAGTATAATAAATAAAGGCCAATATAACCAACATATGTAATATCAGATCATATTAAACTAATTCTGCATAAACTATAAACTCGCTCAGTAATTTTAAAAAATATGTAGCTGTCTGTTTAATTTTGACACATAGACTTTATCTAAAAAATTGCTTTTATATCTAGATGCATTTTTTCTCTGGAAAGTAAGAAGTTACATGAAGAACAGAAGAACTATGGAATTTTCAAAAAAAAAAAATTAATTTTGATTTACACATCTTTGCGGTACTACAAATACGGGTTGACCGGCAACTCAAACCACAAAGAAGTTGCGGTTATTCAAAAAATCATATCCAACGAAATAGAATTATTAAGTCAACTTAATTTGAAAAACAAAAACCATAATGTAAAAACAAGTAAATTAAAAACGAATTTTTAAAACCAATGCTCTTATATGTAATTAAAACACAAATTTTGCAATCAATTTTTTCTTATATTACTCTTTTATTTTATGTTAAAGTCGAAATATCTTAATTATATCGAAATATCGAAATTAATTAAAATGATCTAAATTAATTGACTTATTGTAAAACTAATAATTGAATATTGCATTGTCTTCTATTTTAAGCATGTATGCAAAATTTGAAAAAATCTATCATCAGGAAGTGACTCAAAAATTGATTGCAAGATTTGAAACAGACAGAGAAACAAACAGACAGACAGAGAAACAGAGACGACGAGTTAATAAAAGCATTGGTAATAATAATAAAAATATCATCAAAAAGCATCGAATTTAAATATCTCAACTATTTTCATGAAAATTTCGTACACGCTTGAGAATCGCGGTCAGTGAGTGTGGTTCGTGTTAACTTGGTAAAATAGTGTGCCAGTCGGTTAGCGTTTTGTGGTCAAGAAAACCCTCAAGAAAACCCTCAAGAAAACCCTCAAGAAAACCCTCAAGAAAACCCTCAAAAAAACCCTCAAGAAACCCCTCGATAAAATCCTCAAGAAAATTAACTAAATTAATTGACTTATTGTAAAACTAATAATTGAATATTGCATTGTCTTCTATCTTGAACATGTATGCAAAATTTGAAAAAAATCTATCATCAGGAAGTGACTCAAAAATTGATTGCAAGATTTGAAACAGACAGAGAAACAGACAGAGAAACAGACAGAGAAACAGACAGAGAAACAGACAGAGAAACAGACAGAGAAACAGACAGAGAAACAGAGCCGACGAGTTAATAAAAGCATTGGTAATGAGCTTGTCTTCTTGGTGCATAAAAAGTGAGAGTTTGATAGTGATTCATGTTGGCAATAAACATGGGAATACATATGGAAAATTATTTTATAATTTTCACTATACCAAAGGACCTGAGTAATAACTATGAATATAATACAGTGGCATAATATTATTGTGGGGAGATGGTAGAAGATATTTATAATCACAAAGAAACGATGGTTTGACACTTGAAGTTATTTGACATTCAAAGCTGAAGTATAAATCACAAAAATTGAAGGCTAACAAAAATAATAATTATTCAATCCCGATGTTTTGTCATGATAGGTAAAAAAATCATATAAACGTATAAATTCAAATGAAATAATTCAAAACAAAATTTTGCATACAAAAAAAACCAGGTGTAAATAAATCTTTGTGTTCAAACCTGAAAAATTAAAATTACGAACAAAAATTAAGTGCACTTCACTTCTGAAAGAAAAGGAAACAAAGTTAACAGAAAATCAACTCGATGAATGAATTCATTAATCAACACATCCACAAGAGTAGGAATGGTTTATCAGAAGAACTTTCTGGTTTTTGAGGGCAGTTCCATGCCACATGGCCAAGGCCAGCACTGGCAAAAACGATGGCCCTGCTCTTTGGAGTAGTGGTAAGGTTTGAAGAAATCATGGCCGAACTAGAGGGGACTCCCACCCGCGAAAATGTTGTCGAAATTTTTTTCTCTGGAATGGTCGAAATGGAAATCCGCCTTGTAATGGAGGATGCAGAAGATGAAAATGACTTCTGTGACGGAGTGTCACTAGCTGAAGATGCAGATTTGCTAAGATTTGACGCTTGTGTCGAGATGCTTGGAGTTGTTGCTAATAAAGTAACATCTTGATTTGATGCTTGTGTCAAGATTCTTTGAGTTGTTGCTAATGAAGTAACATTTTGATTTGGCTTGTCGTTGTTGTTGTCAGGAGTTTCTTCGGTGGCAGAAGGTTAGGTAGATGAAATCGTGTCTGGAACGTTGAAGGAGCTGCTTTCATTATTGAGGCAACTCGGTGACTCAGTAGCAGTCGTTGGCACAACATTTATTTGATTCTCATCAGTGCTTACACCTACATCGTCACGTGCCGTCTTAGTTTCGTTCGCTTCAGATGACTCCAGGACGGCTACTAATTCGGCCTGGGAATCTCCACCACAAAGATTGCTTGCTTGGTATCTGGTAGGTTGATGACTTGAAAATTCAAAGCTGGAATGACGTTTCGATACGTTTCTGTTTCTGGCAGGCAAATCAAATGTCTTGAGGGATGCTGTCAAATCCTGACCAGTTTTACGACCGAAAGAACTTCTTTCCTGTCCCCGACGTGTGATGAGTTGAAAATTCTTCTTTTTCCTCTGCGGAAGTGGAGTTCGAGCGATCTGCTCAAGAACGACGGCATCATTTCCATTCTCTCGCAGTCCCCTAAGTAGACTTTCATAGAGACCTAAAAAAATTTTTACAACAAATTTTAATCAGTTTCATAACAGCAGGATAAGCCCCCAAAATTATCAGACACCTCTCAGGCAAATTTTCAAACTTAAGTTTTTATTTTGGTTACCAAATTTATTAGTATTTTTAATCCATAAAAATGACCAAACTTATTGTTATATTGTAAAATATTCAAAATACATGATAGAAAGCAAAATAGATGATTAATATGATGGAATACAGCAGGGTAACAACTTATTTCATCTCCTCTGATTCTGATCCCATGTTTATGGCCAGCTGATTTACCATCAACAGACAGTTGATTTGTCATGAAAAAAAGAATAATCTGCTATTTTTGTTGTTACCGGATTTTATCGATATTATGAGACTAAGTGAGACGATTTTATCTGCTCAAAACTTAGATATGCCTATTCTTACACAACCTGTTCGTTGAAAGCCTACAAAAGACTAAAAAGAGTGAGTCTCAGAAACCAAACCAAAGATTTCTTCAAGGTTGGTAATAATCAAGCATTATCTATTCATCTAACATTCTAGATATAAAAAATAAATTAATGTCAAATACAGCTTCCATATTTTTATGAACTTTTACATACTTACCATCAACCTGGTGATTTTTGTTCTCCGAATCAAAAAAGTTGAGAAGATCGGGAGTAGATGAAGATGTCGATGCATGAGTAACAAACCCCTTTATGCTCCCACCAATACCGTCCAAAGTTCCAGTCGTTTGTGAACCAGATATTTCTGATCGGACGGGAGTTCGCAAGGAAGAAGCCAATAAAGCTGGGTCTTCAGCAGCTCTTGGCGGTGTTTCTGCAGGAGCTGGTTGGTTAGATGCAGTATCACTGAAATTAATCCCTTGTTCAACAAGGGAACAGTGGATGGATGCCAAGAACTTTACAGGACCAGTGTGACCCTGGTAGGAGATGGCAGGTCTCTGCCTGAACTGTGGCATGCCATTGAGTCTAGGCAGGGGCAGGGTGAGCACAAAACCCATGTTGGTGCCAACGTAAAGAACCCCTGTATCAGGGAGCATGCAGGTTATTGAAAGACTCGATAGAGACTGGTCAGGCTTCATGGTGGATCCTTTCTCTGAAAATTTAAATCATTCAAGCTTTTTTTTATTTCTCTATAAATTTAAAATATTTAATATAAATACTTCATTTCAATCATTCTGTAGCAACCGAGTATAGATTCTTGATCACATCAGACGTTTTCATGTATTTATATGACAAAAGAGACCTATTCTGATTACACTAATCATCATCATCATCATCATCCACATCATCATCATCATCCACATCATCATCCAACTGACTTTGATAAAACTTACTTATAAATAAAATGAATGCCTTTTAAATTTTTATATTGTACCTTAAAAAAGGCATCTATCTCACTTTCTCTCAGTTTCTTTAACAATTGTAGGATGGTCAAAGCGTAACTATACATTAATAAGTTACAACAGCACTCATAATTTCAAACAGACTACAAATATTAAACTAATAACATCTTTTCAAAATAACAAAGCAAGCCAACCTTCCAGCAGTTTAGTAACAGCAGAAGAGATACTGATGTCCTGGAGATAACGGAATGATTCGATGTGATACAGCCGAATGGTCGATTGATCTCGGAACGATACGAGCAGACCGACTCCTGCCTTAATCATGCACTCAATGGAGAAAGCATTCGGTGGAGAAGATGGAGATGATGGTGAACTCCCGGTCATCGTTGAATCGGGAGATGAAAATGTGTTGTCCGACAGTAGGCTGTGAGATGTCTGAGTGATAAGAAAAAAGTTAAAAAATAATTTAAATTATATGTTTGTTTATATGCATGCATGTTTGGGTGTGTTCGTGTATATGTATGTGTGTTTGATTATTGTTAGATTGAATGGGCAGATATCGTTTTAGTTTATTCACTCTTATTCAATTAATGATTAATGACCATGTTTCAAGTTGTATCAGAGGTCTAAAGACTTTCCCTTTGTGGTTTTGAATCAATAAAAAGAAAAGAAAATAAATAAGGAAAATATCCCACATTAAACCATCAACAAATTTAAAATTATTAATTAAATTAAAACAAATTAAATGACCTTCACATAAACACATGAAGACTCCAAACAGCCTTGAACTTCAAGAACATAAATCTTTGAAGCACAGGACACCCACAGGTTGTCATCATCAACCACGAGGAAACACGACACAACCTCTTTGCCGAGGCACAGTTTCTGGGGAGAGGTGAAATTCCAGAAACCGTCTAAAAAAGGTGATCAACAACTAATAAAGAAGTAAATTTTAACACTTTTTCATTCAAGAACAAAAAGCAATACAATTTTTTTTTCAAAGTTCAACCGATTTAATTTTAGAATTTGATACCCCGAACAAAACATTGTAAAGGAAGAGCCACAAAAATGTACCTTTATTGCACCTAGAATATATCAACAGCACCCCATCATGGGTGCCCAGGTATACACTGTCGTTGAGGTATTTCATGCACCAGATCTTGCCCGAATTTAATCTGACAGGCTTGCCTAATTGCTGTTTCTCATTTTGGATGGATGGAAACCTGTAAATCCTGAATTAAAAAATTAAAATGCGACTTTGAATACAAAAGAACATGTACTTGAAAATTAGTATAATAATAATAATAATGATCAAAATATAACCAAAAAATGATCTATACAAAATGACAAACTGACTTGCTGTCATCAGAGATCATCCAGACAGTTTCCGTATTATCACAGCCAGCAGAACCACAGCTGATCGAATTCTCCGTCTCGACACGAGGCGACTCAAACGGCGTCTCACGATCGGGGACGCACTCGGTCGCAACGATGCAACCGTCGCAGACGTTGAAATACTTATCACAAACGGCTGGTTCGTGTGCAGGGAAACTACAGCAGCCCTCCCGCCGACAAACACCCAGAGGTGGCTTGCTGTGACACAGAAGTGTCACGTAGGTGCAACAAGTCAGCTGGAAGTCAGAAAATAGTAACGTCTATCTATGATATTGCGGTGTTTAAGAAGAATTTCATTGTGAAACAATAAATGATGATTCATTTAAATTATGAATATAAATAACCAGTAATCACCTCGCTATTGGTTTTCTTTTTAAGCTTTAAAGTCATCTGAATAATGAAAAAAATACAAACAACGTGATTAACATGGGATAAAAACAATCTTTCTCGTCATAAGAATAATAATTGTTATTATCATCATCACCACCAACCTTTTTATCTTCCTTAGAAATGCATTCAATCAACTAAAATTGAATAAATACTTGAGCACCTATCGGCTACATGCTATGACCCCTTGCGTCCATGCTCAAATAAGCTGCATGCTCCATATGTTATAGTACTCTATGGTCTAACATAGACACAGAAAGCTTCAGTCAGTACAAATCTGTCTTTGGAAGCACATGATTTGTGGATAAGACAAGAACTAATAGAAGCAGAATGTATGATGTTGTTGTCAGGGTTCTTGAATTTGAAGGGAAATTTACCAGTAGATATTTAACACAATCGATTGATATTTAACATAATGGTTGATATTCAACATATTTATTGATATTCAAAATAATCATAATATTCATTATTTATTCCTAAGTAAATAATTGGTGAACAAAAAAAACTTGGTGAAGATAAAAATCAAGAAAGAAGAGGATCCTGTTATTTTAAAATAAACATCAATGCATAAAAAGACCGGAGGCAGGGAAAAGTCTTTTTCGATTATACCGTGTATTTTTTTTAAGATAACTTATCACAGCTGGTAATTTAACATATAAACAATTTGACCATATAAAAAATGTTTTGTTTTCCAATTATATATTAATTTTGTATATTTGTGTATTGTATTTTCCTTAATTACAGTAAACACCAATTTAATTATAATTACGTATTGCTTATACAGTATTATCTATTTTATCATATTTACAAATAAATATATTCAATTAAATTGCATATCTATTTATATTTATCCACATAAAATGTATGCTGTATACCTACTTAAGTATATTTACATATTTACATATCATTAAGACCATATGGTTATGTAAATAGATAGGTGATGAACAGATGGAAATGTAACTAGATGGGTGGGCAATGCAGGTGAACATGCAGGTATGTAAATCAATTATCAAAGTACATTTGAACAATTCAAGAAATAAATTTAAGTTTTGTTAACCTTGTAGGAATGCTAAGATTGACAATGTTCTTGTCCACATCAAATTTTTGTCTTATCAGAATCTCAAGATTTTTAATTGCACCTTTCAAGCTTTCCACTGGAAGTGCCTGCGAAACAAAAAAAATTGTAATATTTTCAATTTAGGAAAAATAAACACCTTCCATTGGTACAATACATTTTATATAAATCCAATTATAAAATTTAAAAATAAAATACAAATAGAATTATATATATATATATATATATATATATATATATATATATATATATATATATATATTTATATATTTATATATATATATATATATATATATATATATATATATATATATATATATATATATATATAAAACAGCAGCTGTTTTTAACCTCATATTTTAGAATCAGCTGAGCATAGAGTTCGAGCTTCATCTCAAATGTTTTCAAGTCGTGCAGCATGTTATCCAGTTCTTTCCAATAAAGACTGTTGGTCTTTGGAGCAGCTGGTGATGATGAACGCAGATGACACTTCTGTTGCTTTTCTGATTAGATACAAAGTATGAAGCATCTATATATTATAAGAGTATATATTTAGAAGTCTAATTATATTTCTCAGACCATTAAAATTATGTTATCTAAATAATACAATTTATACTTCCTAATAACAACTAATAAGAAAATAATGTAAAAATTATTTTTAACAATGCATACAAACTTTAATAATCAAAAAAGCGTAAGATATGATATTTTTTAGAATTTTATTTCTCAAGTAAAAATATATAACTTTGTTTACTGAATGGTATTTGACAACCAGTCATTTGCTGGTGTTTATAAAGCTTGGTGAATATTTTTTAAATAAGAAAATTATTTTTTATTGTTTGCTACTTTTTATACTTTTAAGTGTAATATATTTAATTTTATCTGTTATGGCATTAAATGCTTATTAATTTAACAACCAAAAAATTTATTGAGTTATAAAAAAACAACTTTAGAAGCAGCAAAAGGTCAAAAGTGCTACATCGCAGATCAACATCAATGTCATACATCAACAATATAAAAATAATATAACTGATACCTCCCAAATAACAATCTACTAATGAATATGATTATCTCAAAGATTATTAATTTAATATATAACATACACAGGAAGACAGTATATCTGTACTTTTTCTCAACTGCGATGAATTTTGAGAAAAAGATGGCTTTGAGAAAGGTTGACCCCTGTACGAGGGTAAGGTCGGGTCAACGACTTCCATGTCTTTAACGGGAGCAATTCAAGATACTTCCAATTTTTCTGAGGCTGGAGATAATAAGGAAACTCCAGAATCAACCAATTCTTTTCTGTCAAACAGCATTTAAAAAAATTCATGTAATTATTTTTGCTTTAAAATAAACCCTGTTTTGATAAATTTTATTTTTTAAAAAAGGTTTAGTGTTATTTTATTGCAAAAATTTTATAATAATTAAATGATTATATTATTTAATTCATAACACAACCTAATTTTATTTCTATTAAATTATCTTTTTCTGTTTTTCAACTCCGATTTTTTCCCGAGCAATAAACAATTCCCATATGAATAAACACACTAAATTGTACTCACTGCTGAGAAACTGTGCTACAAATGAGTTGATCACTCTACAAAAACAACCTCCTTTTTTTACTCAACGTTTCACCATCTTTTGTTTTCTGAAATTATTACAATACATATATAATCTGGATGACATTATAACAGTAATAAAGCACAACTCAACAAACCAGCATTATAATATATATATTTATATAATTCATGTCGGAAACATTAAATTCATGTATTGTCATCCAGAATAAAGCTTTCCTGAAAGTTTTAGAGCTCTAGGTGGTCGAAAAGTGGAAAAGCGACCGGGAGCGTGAGAGCAAGCGGGAAAGGAAACGGGAGCGTGAGAGAAAAACGACAGAAAAACCTCTAAAAACCCGGGCAACGCCGGGCACCTCGCTAGTATATATATATATATATATATATATATATATATATATATATATATATATATATATATATATATATATATATATATATATATATATATATATATATATATATATATAAATGTACTTCCCATCGTCAGACAGAAAGTTCGATTAACCTCATATATATATATATATACCCTAGGACCAGTGTTGTTTCAGTTAAGCGTAACTTTAACTGAATTTGGTCTAGTAACTGAAAAAAAAGATTTAAGTTAAGTACTAACTAAAACTTTAACTGAAAAATAATGTTAACTTTAATTATAATACTAATAGTAAAAAAAATAGTAACTGTAATACAAACTGAAAAAAAAATGTTTTCGGAAAATCCAATACAGAAATGCGCCAAAATTTTATTTCTTTGTTTATATTTGGTAACCGAACCCACTCGTGTCTTTTATCTCTACTATGATTTGCATTTTTCATCGCTTTATTTGCATTTAACGACGTATAAACAATGTTAAAAAAATTTCTGACCAAAACAAGAAAATGGAGTTTGGCGTTATTTAAGTTACGAACCCTCTACTAATAAAAGCCGGTGCAACATGATATGTAGTATGGGAGAAAAAGATTCGGAAGCTCTGTTGAAAAGTAAATCATCTAAGTCATAGACATAAGGAAGTGGCAAAAGAACTTGAGGTTTTGGAGAAAAATTGCAAAAAGCTAAAGGCCAAGCGCAAACTAATCGAAAATGATATAGGAAACACGGTTAACCAGAATAGCGCACAGACTACTTTGCCTGCTTTTATTAACCAAAAAAGAATGGAATTCAGATGCACAAGAAGTGAAACTGAGACAGTGTTTGCTTAGTATTATCAGTACTGGGTTATATTAATAACTGTTATACTTACTGTAATAGTAACTGAAAAAATTATTAACTCTAATATCAACTGGAAAAAATGAAAAAAAAAACTTTAACTGTAATAGTAACTAAAAAATATTAAATTGGCTAACTTTAGCTGATACTCTTACTGAAAAACCCTAACTGAAACAACACTGCCTTGGACAACAGACAGTCCGATTAATCATTTAACGATTAAACTATTTGTTATTTTTGAACTTTAGTTCTTTTAAGCTAAATCTGCTTTTTAACTGACTTTAAGTTTCCAATAATATGTTTTTGCTATATTACCGCAAAACAATTTTTGGTCTGATAATTTTGTTTAAGATATTTTTTCTTATTTAGCTTTATTTAAAATAATATTGATAAATATTTAAAACGTTCTATTTAAGAACAACAAAGATATTAATTGTTAAAACAAAAGCTCCATAGGAGGTGTCGCACACGAATCGACCAAGCTGTGTTTTCTCTCATTTATTTATTTATAGAACCGATTTTGTAAGTTTACTATTAAACAAATGTTAAAAAAATTTTAAGTGATTAGTTTATTTTTTAAATTGGTTTAAACTGAGTATTATAGTCATTTTGTTTATTTTGTGTGAGCATATCTCACTATTCGTCAACCAAATCACTTCTTTTAACACAAGCTTACAAGCACTAATTTTAACAAAGAAGTAACAAAGCAATGCAATCAATTCAAAAAAAGCTATAAACACAACTTGAGCATAATTTTAAAACTAGCGTCTTAGAAGAAAGCAAGTGCACGTATTTGAAAAAAAATTATCTTCTAAACTTAGTCTGGTGTGGGAACAAACGGTTTCTGAGTTCGTAATATCTTTTAAGTGCTTTCCTGATTTCCGGAAGGGGGAAAAGATTTATAAGATCAAGCAGGTATTGGAAAAAAGCAATTTGCTTTATTTACAGCTAGGAAATGTTTATGCAGGGCATGGAATGAAAGTAAGTTGATTGGAAAAATAAATTGAAAATTTCCATCGAATGAATCATTCAGAAATGAAGAACAGATTTGTTAGTACTTTAAATTCAGTTTTAATAGAACCTCTGGTCTTTGCTCTTTCGGACAACAAAAACTTGGTATTAATTTTTTGTAAATTTTGAAATATTTAATAATGTAATGCCTCTTTCAAGTTTTGATTTTATGTTGAAAAAATTCAAACAAAAATAAATTTCTGCTCAAACCCACCAAATTCCTATTTAAATAAAAATTTTATTTCCATGACGCCGACATCTTGACACTAACTGAAATTGGCTCTCCGCACGACGCATTGAACTGAATTAAAGATTGGTCGCTGGACAGAAATAAATAATGGTGAGTAAGTAGGCACCTTGCTTATCAAAGCAATCGTTAAAGCATTGCATGACGTGACGATGGTAGTTAAAAAATTCGAGTTACTCGAGACAATTTCTGGACGCTTAAAAATCATTTCTTACAATATCTTCTTGATTTTCTTTATTTTGCCATCTTCTCTCGCTATGTCTTCATCCCTCATTTTTTCCGCCAGAAACTGAAAACCTTCTTTTTCAGGCATTTTGTAACCGAGCGCTTTTGTACGCTTGATTGAAAAAATCGCTATATAAAGTGAAATTGATTGATTAATTGATAATTAAAAAATGTCGGTTTTAGTTACGAGGGTAAGACCCAACCAGGCCGATGGTCATCAGCAAATGTTTAAGGATACGAAAATAGATGGGGGTAGAAAAGTTAGAAATAAAAAAATGATTTCATCTTTAATATTTTTATTTGGAATATTATGTCCATTCTCATTTCTGTCTTCCACTATGTAACCACGCCTGTAAAACTGGTCCAGTTGTATTTTTGAGTTTGCTAGATTGTGTTTATCGCTCAGTGATATTCGTTATAAATTGCAATACAATTAGAATGACTGATTTGAACGCGCAGAAAATCATCTAAAAAGCACATTAATAAAATACCGGAACACGTGCTAAAAAATTTAAAAAAAAATTCACGGTAAAAGCTGTTTTTGATAACATAATTTATAAACATTTTCATTTGATTTTGAGATTTTTAAAATTTCAAAACTTTAAGGGAAAAAACAACATTGTTAAGATTAATAAAAAAGACATTTTTAATTTGATCGACATTAAAAAAGCACTGAAATTTGAACTCGACGATTTCTGAATTTCTTCGTTCAAGTTTTGTTTTCTACAAATTTTTTTTCACCACAAAGAAAACAATAAAATTCCATTTTTAACGATATATGTCATACAAATTTTAAATCCAGACAATAATAATGTTTAAATACAATTCAGTATATAATTAGTGATTTTATTGCTATATTTTTAAGTTAATTGCTTATTTGACCCGTTTTACTGGGGAAGCGCATTACAGTGATCACGAAAAATAACAGTTCAGTGACATACATCATTGGGCGATGAAAAATCTTGTCACGCAATTATATGCTTGGTTGACGTAAACATGTCTCCTGTGATCATTTGTATGTACCGTTGACTGTTTGTCTGTGAACGGTATGTGTATCTATGTATGTATGTGTGAGTGTGTGTGAACAGCACGTGTATGTGTGTGTGAACGGTATGTGTATGTATGTGTTTGTGTATGTGTTGACGATAAGTGAATCTATCATTTTATCACGGTAAAGTGGATTTTCTAGTTAGCCGATAGTTTGCCTCCATTTTTCATCTTCGACTTTTCCCAGTTTTTAATTCAAAAAATTTTATTTTCAATTAATATACTGTACAAAATAGAAACAAAAACAAATTAGTAAAATTTTAAAATATAAAAAAATGTTGTTGAAACTTTTCAAACTAAAATCATTACCGATTGTTCACAAGAGACCCAGGCGTATTTCTTGTTGCAGACGCTCCCAAGATGTCTATTTTAAACGTTGAGAGAATTTGCATTTATGAATAGGTTGCTGTTTTGCAAGCAAGCGATGAATCTAAAAATAATAAAAAACAGTTATTGAAATTTATCTTTAATTACACTTGAAGGTATAAAATCGATGTCAGAGAGGAAACTCCATCATATGAATTCCAAATAAAAAACAAATTGAAAACATGTTTTGTAAATTTAATTCATACAAGCAAATATTCAAAGGGGCAAATATTGGCGGAGGCGAAAAATGGGGGCGAGTTCCCCTTGGTCGACCCAGGCCAAACTTTATCGCCAGCAAAATATAAGCTAAAAAGTCAGGGAAGAAACATCAGAAGTTATAACAAACGGGTTGCTGTTTGTTTGCATTTAAGAATAAATAAAAAAATATTTATCTTCAATAGAGTTGAAAACAGACCATTTCTTCGATGGTCTAAGACATGCTGCCCGCTCATGCTAAGCGGAAACGAAAAACATTGTGATTCTATTCGGAACATGAAGAAGTTATCTGCCTCCCATGGCCTGCCTATTTGCAGTTTGTCATCGTCCGTGAAGAGCGTTGAATATCGTTTTGTACAAAAAGATTCTCTTGTTGGGTTTCCGTGTAGATATCAATATCATCGTAACCATCAATTATCACCATCACCATCACTACCGTCATCATCGTCATTATCGCCATCGCCATCTCCATCGCCATCGCCATCGTCATCATCATCATCATCATCATCATCCTCATCATCATCATCATCATCATCACCATCATCACCACCATCACCATCAACACCATCATCACCATAACAATCACCATCGCCATCGCATTCGTCATCGTCATCGTCATTGTTATAACCATCATCGTTGTCGTCGTCATCATCATCATCATCATCATCATCATCATCATCACCACCACCATAATCTCTACCTCCATCAATTTTTCAATTTCTCCAGATACAAATTTATCGATAGATGAAAGCTTGAGCACCTCGAGCTCAACTTCAGCTAGTTTTTCTTGATAGTTGAAAATTCCACAGTTTTTCTTCGTTTAAACAGAGAACAAATCGTTATGCCGAGAACAAATCCGGTGCGAATTTGTTCATTTTTTAAGAAACAAATTACTAAAAAGTAAACAAACTTTAATAAATAATAAATTAATTATGTAATGTAACTTAATATAATTAATTACATAATTTGATGTCATGAGTGTACAGAATAAGACAATAAAGTTAGGAGTTTTCTTTTGACCTTTCTCCCAGAATGTTTACATTCTCTTTACCGTGTTTTCCTTCCGGATATTTTTTTATTGTTTAAGCTTGTCTCTTTGTTACCAATGACTACCATGGATTCTACGACAAAATGTCTTCGGACGAAATGTTGCAGACAAAATGTCCTGAAGACAAAAAATCGTGACGAAAAACTTTCGCAGACAAAATGAAATGACGATAAAAGAAAAAGCAGCAGAGAAAAATAAAATGAAATTATATACATAAAAACACTTTTACTTCAAAATAAACCAAATAAGAGAATTTTTTTGATTATCCAAATGTATCTCTTGAACAGTTTGACAAAAAAAGTGTGTGGCGTTCTTTTTATATAAACTTTTTCAATCATAGAAACAAATAAAATGAACGTTTTTTACTATTTAAGTCAAACTACTTAAGAGATATAATAGGATAAGACAAAAAATATTTTTCTTTTTAGTGCATTTAGAAGTAAAAGTGCATTTTAGACAAAACGTGTTTTTTATAAATTTTCTAATTTTAGTTTTTTTTAAATATTTTGTGATCCATTATTAACTTATTACAATTTTTATGAATCTCACATAAACTTATGTAAGTTTTCAAATCCGGTCTTCCTCTAAAAACATTGATGAAGATGGCTGAACCAGCAATCCAGTTTTGAGCTTTGGTAAACAGTTAGCTCATCTCCGGCGTTTGTTTGCTATATTGGAAAATTCACATAAAAGATACAAGCAGTAGCAAACTGTTACATCTTAAAATGGAGTTTTCCAAACTCTGCAAAGAGCCATGACCCCTATTTATTAACTGTGTATTTAAAAGAGTACATAAACATAACACAAACAGGAATGTGCACTACGACAAGATATAGAAAAGTAGAATTTTAAAATAATTTATTATTGAAAATCAAGTATATACATTTATCAAAAGCTAACATTTATAACAAATTTAGGCTCAGTTTGAGTGAAAAATTGATTACAGGAGTAACAAACGTTTTATGATATTTAGTAAACGTGTATTAAAAATATGCTGAAATCCCAGCTAGTTATGATATTAATTATTATGATAATTAGCTAAATTATTATGATATTTGTAACTGATTTTTTATTTTTAAAAAGTCTGTAAATGTTATCCCTGGCATTTTTTCAAAACACGTTTTGACAATTTTCTGCTTTGTGACATTTTGTCTGATGATAGTTTGTCCGGCTACCGTTAACATGTATATAAATATACATATATATATATATATATATATATATATATATATATATATATATATATATATATATATATATATATATATATATATATATATATTTTTTTTTTTTTTTTTTTTTTTTTTTTAAGGTTAGTGAAAGGAGTTAGTTAACCCCGCGAGACACTCAACCTGAGCAATTTGTGTAAACTCCTTGCTTAAGGGAGCTACGATAGTGACGCCGGTGAGATTCGAACCGCCGACCTACAAGGCGACAGGCGAACGCTTTACCGCTTAGCCACAACCGCCACAATATATATATATATATATATATATATATATATATATATATATATATATATATATATATATATATATATATATATATATATATATATATATATATATATATATATATATATATATATATATATATATATATATGTATATGTTAACAAAATAACTTTATAAAATAATATAAGACAAGTAAATATTGGTTAATTGAGTTGGCACACACTGACGTTGATGCATTAAATAGTAACTAATTACAACCCTTCAAAAAAGAAAGATTTTAATTTTTTCATTGTAATTTTTGAAACTGGCTTTTAGTGTGTTTTTATTGTAAGGTTATTTTTTGGTTTTGCAAAAGCAAACAATCATTATCCGATATTGCTAAACTTTTGATTTTTTAAGTCTTCAAATTTTATTAATTTATATTTTATTAATATTATTCCAACTATTAAAATGGTTATTTTATTTTTATTTATCCAAATGTTAGTTTGTTATTTATTCAATTCTGTTTTATATTATTGCTTATTGAATGAAAAATAATAATAATAATTAGAACGATATCTTAATTTCTTATCTAAAAACTGAATACGACTCAACTATTCTTTGCCGTTGGCACATCTGAAGATATTGTCTGAAACACTCTGATAATTGCTCTTCAAATTATAACTTTTGAAAAAAAATCAAAGGGTTTCGCTACTTTGCTTATTATTCAATCTTTTTGAGTATTTAAAAAATTTGTAAAAAATAATTTTTAGATCATAAACAAAGTTCATATAACTTATTCAAATGCTGAGTGGGTTTACGAGCAGCCCCGTCTCCATAGAGGAATCAATGACCTGGATTGGAACCACCTTCTGGATCGTCACCTCAAAGCTTCCAAATATGTCAACATGTCACTCAAATCCTCGAAGATTACTTTGTTCGTGATGATGATGATGATGATGATGATGACGACGACGACGACGACGACAACGACGACGACGACGACGACGTCGACGACAACGACGACGACGACGACGACGACGATGATGATGATGGTGATGTTCTTCGGCATTCGAAATATTTTTTATGATAACGACTTTTAAAATTAGTTAAATAACGTTTGGAATTTTTATGTAAACTGCAAATAAAATAGTAAAAAATTCAAACGAAAATCAATAAAAGAGAAACAGTATTTTAATTAAAAGATAAAGATCAGATTCAAAATTCATTATATTTTATGCGTCTAAATAATAATAATAATAATAATAATAATAATGATTTATTTGTATTAATAATAATTTGTATTAATAATCATTATCATTATCATTATCATCATTATTATTGTAATTACATGAAGACAAATATAACTTTTATTAGCACGTTTGGTTTTCAAAGACACCTCAAACATTTATTTTTCGTTGGTTCATTAATTTTGAATAAACCAAACCAAGCTGAGCTTTCGCAGCATCACGTTGTCAAATTTTTTATTCTTTATAATAAAGTTATTATTTTAATTTAAAAAAATTAAAATCACGAATTATACAAAATACTCCGAGTAGAATAAACAATTTTTTATTAGAGCATAGCACATCCGTTTGTCACTAGACTTAAAAGCGTATGTCGCTATCAACGTTGTTCTTCATGGTAGTATATTTTTATTCTGAGTGTCTTTCTTATTTAATGTTTTCATGAAGTAAATCATAAAATTGAGTAATAAATAGTTTTTATTAAGAATGCTTCTGTTTTTAGTGACATAGATATGCATGTAACTTTATTTTTTCCTTTTTAATACATTTTCAAAAAATTATTTTTATTTTTACAACATTAAAATTAGTAAATAATTTTAAACTTAAAAGAAATGAAAAAAATCTTGACTTTTAATTTAAAAAACATATTTAGATTTCACTATATAGTACACTTTACAATGCAGTACAATTCATATTGAGACACAAATTAATATTGTCTAACTGAAAAACAAAATACCTAAAAAATTTTAGTTTTAAATTTAAGATTCAAGCCGTTAGTTCCTCACTCCAATCAAATGATAGTTTAATGCGTCACTGTTGCTCGGCTTCTTCTCAGTCAGCTTGGATGATGTCTGGTCCATCAATTTGAAGACATTCCGGTGACTCCTTTGAGTCACGCACATTTTATTTTCCGCAAACGGTTTACTTTACAACTTTTTCTTTATAGATCGTCGTATACAATTTTATTTAAGAAAAAACATGAATATACGTAACAATGTCATTTTAAAATTTTTGAAGTTTTTAAAACTCAAAATTAATGTACTGTCAACTGCATGACGTATCTGTGTCTATTATCAAAACGATTGCTAGTCAGGGAGTGGTCATATCGAGATAAAAAAATTTATCTCTGACAAGTGAAGCGTGTAAAATAAAAAAAAACTATAAAAAATTGTTGTGCTATTAATAAAAAAAGAATTTTAAAATCAAATTTTGGCAATTTCTTTAAATTATTTTATAAGGTTATGGTACGTTTTCAGCAGTTTGCAAAAATACAAAAACATTAAAAAAAATAGTTTGTTACCATAAGCAATAATTATGTAAAAAATTAATTTTTTTAGGCAAGAATTAAGAAAATTAATTTTGTATTTTATTTTAATTGAACTATAGAAGTTAAAATAATGCATCGCACTGTTTTCTAGCATACGCATATCAAGAAAGTTTCGGGAAACGGTGAAAATTTCAGCTCTCGCAGCTAAATTAGAAGAATCCCTGCTAATGTGGGTTAAGGCTTTGGATAGTGCAGTTTTTGCATCTTGGAACGCTTTAAATGTTGGATAACTCTACGCAACTTCTTGCAAAGGTCTGCAAGTGAAGCACACTTAGGAATGAACCTTCGGTAAAAATTTATGAGGCCGACGAATCTTCTTAACTGTTTAGTTGAAGATGATTTGGTGAAATTGAGCGAAGACTAAACTTTTTCGGAAAATTGAATCTCTGTCTTCTTGACCATGTGTATCGGCAATGAACAGGGACTTTGTAATGGACAAATGATGCCGAGTTGTAGCATATGTTCATATTCTGTTTTGGCAAAGCGTAGCTTGTCCGGAGGTAAACGTCGTGGTGTTGAGTGTGTTGTTCGTCCTTGAGTAATAATATGATGTTCGACCTGGTATTTGATGGTGACCGCACATTAACCTAGACTTGTGATTTTTGGAAACTCTTGACGTAAGGCTCCATATATGGACTTGGAAGATAAAACTGCTTTTATTCCAATGGACTTGGTGGAAGAAGACACTCCATGTAAACTCTGCGTGGTGGTGTTGTCGGTTAGTCATCGTTGCTTTATATTGACAGTTAAGTTGTAATGTTCCAGAAAATCAGCACCAATGATGGGCATTTTGACGTCAGCTACTATGAACGTCTATGGAAAATTACGCTGAAAGCCAATGTATCTGTTGGCGTTTCTCACACCTGGCCAGCGCTGCTTGCTTTATTTAAATGGATGAAAAATGTCATTTGGATTGATAGTGATTTATATAAAATTATCTTAGGAAGTTTTTCTTTTTTTAAAAGAGTATTTTATGATTTTGTGTAAAAGCGTACAATCTCTATCTCAACGGGCAGGATGATTTTTTCCAAGAAATTGAAGAACATCAAAAATCTTGTAAAAGACGAACATTAATGCTGTCAACCAATCACTTCAAGGAGAAGTTAAGAAGTTAGATAAAAACAAGTAAATTAAAAACGAATTTTTAAAACCCAATGCTTTTATATGTAATTAAAACACAAATTTTGCAAACACATATACATAAATTCCTAGATAAAAAAATATAATAAACACACACACGTACACATATACATAAATATATATAAATTAATTAAAATTAACTAAATTAATTGACTTATTGTAAAACTAATATTTGAATATTGCATTGTCTTCTATTTTGAGCATGTATGCAAAATTTGAAAAAAATCTATCATCAGGAAGTGACTCAAAAATTGATTGCAAGATTTGAAACAGACAGAGAAACAGACAGACAGAGAAACAGAGACGACGAGTTAATAAAAGCATTGGTAAAAATAGCTGAAATCCAAAGTGGTCATGATTGACGAACGTTGGATGGTAGCCTGTCTTGCCAGATTTTTTGTAGAAACAAACGACCATGGCCCAGTAATGACCTCGTGTGCCGAAGTAACTGAGATGGAGTTCGTTTGCCCAGCTCCTGAATTTTGAAACATCTGTCCACTCTGTCTGAAGGAAAGCTTTAAGATGTATCAAATAAAATAGTTGATATTTAGCATAAACCTAGTATATTTGAAAATCTTAAAAATAGTTTTCTAAGAGAAATCGGAGCGGGAAGTGGAAATTTATCTCTGTTAAGAATACATTTTTTCATAAAATGTTAATAAGTTATCAATATTTAACAGGATTTAAACAAATACTTCGTTTTATTTTCGTTACAGCACATAGGCATTGCCGCAGGGTTTTAGCAAACTGCATGTCAACGTGGAGCGGTTGACGCAACGCTTACATTTTAGTAACAAAATTATTTAATTATTAGTTTTAATATTATAATGTTTATTTGAATTTGATTTTTATCAAATATTTTATATTATTTTCAATTATTTTTCCTTCGAACGTTTTACTTCTGGCCAGTTCTGGCGCCACTGACAAGAGATCTTTACCGGGAACTACTAAGCTGCCGAAATGATTTTTAAATGTCGATAAAATACTTCACAGAGATATAAAAATCGTTCCATCGAATAATAAATAATTAATAAAATAATTAATTATATACAGGCTCTTAGAAAACCAACACCATATCATGAGACAAATACCACCGGTACAAAATTTTCAACAAATTATTATAATTAATTATATACAGGTTCCTACAAAACCAGCACCATATCGTGAGACCAATACCATCGGTACAAAATTTTCAACAAATCAATAAATTAATAATGTAATGTAACAATAAAATGTAATTATTTATTTTCGAATTTATTCAATTTTTTCAAAAAATGAGAGCAAACTATCTTAGGCAAGCGATCCTTTGTTCTTGGGATGTTTATTGAGCAAGTTACTGGAGCAGATCTGCAGAACCGCTTTGAGAATCAAAGAAAAATAACCCATTTATTTTCAGAATAATTTATTATTTATATAGATTTATCAAAAAATATAAATAATTAAAATTATTAATTAAAATAGTAATATTACCTAAATTACGTTTTCAAAGTTGACTTCAATTATTTGCATTTTTTTTATAAACGCATAAATTATCTTTTTAGCTTGTCAATTTTTGACAACAAAATTTAGGCCAAAAACAAAAAAAACATGGCTGTCATCGTAAATCATAAAAACTTGTTACTTTTCAGTTCCCATTTGTGGGACAAACTCATCGACATTAATCTCGATCAAGCCGTCCGATGGGAAACCCTGAAAGATCTAATTAGGCAGCAATCAGATGGGCTGGTCCTAAGAACTCAAATTAGAAAAGCTCAAATAAAGCAAAAGTCAGACTCTAAGAGTTCAAAGTAAACATGAAAACAAAATTATTTTAGGATAAAAAAAGAAAATAATGAAAAAAAGAAAGAGAAAAATAAGAGAAGGAAAAATGGATATGAAAAAAAATACACAGCATGCTTGATTGGTTGTTACTCGCTATTTGCACGTCAGTCATCAGTTTGTGACGCATGAAAAGGTTAAAATCAGATGAAAAATACGCAAATTAGAATTCATTTTTATATTATTATTCTTAAACCATATAGACGGATTAAAAATAGATTTTTTAAATCCTTAAGAAGTATTAACTTCACCGACGGTTTTTTGCTTGCTTGTTTGTGTGTGTGGACAATCTTAGAAGTTATAATTAGCAAACCTCCCGTCATTCGAATATCCAGGTGAAATTTGAAATTTGACTTGTTTCTTATGAAAACGCAATGAAAATGCATTCTATTGCAATTTTGAAACTCTTTGAAAAAAGGTATCTTACATCATCATCGTCGTCATCGTCGTCATCATCGTGTCTTGGTCGTCGTCATCATCATCAACTCTAGCCATCAAATATTATACATTAATTTGCACCAACGTTTTAGGAAATGCCAAAGACGTCCATTAAAACATTTAAGGCAATTTTTTCTCCAGAAAATTAATATTCACCGTGCCTATGTCAATTTATAAAACTTTTGATTGCGTAGGTGTAGTCAGCGTTTGTTTTAGTCAATGTGTGCGTATGTACATGTACGTATATACATCTCCGTATGTATATAAGTGTCTGTGTGAGTGTAGGTCTGTGTGTACGTGTCTGTGTTGGTGTCGCTGTGTGTTAATAAATATAACAAATCAAATTGTAATAATGTTACGGAAATAGTTAATAAGAAATAAATAAAGAAATATAAGCAAATATAAATTATTTTATTTAATTTAAAAAAGCAAACCTCCAGAATTTCGGGTTCTTTTTGGTTTTATTTTTCAATTGAACGTTTGTGGTGCTCGTGTGCAAAACTTCAATAAAAACTTTTTTTAAATAGTATTAATTGCAAAAGATCATAAACATGTTTTTAATAAATAATAATTACATTTTTTTATTTCAATTTGTTGCATAAGTTTATATACTGCACTAAACTGAAGAATTGTTAAGACTTCTTGATTATCTCATCCGTGTGTGGATCAGTTCTCTTTGCGTCATTTTTCCGACCCGACCCACAACGGCACGTTGACCCGACCTGACCCAATATACTCCCCTGAGGTGACCTTACAGATTCATCGACGACAGAACAAATTAATAAATATTACTGACAAATACATCGAGTCGTATTGTTTTGTTGGAAAAAGATTTTCCTATCTTTTACTAATCAATCAAAATTAAATGGTTATAAATAAATTTTTAGCTTGACCCGACCCTCTATAAAGTATAAAATATCGGACCAAACCTGACTTATGGACAGCTCTGGTGTTGATCTCCTTGCACCAATCTCAAGCTGGTTACTTCTCATTTAACACTCTGAAAATATTTAAAACAATTCGTTTTCTGAGTTTTTTGATGGTGAGTGTAATAATATTTTATATCGATTGTTTTGTGAAACAGAAACATTCACGATAATTTTATCACAAGTTTTTGTGTCAAACTGAAACTGGAAAACCTGTTTAATGAATCAAGGCAATTGTTAGTTTTTAAGAATTGTTATTTGAATTGAAGTTTCTGGTTAAAATGAACATTTTTTAAGGTTAGTGAAAAGAGTTAGTTAGTTTGGTGTGTTTAGTGTTTGCTAATGACATTGCATTATTTATATATATATATATATATATATATATATATATATATATATATGTAAAAGCTCATATATATTTTACATCTGCGGATTTATGTAGTATAAAATAAAGGCCTGAAACTGATGACTTCTTTCTGGAAAATAATCTTGTTAAACATTTTTATCGAGAAAGAAACAACACTGCTTCAGATTGTTAATGAGCAAAGGAAAGAGATTGGACGTTTAAAAACTGCATGCGATTATTTTACGGTAGGAGTACTTTATTGAGCTTTAGAGAATGAATTTAAAAGAAATAGCTGCCACCGGATCGCAAATCCGTCATCTAAATATGGGATAACATCGGATATTAACACGAAATCTCTGATGTGTCATATATCTGCATATAGCGCCTTTTATTATGCATCGGTTGAGAGTCAAATGTAAGATATGAGAAAAGTGTAAGTGATGTAGTGGAAGTGGTTAATTGAAAGTGTTGAGGCACATGCGTGTGCGTGTGCATATATGTGTGTCTGTGGACTTATTTGTTGCTCATGTATTGCTTTTTTTGTCTGTTTGTGTGTTGCAGTCTGTACGTTCATGAGCTGCTGATCGTGTTCTTGATTTTTGTATTGCTGGCAGTGTGTTTCTGTACTACGGTCTGAGTGTATATGCATTCTTGTATGTGTGTTTATGTAGTGTTGCATGTGTGTTTATATATTGTCGTCTGTGCGTTTGTGCACTGTTGTTTGTGTGTTTATGTACTGTTGTTTGTGTGTTTATATACTGCTGTTTTGTCATTATGTATTGTTGTCTAAGCGTTATCATGTTGCCGCTTGTGTGGTTATGTGTTGTGTTTTCACTTACATCCATATTTCCTATACCAGAATTTTCTTCATCTCAAACTTGATTGGCAATATATAGTTCCTTAAGGCTGCATTTATTTTCAATTTCATAGGAACAGGCGCAATCCCACCATTGTGGACGGTGGGGATGCATCTTCCACCGGCTAAAATGAACAATTTTTCTTCAATAATAAATAAGCCTACATTCATTAACAAGAAACGCACCGCAAAGAAGCATTTAACAATTTTATTACAGCTATTTTTGTGAATCTGCATGTCTTGCTAGTACATTTGGAGATAACAAAATTAAAAAATATATCACATGTTATTGAGGTTTCCATCAGATTGCAGTTTAACAAATTAAATTTTGAATAAACCTAAAAAACTGCAGTCACATCATTTCAGCTTTTTCCAGGAGAGGAAAGTGGCAAAATGTTTTCGGCAGGTTATAAATTTAAACATTTAAATTTAAATGTGCAAGCTCCCAAGCATAATGTCTTTAACTTGATTTGTTTTGATAAATGTATTTATTCAAGAAAAAATTTAAAAAATAGTGTTGTGCAGTTAATATAGAAAGATGTTTTTAAACAAAGATGGTCTATATCAATAACTACATCGATATTCAAGTTTTTTTACATTTCATATTGGCACTGGTCACTGAGTTTCTTTAGTATGTTTTCATTTTCAACTGACCTCTCCGGCAACGTCAGCACAAGGTGAATATCCTTTTGGAAGCTGATTCAAGTTTGATCCAATTTTGTGAATAATTATCAAAATAAGATTTTTTTTCTAACAATATAATGAAGATTTCATCTGAGATAGTTGTGGGTGCAGCAGTATTTTTTCGACACTGCAATTTGGTTCACAAATTTGCTGACCATATTTAGGCTTAAAAACAATGTTGAAATAATTTCAGTGATGACACATAATTTTATGCACATCAGTTACAATCTGATTTGTGCATTCAGCTTCCAGTGATAGAAAATAATACAGGTGACATATTATAACTGGGATACAAGAGTGTAATTAAACCTAAATAGATGCAGTGTAAACGTTTTGTAGGAGAGAGCTTCCCAAATGGCGTGTCTGTCAGACTCCAAACAATAATAAATTTATTATTCCCAGTCCATCAGAACATTATGGGACCGCAAAGGAATAAACCATAAAAATAATACTATTTTTTAAAAAAGATTTTTTTATCTAAATGCACTAAAAAGGATAAAAACAATTTTATCACCAACATAAAGCGACCGGGAGTAAGCGGAAACGGGAACGTGACTGGGAACTTGAGAACAAGCCGGGAAGGAAACGGTTACGAGAGAAAAACGATAGAAAAATCTCTAAAACCCCCGGGCACACCTGGGACCCCGCTTGTGTTTAATTATATTTGTATTAAACATATTTGTTTAATTTAGTAAAATTGTCACCCATGATACATTTCTATTCCAAGTTTCAGCTCAATAGAATAAAGGCTTGTGATCTAAAATTCGATTTGAAAATTCAAACCATTAAACATGCGATAAACAGATGAAGTTAAATAAAAGCGTGTAATAATAAAATAAATCTTTTACTGGCATATACACTATTACGAAGGACAGTTACAGAAATTGTGTATCAAAGTAAAAATCAGTTGTTGATATAATGATCGCTGGTGATTTTGCCAAATGCGCTGGTGGTGTTGCGATAAAGCATTCGCTTGTTAGCCTAAAGAACGGCGGTTCGAATCTAACCGGCGTCATCAGCATCCATAAGGGGTGTGGGAGGCACGCACCATAAAAAAACTGCTTCTAATTTGTGTACTATTTCTCACACAAGTTTCAACTTTCTGAACCACTCTAAACCATGTTGATTTGAAAAAAAAATCATTTACTAAAAATATATTTATAATGAACCTTTGTGAAAAAAGTAAATTGAAAGTGTAAATTATATAAATTCCGAAAAAAATTGATAATTTTTCTTCAACATTGATTTCAACTATTTAGCAGGAAAAAAATATCTATGTTAAAATAGTTTTCAAATATTCAAAAAACTTTTCCATTTAAAAAAAAATGTTGGTTGGAACTTTTGGGAATATTTCGATAACGTAGGCATCAAAAATGCGTATGTAGGGCGTGTATCTTGCTGGTTGTGGCTGCTATAAAGAGGAAGAGGCTGATAAGAGGTTGACAGTTTGTGAAGTAGATAAGCAACAAGAAGAGCTTCAAGCGAATTTTTCGTTTCAACTTTAATTTATCAATTAAATACGCAAATTTTTTAACGAATAATTGATAATATAAAATTGTTTAACAAAACGTAAAGTGTTTTGACTTATCTGTAAATTTTTGAGCTTTTCCTAAGGTGAGTTCATGCTTGCGATAAATTATTTTTAAACTAAATTTAATTTAAATTATCATTCCACCATACGAATATCAAATGATTTATTTGTTTTCTACGTTGATTGATTTTATTTAATGTTTTGTTTTTCGAATATATACATCTATTGATCATGTATTCATTTCAATAGAGTTTAAATAAAATGTTTTTAAATTGTCCACAATAACAGAAATCAAAAAATTGTCGACCACACACAAAATTAAAACAAATTACCAAAAAATATTAATTAACCGCACGATTATATCACTCATAAATTTAGACGTTGAGTTAAAATTTTTCATTAAAAAAAACAAAATTGAACAACTAAGATGGAAATAAAAGAAAAATTTTAATAAATGACTTGTTCTGTCCTTAACCAGAAATGAATTGAAAATCCAAATTACGGCAAAGCATCTTCTCTGCGACAGATATCCCGTGAGGCCGACATGAACACAAAGAGAGCCATCAACTTTCATTTTGTAGTCCTGTTGCCATGGACAATATTGAGGTCACCGAGTTACATGTCTTCTTTACGATAAGACCTAAACGAGGGTACGCTGACCTGCATATATCACAAGTTACGAGTTCGAAATCAGTAAGCTGGGAATGTAAATACGACGGGAGAACTGAGAGAAGTTACTTAGTCAGTCATCCGTTGGAGACTTAATTTTTATCTGACTCGTTAGGCGCACAATAATGAATTTCATCTATGAATGAGATTTTTATGGTTTTAAAATGCTTTCAAAGGCTGGTATTACGATACTTTCCTATAATTTAACTTGAACTGAAGACGTGACTGAAATTTCCTAACTTTTTAACTTTGTGTGGTTCATCTTTTTGACTTCAGCGAGTCTGGTTATATTGAGGAAGGGGGTCAAAATTCATTTTTCCTCAGGTAAGTGCATTCAACATCAAAGGGTTTTATTCATAACAAATGATTGGATTTTTTAAACCTAATTTTTTATCTACAAAAACATCAAATAATTTTATTAAAAATAGCATTTTCATTCATCCAAGAAATGAAGCCATTACTTATACTTGTCATGTTTTACTTTTGAAAAAAATTTTGGTGGATCGGTATTGTGTGGTCAACTACAACCAGGCGGTTAATATTAGCTGACAAATTGAATACTTTTTCATCACTTTTCTAAGTCAAAACTCCACAAAATTCACATACTCTACAAACTCAAAACACTCCGCAAGCACAACACACACCACAAACTCAAAACACCACAAATTCAGTACACTCCACAAACTCAACAAAATACACAAATTCAACACACTCCACAAACTTAACACACTCTACAATCCTACAGCTGCACAACAAAACCACATCATCAATTACTCTCGACTTTGGACTCCCAATTCTCACAAGCAACACATTTTAACAACACATTATGTTTTAAGTCTTTTTTGCAAAATAAGCTATTAAAACACATTCTATAAATATATCTTCTTTCAAACATTTATTGTAATTGACAAAGTCAAATAATATGTTACAAGTTGAAATGATTTTTTCAAATTGCATCAGCATTCAATTCAAATATTTTATTAATTTAAAATTTAAATCAATTTCAACATCAATCGATCAATGTTAAAAATGTACAAAAACCAACTCATGATGAAAAAAGATGTCTTGAAAGACTGAGATAGAAATCAATCGGAACAACTTGGAAGGAAGAAGGAAATGGAATCACTCCAGAGAACCACAATCCCACATAATCTTTTTATTCAACCTCACTTTTCAGTTTTTTTAACTTTTTTTTTAAAATAAATATTTTTCGACCGCTGAAGTTTTTTATTTATTTTGCAATACAAAGGTTTTGTAAGCAGATTTTTGAGAAAATAAATACACGCTTGTGTTATGCAAATGTGTGTGTGTGTGTGTGTGTGTGTGTGTGGGAGAGAGAGAGAGAATGAGAGAAAGACAGATATATAGAAAAAAGAGTGTGTGTGCATCCGTGTGTGTGTGTGTGTGTGTGTGTGTGTGTGTGTGTGTGTGTGTGTGTGTGTGTGTGTGTGTGTGTGTGTGTGTGTGTGTGTGTGTGTGTGTGTGTGTGTGTGTGTGTGTGTGTGTGTGTGTGTGTGTGTGGAGAGAGAGAGAATGAGAGAAAGACAGATATATAGAAAAAAAGAGTGTGTGTGCATCCGTGTGTGTGTGTGTATGTGTGTGTGTGTGTGCGTGTTTGTGTGCGACAAAATCTAGTAGAATTTATTGCAATGGAGCTCACACATGAAAGCAAATGAAGAGGAACAAGTTTTTTTCATTCAATCATTGGTTTGTGCACGTTTTAGAATTTGTCATATGTCATCATGTTTTCTATTTACCTATTTATCTATCCATCCATCTATCCACATCTTCATTTATATAATATTAAAATTGAAAAAAATTGCAGCGCTTTTATTTATGAAATGTTTTCTTCTGAAAATTTATTATCTTAAATGAGAAACAATCTATAGTAAGTATATCCCAACTTCAATTGAGTTCCAATAAGAATTCCATCTAAGGTATTTTTGTATTGTATCACAAATTGTTTGTTACCAGGAATGCATTAATTCAATCTCTTTCTAAGATACAAAAATAAGTAAATCAATGCACAGAGTTGACAGAGTACAAGCATTCATCTGTTTCTCCTGCGTTCATCATATGACAAAAAACAAGTAAGCGGGAAATTCAAATATGTCCGAATGACTAAATGAAGTTTCTCAGTGGCAGAGATCATGGAGTAAGAAGTGTTCAAACGAAAGCAAAAGACGAGAGAGAGAGAGAGCAATCTCTCATAAGTATTTGTGAGGGAAAACATATTTTTGACAGGAATAAACAAATATTCTCAGCCATTTATCAATCTACTTATACAATCTCCCAGCCTCACTCATTCACTGGGTCTGGAACGCTGATGTCATGTGGATTAATAAGGTCAAAGTTCAAGCACATCTTTATGCAATCTTAAGGAAAGTTGTAACCAGACGTGCAAGCGCACATACACACGCACATACACATAACTAAACAAGCTGTCTAGCAATGGTTTTCAACATTTTCGACATTTAAAATATTTAGTTACAAGCCCATACTTTTTTATTTATAAGGCATCGTATATACACAATAAACGTGCTTGTAGAAGCTTACTTGTTGCTGATTGGGTAGATTCGAGGAGACAACGTGGTTGTTATTGCTTGTTTAAACTAAATTTTAGTTTTTTAATTTGATTTAATTTCAAAACAGTTTAAAATGTTTTAGGACTAAGTAGGTTTCCATACATTTTTCTTGCTTTCGAAATAGACATGAGAGCCCATCCTTTTGCATCATAATACATCTAAAATACTTAATCAAGTCCATACTCATAATGTGAAGATAAACATTTGTTTGTGTGGAGTATGCAGTATGGAGCTTACCTATTGGTTATTGTAGAAATTATTGTGAAAACAATAGACATGTATGTGTGTATAATAGTGTATATGTGTGTGTAAAAGCTCACTTGTTGATTATTGGGTAAATTCAAAGACACAGCATAGGTGTTATTTGATTATTTTATAATTATGTAGCCTAGATTTTTAAAAAAAGAGGCGATTGCTGCTAGCAACCCCTAGTAAAACAGAGAAGGGCTGAAGATGAGGGGATGACTTAGCTTGTATTTTGTCAGTTTATCTTCGTTAAAAAACATTGCATTGTTCGTCATCGAGTGATTTAAATACAAAAAACTTCCTGTCATAGATCATAAGTTAATCTAATTGTTTCTTTCCTCTTTAATATAAGTTAAATAAAGTTAAAATAAGTTATTAAACAGTATTTTAATTAAATTATAATACAGTCTGGTTGGTTATTAAACAGTATCTTAATTTAATTAAATTATATGCACAGAGCAAATTGCCGTCACCAGGTTATGACAGTCAGTAAAACTGGAACGAAGCAGACACCTTCAGTGCGAATTAGGTGTTAGACTGACTGATAGTAGAATAGTTAATAAATGTAATAGTGAAAAATAATAAATTTCTGAACAAATACAATCTTTTATATTTTAGACAAAAAAAATCACATATTCTGTAAAAATAAATATATTTTGAAGAGTAATCCTTAACAGTTAACAAGATACCAATCAGTTACTAATAAAAAGTGGAACCGTTTTCCTTAAAATTCTTGATCTCTGACTTACAATACAATACAATACAATACAATACAATACAATACAATACAATACAATACAATACAATACAATACAATACAATACAATACAATACAATACAATACAATACAATACAATACAATACAATACAATACAATACAATACAATACAATACAATACAATACAATACAATACAATACAATACAATACAATACAATACAATACAATACAATACAATACAATACAATACAATGCAATACAATACAATACAATGCAATGCAATGCAATGCAATGCAATGCAATGCAATGCAATGCAATGCAATGCAAAATTTTCCAATTAAGTTTCAGACCATTTTCGACAATTTACAGCTCTAAAACTTTTAACCGCGGATATCCTCGTACATTCGCACACATTGCCGGACATCCAGACAAGTGAAAGTTAATAAAAGTATGTAACAAAACTGAAAATTCAAAACATCAGAACTGGGACAACTAGAACAAAAATAATGAAAGTCTAGAAAAACTAAAAATATAGTTTAAAAAAAAATTGCTTCAGTAAAAATGTTAAAATTCTAATTTGATCACTGGGATTTCGCACGCTTAAACTTTGTAAATGTCGAATTTAGCGTGCTGTGATTTTTCAAAGCTGTTTTAAAAGTCTTAAAGTGCAATCCGTTTAATTGCAAAGCCTCGAAAGCGTGTAATTTTTTAAGGTTAAAATGAGAAACTGAACGAACAAATATTATTGCAGCTTGAACTAATTAAAATAAAAAAGAATTCATTTGACAGATGTGTCAAAATAAAAGTCCTGATAAATAAGAAAAAAACTTCATAAAAATTGCAAAGATACGCAAATTCAACACAAACGAATGCCTCCTTCATTTAGGATAATCTTCCTTTTTTTGTTATTAATACTCGCATAGAAATTATATCGCCTGTCAACTTCTTTCTTAAAAGATGCAATCAGATGTGACTGATGTCATTTTCTACCCACCCTCAAAATGTTATTATAATTTTGTAATTTCACTATAACAATTTCATGTTTATGCAAAATGTCACTAAAACCTTTTTTTGATAAAATATAAGTTGCTGGACGTGGCTTGATGGTTAAGGGCTCGCCTTTTAGTCGGATTTTCGGCAGTTCAATTCAGAGCTGAGCTGAAGCTGCTTATAGATGTACATTTGTACATTGTACATTGTACGGAGACGTTTAAAGCGATGAAGGCCGTTGCTTTTGGCGATTTTTCAATGACGGTTCGGCCGATAAGAAGATAGCTCAACAAAAGAAGAGTTGGAAGATTTCTTCTTTTAAGATGCTTCTTTCAAGTTTTCTTTTCAAGTCTCATAGAACGTTTTTATGATAAAATTCATTTAAATCATTTTTAATAAACTAGTGTTTATCTTTTTTAATTGCCAGAAACAAAGAGATAAATTTGAATGTTGTTACACATGGAAAAACTGGAAAACAATATTAGCTGCAACAAAACAAACGACGATCTCAACATTTCTGATGTTTCTCAACTTCTTCCCCAACAACGTCAACCCTTTTTTCAACACTTACATTCAAAATTGACCCAAACAAATGTCTCTCCTTTCCTTCCTAAAACCTTCTTCAGCAGAATCACCGACAGTAAAATTCGTCAAAAGAAGTGGCAGTGGAGCCAAGAAGATGACGAGGTTTTGCTGTGCGAGAATGACTCATCGCCTCATCGTCAACATCGTCATCAACATCATCATCATCATTATCGAAAGCACTTTTTTTCAAGTATTTTGTCAAAAGAAAGTCTTAAAAACGTTCACTTCAACACGTCTACAAACGCAACGACACCGCACGCGACAGCACAAACCGCTTCAACAACAACAACGCATCCGTGTAGCGGTTCCGTCTCAAAGGTGAAACAATGCAGACTGTTCGTACAGCACGGAGATTCATTGCATCCAGACAAGAAGAGAAAACAAATGCCCTCTTTTCTCTTTTCTTCTTTGCCATCTTTTAACAATTACAGGGGCAAAACGGCATCGAGAGTGTTTGGCTTGGGCTGGAAGGGACGAGAGTGCCGGCTGCTGGAAACAGACGTGAAGAAACGAAAAAAGAAGGTTTTAATAGTGAAGAAAGTGACAGGAAAACTCTGCAACCTTTTGAAATCAAGGTTAGTTGACAATTAATTTACTTGTATGTATTAAGCGCTACATCTATTCGTTAGACAGCTGCGTCCGTAGCAATTGGTTAGATTAAACGACTCCATGGAGAAATTAGGAAAAAAACTCAAGCGAACTCTTTGAATGGCAGAAATAAAACATATTAGAGTTCACTCATTTATTTTATCTATCACTTTTTGTATCCATCCATCCGTCCGTCCGTCCGTCCGTCTATCCATCCATCCATCCATCCATCCATCCATCCATCCATCCATCCATCCATCCATCCATCCATCCATCCATCCATCCATCCATCCATCCATCCATCCATCCATCCATCCATCCATCCATCCATCCATCCATCCATCCATCCATCCATCCATCCATCCATCCAACAGGGCGTGCATGTTCTCTATCTATGTGCTACTCGTCCTGGCATTTCTGACAAGTTTCGTATGCCTGGTACTGATGTGTGGTCTTGTGGTCGATCCCTACATCCAGGCGCTTTCCTTCAAACCTTCCATCTGTCGAACGATCGAAGTGAAAACCACAAAACAGCAGAACTTCTGCAAATGTGCCACCGGTTGTAAGAGACGCTGTTTAAAAGTAAAGGTGAACGTGATGTATTTGTATACATTTCTATTTATATATTTTTATTTATTTTATAATTATAACATAAAAACTTGCTGTTGCTGTTTAAACTTGTTTGTCAACGACTGTGGAATGACTGGTTCAGCGATTTTTTCATCTGCTCTCGATGATTTAACGCTGACTGATGTTGAGCAATTGTTGGCTTCAATTACTTTTCTATGGCAGTTTTGATGGCAAAAATAACTTTTTTAATTAAATATTTGTCCATATTTGATTTTTATTTTTAAAAAATAAAATCTATTTGGTCCTAAGCCTATCAATCTTTCAGCGAACTTTTTCTATCAATTCTTCAGCTGATCATACAATGTGGCAACCAGTCATTTAATCTAGCTAGCAGTCAGGAAATAAATCTATGATCGTAAATAAAGTATCCATCACAGTAAATTAGTTGATTTTATTTTAAATCATATGTGAAGCTAACGATGTCGTCAATAATATAAAAAATTTTATTTAGAAGTTTTCAAACAGAGTACCTACTTTTATTTTAAATAGCTTAACAAAAGCAAGAAATTTGTTAAAATTATTTTTGAAAGTGGAGCACTTTTGCAGTCATAGACAGTTTCTTGACAGTTTTATGACTATTTTTCGACAAGGAAACTTTTAGAGCATTTAAAACGAAAGTTTAAAGATTTTTAAACAGAATAAACAGCTTGGAAAATGTCAAAATTTTATTTTTTTTAAAACAAAATTTTGTTCAATTGAGCTCTTAAGAATTTCAAAAATGAAAATTTTAGTTTTTAAAAAAGTTTAGTTACCATTTTACAATGATTTAATTGCTTTTTTAATTCTTCCTGGTGTTTTTTCATAAAGTAATTTGGCACAAATAAATACAATAATGAAATAAACAAACGTCCTAGATGCATTTAATAAGCAAATTCAAAATAATAAATAAAATCATGATGAGATAAAATGATTAAACGAAGAAATTCTTTTCAAGAAATTGAGTTTTCATCTTCTTCTCGAGGTCGAATCGAAAGAAAAAAAAATCTCATTTCTTATGGTTTTTAAGGCTAAAATGTTTTATGTGACTTTTAAGAGTCTGCATTCATAAGATTTCAATTGAAGTTTTCATGGGGTTCCTCAATGCTTTAATTTCAGGCTTAAATTTTTTTGAACTTTCATCAGTAAACATTGTTTAAATTATTTTGGCGTATAACGTGAAAATATGTGAAACATTTTTGTTTTAAAATAATATTTCTTTTAGTTTAGTTTTTAAATGCATCCCCATACTCCTGAATAAACTGAATAAAATCTGCTTTAAATCTGTCAAGCGAGCAGCGAACACGACTCAAACTTTTGAGATTCTTCAAGTGCATTAAGGATATCTATGCTTCATCGAGCAAGGCAAGCTCGATTGCTTGGACTCAGTAAGTGTTCGGCAATGTTAAACACAAACACTCTTAGGAAAGTTTTCTTAAAACAAATTTATTTAAATTGACACGATTTGGAGCTGAATTTCGCGTGGGGTTCTTGTTAGGACGTTTAATTTATATCGAAGGTTTTAAAGGTTTTGCTATATTCTCTCTCTCTCTCTCTCTCTCTCTCTCTCTCTCTCTCTCTCTCTCTCTCTCTCTCTCTCTCTCTCACTCTCTCTCTCTCTCTCTCTCTCTCTCTCTCTCTCTCTCTTCTCTCTGTCTCTCTCTCGCTCCCGTTTCCTACTCTGCCTGTTTTCCCGTTCCCGCTCGGTCTCCCGCTCCAGTTCGCTCTCAGTTCCCGCTTGCTCTCCCGATTCCACTCGCTTTCCCAATCCCGCTCGCTATTCCTCTCCCGTTCGTTCTCTTACTTGCTATCCCGCAAGCGGGAACGGGAAAGCGACCGGGAGCGGGAGAACAAGCGGGGAAGGAAAACGGGGGCGAGAGATAAAATTGATAGAAAAACTCAAAAAACCCCGGGCAACGCCGGATACCCCGCTAGTATACATATATAGATTAGATGCTAGGATACAGTCAAATAAGGGTTTGGTGACATTTAGGCGGGCGACAGTTAGGGGCGCGACATATAGGCAGCGACATATGGGCGGAATGACAGTTAGGCGTAGCGACATTTAGGGGCACGACTTTTAGACAACGACAATTTGGCTGTTAATATACCGATTTTTGATCCACTTAAAATATAATTTAGCTTAAAATTGTAGTCTATTCGTTTTATGGGTCAACTTTTCTGTAACTATCGCTTGATCTCTTATCTGTGAACATTAAAACTTTCAAAAAACAAATTTTTTTTCTGTTTTGAAATAAACTTGAATAAACAACAGCAGAAAAAAGCAGAAATTGTAATGATTTTTATTTAAACTGTTACATTCAGTACATACATATAATCAACAACTAAGCATGTGATAGATGAGCAATAGCTTGTAGATATGTGAGAATTTCTGCACGACCATATGCAGCTACGGCACGCCGAACACGGTCGTCTAGTGTGCAATACTTCTTCGAGGATAAGTTTTCAATTCCGGTCGCGCCTTGCAAAAACTTTGTTTTCTGCTGTTGCATGTCTCGTTTGATATCATTATTGAATGACCAGAGAGTTGGATGGTGACACAGGAACAGTGACTGAAGGCTATAATGCCACTTCTCAACCGAGTTCGTTGTTCGAGCAATTCCAGCGACTTCTGCAGCATGCTGGTTACAAACTTCTATGCTGAAATACAGCACTAAATGAAGTCATTGCTCCTTTCTCAAAATCAACCAGAACAGTACGTAGACTAGCTTCAGAAATGAGCTGAAGCTTTGCTAAAACTTGCCCGTATGTCGTACTTGTCTTGTTTGTAATCTGACAATACACCCCGACCGGATCAATGCCAGATCCGAAGTTGAAATAGATGGAATATAGCTGAAAAAATAAAGAAGGTACGACCTTGAAGGTTCCATCTGCTAGCCAAACTTCTGCTCGTGCAAGGCCGTTGAGGAGTTCAGGACTACCCAAAAGCATTATGCGCTATTCTCCTGGTCCTGTGTGGTAAGGTACCATATCCATGAACTGAACAGGAATCAGGAACTGTAGATCGGACGGAACGGAAGATAACAGCAAGCCGGTGTGCATTTCTTTTTCTTTCACGCTGAAGAGTTTTTTTTAATGACGAAGTCATCAGTATTATTATTATTATTATTAAATGTAAATTTATAATGCGCTTTTTTTAAAAAGTCACAAAAGCGTACATCATCGTTGAGCTACGTGGCTACTGATGCTTGAGATGCACTCGGTCCCACCATCAAATTGGGCATTGCTTCCTTCATCTCGCTAACTGCTTTCCTTGCCAATGATGTTGCTTGATTGCCTTCGTGCGTATGATTTGGTGTTTTTTAATAACCAAGTTCTCCGATGTTACTATTCGAGTTTTACATTTGAACTTCAGATAAAAATGACAACGCCATGATGTATTTCCATTTACTATCTGGTGATCTTTAATGTATTCAAAATTACGATAAATAACGTACGATGTCCTTTAAAACTAGTACCAAATAATAGATCCATGACTAACGCTGTATAAAATTATGAACATTTCCAATTTCGATAAGGTTTATATAGATGAAACCTCTATAACTGCTCTTTTAAAGATTAATTACAACTGTAAAAGCTTTTACCAAATCTGCTCATTATTATTCAACAAAGTTTTATTTTTATTGAAGATTAATTACAACTGTCAAAGCCTTCACCAAATCTGCTTATAACTATTCAACAAAGTTTTATTTATCCTTCAAATTACAAATATTTTGAAGCATCCTTAATTAGTAAATATCACTAATATTACATTGCATAAGCTTAAATTTACATTACATCCCATAAGCTTAAGTTGCATGCGCCTATTTGTCGTCCGCCTAAATGTCCATCCACCCGTTTGTCGTGCGCTCATATGGATCCGCCCGAATGTCGCACGCCTAACTGACGTCCGCCCAAGTGTCCGATACACAAATAAGATATTATTACTTTGTAGCATTCCATTACGAACAATTTAAATTATAAGTCGCCCACATCACAAATATTTAATTAACCTTGAAATAAATAATGAGTTATAAAGTAATTTTTGAATCTGTGCTGGCTCTAACAACTGTTGGCAACGAATTGTTTAAAACTGAATTTGTCGGTTTGTTTTTTAAACCGGTGAAACTACTGATATCAAGAGAAACTTAAAACTTAACTTCAGTCTATTGAGCAAATGATAACAATTTGATACCGTATTTCGGGTGGTGGGAGTGGTGGTGGTGATGATGATGATGATGATGATGATGATGATGATGATGATGATGATGATGATGATGATGATGATGATGATGATGATGATGATGATGATGATGATGATGATGATGATGATGATGGTGATGGTGATGATGATGATGATGATGATGATGATGATGATGACGATGACGATGACGATGACGATGACGATGACGATGACGATGACGATGACGATGACGATGACGATGACGATGACGATGACGATGACGATGACGATGACGATGACGATGACGATGACGATGACGATGACGATGATGATGATGATGACGATGACGATAACGATGATGACGACGATGACGTTGACAATGGCGATGGCAATGGAGGCGGCAATTTGATACCGTATTTCGGGTGGTGGGAGTGGTGGTGATGATGATGATGATGGTGATGATGATGATGATGATGATGATGATGATGATGATGATGATGATGATGATGATGATGATGATGATGATGATGATGATGATGATGATGATGATGATGATGATGATGATGATGATGATGATGATGATGATGATGATGACGATAACGATGACGACGACGACGACGAGGACGACGACGAGGATGACGATGACGATGACGATGACGATAACGATGATGACGACGATGACGTTGACAATGGCGATGGCAATGGAGGCGGCGACGATGACGATTATGATGATGATGATTAGAGTGGAACTTCACGAACAAAGTTTAAACATATTTAATTCATCAGTAAGCAATGTCAGCGGTTAAAAGTTATTTATTTAAATTTATTAACAAAATGACGACGTAATTCTCGTGAAATAACTTATTCAGGTGCAATTTTCCGAACAGCAATCATCGAAACATTACACGGCAATTCTGTACGAAGATGAGGGAATTCTTTACAAACAAGTACGTTGTATTTAATTTCGTACAAATCAGCAACTTGTGAAAAATTATGTACACGCGAGTATGTTGAGTGTAATTCGTTATAGGGTTTAAAGAAATGAAATTTGCAGAAAGTCGAATTGGATCGAATCAGACCTAGGTTTATTGTAATTTGGTAATTTGAAAACAAATTTTAACTAGCTCAGTTAAGTGGGTTTAAACTTGGTTTGATGGTTTTATTCAATCAGTTTGAGAGAAAAAAACAAATTTTCGCATCTGAGCTTTTTATAAAAAAAAATATTACAAATCTTAAATTAAACTTCTTTGAGCTGTGCTTTTTGTCGTTTGCTCAAAATTAAATATTTTGGTTAAATTTGTTTTCAATAACAAATATTTCGGGTTAACATTTTATCAGAACAAATTAAAAAAACCATCGCAGATTTATTTGTTTTGGCTTTGAAATTGAAAACTTGTTTTCATGCCGGTCCTTGGGTATTCACAGCTGTTGATAAATTTCATTCATAAATACCCCCAGTCAATTTTTTCATAAGCCATATTACATTAATGCATATATGTGTAAAAGATTTTAAATTCAATCTTATTTTTATCTATTTTTACCACCCAAGTGTACTTGTTCTAAAAATTCCCTACAGAATGTTTTAAGAAACAAAAGATTTATCTTAAACATAAAATAATAACAATGTACATTTCTTATTTTTTGATAAAAGTTTTATTGACAAAAATCAACAATCACTGAAAGTATTTGAGGAAATACTGAGGGGAGACGTTTCTATAAAAATCTTCTCTTGCGCGGATGCCCGCGTTGTCTTAGAAAGATAAAAAAAAAAGTAATAATTAAAATGCATGGAAACTAATTCCAGCGTGTACGAAAAACCTGCCAAAACAAACATGTGAAATGTCTTTAATTTCCCCAGCAGTGAAAACAAGTTTTAAATAAAAAGAAAGACCAATTTTGTCTGGATAATTAGACTCTTTTCCCTCCGTCACTCTCCCTCATGAGACCATTGACCATGACCAACTGTTAATGCATTCACGCAGGTCAATGTATGACCTTATTGTTCCACCCTGTTTTTCTTTTAATTTTTTTTCTCCAACGAAGCTAAATAAATTTTTTCCAATAAAGTCGTTTTGGTTTTGTTATTATTGCAAGACGTCTGCCCGGCTGACCTGCCTACTTGTATCATTGACTTCTTGTATCATTGCCTTCTTGTATCATTGTTTTCTTGTATTATTGTATTCTTGTATTATTGTATTTTTGTATCATTGCGTTTTGTATTGCAAAGTTAAGTGGAAGACATTAAAATAACGACTTGAAAAAATTCGAAATTTCGTTTGTTTGTGAAATAACAAAAATTTTTGGTAGGACAGAAAAGCAAAACAGCTCCAAACTTTTTTTCAATTCTTGATGATTTAGTGCCTACGATTTAGTTGCTGAACTGCAGTGGAGCTAAACGGAAACTCATAACTTCCACAACTGGAATAACCAGCGTGGTTTAACGTAGAGTCTGTAACAGTGGAAAACATCAGTGGACATATTTATTTTATTCCTTAAATAAATATTTTTGGTATGAAACGCTCAGTTTTTGTTTAACTTTTTATATAAATCGTCAAGAACAAAAAATTCATATATATCTATATCACAATGGCCTTTTTGTTTAATTTAAAAGAAGTTAGAAAACCCTTAACGAAATCACAAAATTTCTTGAGTTAATACAAATTGAATTGAACTTCTTATTGGTGTATATACCTATGTAATTTTGAGACGTGTCACAAATTCAAATCTAATAGCTTCTTCAAAAAACCATTTCCAACATGCTTTTTTTTTTAAAACCTCGCGACGCAACTGACTGAATGTGTTTCTGTTATGTGTTCCCATTAAAAAAACCACAAACTGTTTTACTTGTTTTAATAATAAGGCTCTGTTGAGTAAACAGTATCTACACGATTTCGCATAAACTAACTTTTTACTACAGTTTAAGATTTTGTTACTTTATTGGTTTCCGATTAAATAAAGAATAATTTTGAAACTATCTGTAATGATGTTTAAACTAAAAATTAGTTTTTATTTTCTTATGTGAAAATCAATAATTGAACAGCCTTAATTCAACAAATATGTAAATCCCTTCTTGTATAATTAGAGCTGCAGTCTCTCAAACACAACACACGTACAAACACCAAAAGCAGTCGTCGTATTTTCAACTAAACACGGTTTTTTAAAAGTGAACTTTTGTTGAAATGTTATCCAAAACCACTTTAATTATAAGAAAGTCCCAGCGGCGCGTCCATTCCTTTATGGCACTTGTATTGCTTCACGGTGTTCTCGCTACACAGCCAATCGTTTCATATAAGTTGAACAGTTACCGATTCATCTCACAGCAAGTTTTTTTGGAACGCACCCACTTATTTATTTTTAGCCCAAATCTCAAACACAAAGGCGGAATCCATATTTTTGTCTCGCGTTTAAAACAGTGTTCTGGTTATGAAACATTTTATGACGTCAGAGCATTTATTAAGCTTATAAAACTGATTTTTTGCCAATCATCGGATGCTACTGATTAAGCCAGTACTCCTTGAGGCCAGTAACATGGCAACATTAATATGTTACATAGTCACAAACCGATTTGTTCATAAGCAGTGTTGTATAGTAATCCATTACAAAAATAATCAATTACGTAAGAAATAAGTAATTGTAATTGTAATTAATTACTTGCATGAGGAACAGTAATTTGTAATCGTAATTGATTACATATCATGAGTAATCTAATCGTGTTTTTAATTACTTTCGCATGATTACTTTGACATATTTTGGTGTTTTGGTGTTCCAATGAAAATGCAAGCTCTATATCTATGGCAAACTCATATCTTTGTGCAAACTCGTTGTTACCGTCATTTATAAAGTTTTCATCGTTGTTATAAATCTATGTCTTTTATTTCGTTTTGGGTCCGAAAGTTTCGGACCCTAAATGTAATCTAATTGTAATTGTTTGTTTACTTTTGGTTTTAGGGTAATTGTAATTGATTACTTATCTTCCAGAAAGTAATAGTAATTGTAATTGATTATCAACATGTAGTGTAGTAATCTATGCTCCTGAGGGGAAGAAACTGGAAAACAAATTTTTTTCAAACAATGTATATCTCGAAAACCAAAAATGAGGAGATTTTGAAATTTGGTATATGGATTCTTCTTAAAAAATTAAAAGATACGTGTTTCACCATTTTTTGCAAATTCAGTTTCCCGGACCTCAAATTTGGGTTGGAAAATTGGGTTATTTGGTTTTTTAAGTAGCTGCCACTCAAAATCTGTGAATGCTACAGGAGTAAAAATTAGTATTTAGTTTCTACTCCAAAAATAATGAAATATGTGTTTTAGCATTTTTTGAAAATTTGGTTTCCAGGACTTCAAATGTGGGGTGGAAAATAGGGTTATTAGTTTTTTAAAGTAACTGCTACTCAAAAACTGTAAATACCACAGATGTAAAAATTAGTATTTAGTTTCTATTCTAAAAATAAAGATATACGTGTTTCACCATTTTTTTACAAATTTGGTTTCCAGGACCTTAAATGTGGGGTGGAAAATAGGATTGCTTGGTTTTTAAAGTAGCTGCTCAAAAACTGTGAATGCTACAAAAGTAAAAATTATTGTTTAGTTTCTACTCTAAAAATAATGATATACGTGTTTCACCATTTTTTGAAAATTTGGTTTCCAGGACCTCAAATGTGGGGTGGAATAAGGTTTCTTCGGTTTTTAAAGTAACTGCTACTCAAAAACTGTGAATGCTACAGATGTCAAAATAAGTATTTAGTATTTACTCAAAAAATAATGATATAAGTGTTTCAACGTTTTTTAAAAATTTGGTTTCCAGGACCTCAAATGTGGGGTGGAAATAAGGGTTATTTTATTTCAAAATAACTGCTACTCAAAAACTGTAAGTAATACAAATGTAAAAATTAGTATTTTGAAGTTTTGTGCCGGTTAAAAGTAGCTAGTTTATCACCGACCGGGCCAAGCCGTTATTTTAGAGTCTTCACACGGGCCAGGCCAAACTTTAAATCAAAGTGGGACGGGAGGAGGTTTTTCACCAAGTATATAGATATTTTAGTGATTTTAGGGTCTTCCGTTGGGCCGGGCCAAACCTGAAGTCAAGGTGGGACGGGCCGAAGTTTTTCATCAAGTATATAGGACTTCTAGGCCTGTAAGAATGGGCCGGGCCTAATTCAGACGGGCTGTGCCGGGCCAGGAGTTTGGTTTTTAAAACGGGCTGGGCTAAGTTGTCGACGGGCCGAGCCGAGACCTAAAAAATTGATCTCTACTATGGATGCACGGTTCAAACTCTCTAATTTCATGCGAGCGAAGCCGCTACGGGCACTGCTAGTCTATATATATAAAACTCAAATACCACTGACTGACTGACAGACTGACTGACTGACTGACTGACTGACTGACTGACTGACTGACTGACTGACTGACTGACTGACTGACTGACTGACTGACTGACTGACTGACTGACTGACTGACTGACTGACTGACTGACTGACTGACTGACTGACTGACTGACTGACTGACTGACTGACTGACTGACTGACTGACTGACTGACTGACTGACTGACTGACTGACTGACTGACTGACTGACTGACTGACTGACTGACTGACTGACTGACTGACTGACTGACTGACTGACTGACTGACTGACTGACTGACTGACTGACTGACTGACTGACTGACTGACTGACTGACTGACTGACTGACTGACTGACTGACTGACTGACTGACTGACTGACTGACTGACTGACTGACTGACTGACTGACTGACTGACTGACTGACTGACTGACTGACTGACTGACTGACTGACTGACTGACTGACTGACTGACTGACTGACTGACTGACTGACTGACTGACTGACTGACTGACTGACTGACTGACTGACTGACTGACTGACTGACTGACTGACTGACTGACTGACTGACTGACTGACTGACTGACTGACTGACTGACTGACTGACTGACTGACTGACTGACTGACTGACTGACTGACTGACTGACTGACTGACTGACTGACTGACTGACTGACTGACTGACTGACTGACTGACTGACTGACTGACTGACTGACTGACTGACTGACTGACTGACTGACTGACTGACTGACTGACTGACTGACTGACTGACTGACTGACTGACTGACTGACTGACTGACTGACTGACTGACTGACTGACTGACTGACTGACTGACTGACTGACTGACTGACTGACTGACTGACTGACTGACTGACTGACTGACTGACTGACTGACTGACTGACTGACTGACTGACTGACTGACTGACTGACTGACTGACTGACTGACTGACTGACTGACTGACTCACTGACTGACTGACTGACTGACTGACTGACTGACTGACTGACTGACTGACTGACTGACTGACTGACTGACTCATCACGAAATCGCAAAAACCACTGAAAGGATTGTAATGAAATTTGGGACATATCTTTTTCTTGAGTTTTAGGTGCTCACTAAGAAAGGTTTTGAAAAATTCGGCCTGGATCGCCTTATTTCGAAGAATATACAATGCGTAATCTGTATTGAAACGCGTCGGGGTGGGTAAAATGCTGACCGCGGACTTATCAATTAAATAAATGTTAACACAAATATAGAAATTTTTTGTTATTTTATTTATTAATAATAATTACAATTAAAATTCAACCCAATACGTTATTTACTGAATCTTGGTTTTTTATTAAGCCGAATAGTTTCGGTTGTTGGGTGACGAGTTTTTTTTTAATTATATGAATTAAATGTTAACAAAAATTTTAGAATTTTTTCTATTTATGTATTTATAATACATATTTACAACTGAAATTCAACCGAATACGTTATTTACTGAATCTTAGTTATTTATTTTTAATAGTTGCGGTAATTGCGTAATAGAATTCATATTTAGTTTACGTAACAACGTTTGAAGGCTTCAAGCAAGTTTTAGCCAGTTTTAGCAAATCTATTTTACGTTTTGAAGAGCTAAAAGAAGTTAGGAAAAAATGGAAAAAATGAGCGAGAACGGGAACAGGAGAGCAAGCGTGAGCGGGAACGGGAGAGCAAGCGTGAGCGGGAACGGGAAAAGCGTCCGGGAACGGAAAAGCGACCGGGAACGGGAAAGCGACAGAGAACGGGAGGGCAAACAGGAGCGGAAAAGCGACCGGGAACGGGAAAGCGGCCAGGAACAGGAAAGCGGCCGGGAACGGAAAAGCAAGCGGGGAAAGAAACCTGAGCGAGAGAGACAAACATTAGAAAAACCTCTAAAAACCTCGGGCACTCTCGCTAGCTGGAATTATAATCAATTACTTCTGCAGAAGTATCAATACAACACTGTTCATAAGTCTAACTACATTTGTTAGGACTCTGCATATGTTTATACAGTCTACAGCTCTACAGTGTACAATAGTGTACAACAAACTTTGTATAGTAAATATAAACATCCTTTGTTTAATATTAGTCATAATAATATTTTTACGTTTAGATTTTTTGAAAGCATGTTTTAAGTTTTTTAAATTAAAATCTTAATTTAAATTATAATATTACTTGCTTGTATGGGCAGTTCTTGATGCACCCTATTTCTTCTGCTAGTAAAAAACCTAACTTGCGTTCACATCAATAAAACAGGCGAAAAGCCAGGAATTAGATCTAGCGTTAACTGTTAAAAACTTTGACGTATCTCGTTTGAAAAAAAACATTTTATGCAAAAAAAACTTCATCTTTCTACAAACCAGAACTTGACAGTTTCGAAACTACTGAAAACAATTAAGATGCAGAATTGTTCAAGCATAAAACTCAGTTGATGTTCTCTTTAATTGTTGCTTTTGTTTTGGAGGAAACTTTTCACTTACAAAAATTACGAATTTTTAAAAATATCTGTTTAAATTTTTTTTTAGTCTAAGTAAAATTATGTATAAAATGGTGGTGCGTTTGGATAATATTTAAATAAAGTTTAAAAAATAAACGATGAACATTTGCTGTTAAACGGACTTTTTTAACACTTGAGGTTCAAGTCTTACCCTAGAACCTAGAAATATATTTTAGACTATGATGAGAAAAAATATGAAATTGCAAGAGATAATTTGAGATGCTTTGATTTTTATAGCTTTTGTTCTCTGTGTTGCTAAGTGGTCTAGGTGTTGTTCTGTTGCCTGAGGTAGTTCATAATAGTTTCTTCAAGATTAAAAAACATGAAATCAAAAAACTAGCTCTAAGTATCATAACATAACATAACATAAAGGAAATGATGGGCGCAAACTATATGTCTCTATGCCCATATCTAGAATTATATAAAATATTGTTCATATATATGTTCTATAAATAAATGTATGTATATATTATTAAAAATCCTTTTTATAGTTGTACATAATGTTGCTTATTTCGAAATGACAGTCGATTAATCTTTTAAATTCATTAACTTGATCGGCTTCTATGATTTTCGAAGGGAGGTTGTTCCAAATTGCAGTCGATCTGGTCAGGAAGAAATATTTTCTGCAGTTGCCGTTGAATCTTTGTGTTTCCAGTTTGAACTTGTGACCTCTTGTTCTTCTTTCTTCTGATATCTTTATATTAGGAAAACACAAACGTCCTTCTTTGTCTTGAATAAAATTGTAGAGCATGATCAGGTCCCCTCTCAGTCTTCTGTACTTTAAACAAGGAAGCTTCAAAATTCTCAACCTGTCTTCATATTTCAATCCCTTGCATGCCTTGACCATTTTTGTTGCTCTCTTCTGGACTCTTTCAATGGCTTCTATGTCTTTTTTCTTCCATGGTGACCACACACTGACTGCATACTCCAATCTGGATCTAACCAAAGCTTTATAAATCAATATAAAAGAATCTTTTGTCAAATCTTTAAAATTTCGTGAAATTATACCTAACAGTGAAAAACATTTTTTAATTGTTTCATAAATGTGATCTACAAATGTTAGTGAACTCTGGAATGTAACACCTAATCGAACAGATTAATTGAAACAAGATGAAAGTTTTTATAAACTCTTTTATCTGTCATTATTAAATCCTTCAACCAATCACAAAACACTGCGCAACGCTCGCTAGACTGTGTTAAGAAGTAAAAAACTAACAGTGTTGCCATTACAAATAATAAAAATATTGCCAAAGCTAAAAATGCAAAAAAAAATTTTGTTTCAATTAATCTGATCGATTGTATATGTATATGCTCTTATTATAGTAGTCTTTGTTCTGATATTTTGATGCCTTTGTTCTTTTTAATTACTTGCTGAGTTCCAGTCTTAGCTTAAGCAGTTCTAGTTGGTACCTTTCCAGGTTTTGATTCATTTCATATTTAATTTCGTTCAATTTTATTTATGCAGCTCTGTTTTTCTTATTTTTGCTCAGTTGATTATAAATATAATGCAACAAAGTTTGCTGCATGAGACTTCCTACCAATTGATGGATTCTGTTTAAAAGACATTATAAAAAATATAAACTCAACTCGCAATAAATTAATTAATAAGAATTATTATTTCTATTTTTTCCAGCTCTTTTCAAGATAATCAGTTGTTTTGTGTCTCAAAGAAATTTTGCAATAATTATTATGTCGGGGTTTTTTTTGGTTTTTTTCTGCTAACATTTTGCAGTTTTTAAATCAATGATAAGTGATAGAACATCGAAAGAATGTCCGTCCAATTGGGTTATGATCTATTGCATTTTCGATATTGTCTCATGACATGATAAATTAAATATTTTTTCGACACGTCCCTTTTTACAAATGTTATTGCAGTTACTAGGTGACTCCCACATTCGAGATAATCAAGATTAAACTGTCTTTTCATATACAGTCATAACTCGTCATCCCGCCCATCGCAAGAAGCCAGCTTAGCGATTTAACATCGGCTGGGGATGTCATTTACAGTACATGAGAATATGAGAACCAGTATTTCGATTAATTTTAAATACGTCGGTGTAAAATTTCTTTTTAAATAAATTCGGTAAAAAACGAGATTAGTGAAATAATGCGTGGAAGAATTGAGATTGCGTTATACGGGTCAGAATGAAATTCATTGAGCCGTCAACTGTCATCCGTGCCCCTGGTGTATGTCTGGGTTTAAATTAAACAATGAAGCAACACGTCACCAAGGTGGCAGTTTTGTTTTTTACCTCCTTCGACAGATCCGACGACATGTAGTGAAAGTGGCTATAAAAATGGCAATGGCATTTGGCATAAGTTATCCCGAGGTTGTACCATTGCAATTCGCTGCTGTGAAGTTTATCCTGCTAAATACATCATTGGCTGCCGAAAAATTTAATTTAAGCTATACACACAACGGCGGATCAAAGGAAGCCAAGGGGCATGCCCCCTTTAAACGTTCTCACTAAAAAATTGTAATTTATTTTTTTACTTTGTTTGCAGCTTCATTTTGTTTCTTTGTATGCTGAAACTTTGTCTTAACTAAATTCACATCTCGACCATCAATAGTTCTGATAATTGTCAGATATTTAAAAATTTCGGGTTTTTTTAAATAATTCAATGCCAAATATTTTCAAATAATATCTCAAAAAATATATAGACCTCTACCAGCAGGTCTAGCAAACAAAGTTGAGAATGACACTTTTTTTTAATTCCTTATATTAACTTTACCACCGGTCTGCCGGTCTTGCTTGCTTGCTTACTTATTTGCTTGCTTGAATGCCTGTTTGCTTGAATATTTGCAAACCTTAAAGTGAAAATTAACTGACTTCCCGTGATTCAATTGAGCTGAAATTTGGAATATAGGCTCATTCCTCATGACAATGCTTTCTATTAAAATTTTAAAATAAAATTGAAACTTCAACTTTGTTCTCAAAAATAATAAATATCCATGTTTTAAAATAAAAACAAATCAAATACAATTAAAAAAATGTTTACATATATAAATTTAAAAAAATGTCATTTGAAAGAAAAATGTAGTTAATGAAAATCCAGAAAATCTAGAAATATACGAGATTTGTGAAAACACTTTTTTACGTCTTAACAGCAAGTTCTTACAGCAGTAATTATATGTAATATGAATGAAAACTTAAGCAAAAATGAAAATATTGCCAGATTACTTCATGCCGTGGATTTAACGAATACCCAACTGTTGACCGGATTTTTTGGACGTGTGGGTCTAACCGTAAATTATCGCTGATAACCAAAGTATTTCAGTGCATCAGCTATATAAGACAGTTACAATCCTCAATTATTAACTGTTTTATTCAATAACCTGCTTCAACTACCACTTAAACTTGTCTGGCTCCACGAGCTATGATGATCCGGCAATCAAGAATTTGTTCAGATATACGAATGTATTTTGTAATTTTATTCTTCCCTCTTCAAAGCGTGTAAAAAAATTAAACAGTTTACTGACGCAGCCACGAGGCAGTTTTATGGGCTTCTAAGTCACTGCAAATATTTAAAAACTGCCTAGCCATATCATCAGCATATTTCTGTAGGGTTTTACGCAAGACATCGGAAATGCCATAGCGCATGTAATGGCTATACAAAAGGTTTTTGAAAGCAAAAGAGGCATTGCGGATAAAAATTTTTATTAAGTTCTCTTCGGTACATCAAAAACTACAAAACAAAAAACAAATTGGCAAAAAAACAACTCCACGGATTTGAGAAAAAAAAACAGATTTACATTGCATATGCAAATGCACGCTTTCACAGGTGGTCCAGAATAGCAGTGCAGAAAAAAATTATTTTCATTAGATTTTCGGACCATTTCATCAACCAGCTAAAGGTACGGTTTAGGTAAACGTAAGCAAAACTTCCCAAAATTATCCTTGTAGCCATGAAGAAATTTTTCTGTTCAAAATCATAGAAGTAGTCGAGTTATTCGAGTTTGGTTTGAAACACTCCAGTTTGGAGGTTAACACATGGAAGAGTCTCGTATAGTCAATATCATAAAAACGTCTACAAAAGGGACGAGAAAAATTAATAACCAGCAATTTACTGATAAAATATTAATTTGAGGAAACGAATAAGAAGAAGAAAGATAAAAATGTATTGCAGCCATATAAGCTTCATATCAATCAACCATTTTGTTGGCTAAATTTCTTCACTCATTTGGAAATTTGAAAATGTTTTCATCTTAATTAATTATGTATAAAAATTATGAATTTTATTTAGAAGTTATTTTTTTGCTAAAATCTTCTGAGAAACAGAAATATACCCATGTGATGATAACGTTAAGAGTAGCCTCTATAAAAGGTTTATCTCTCTCAGCATTATTTTTCCCAAAGTTAGAATAATCCGTGAGGTTAATTGCTTTTTTGAAAAAAAAATTTATAATTACATATTCAAAATTAAACGCCGTTGAAGATATTTTTAATACTTTTTCCATATAAAAAATTCCTAATATCTATCTTAAATATTAGAAATAAATTATATAAATAACCAAAAAGTATAAATAATTGTAGAAGAATAACTAAATAAATAAAACTTGTCAAAAAAACTAAAGACTGCATTGTAATCTTAAATAAATTTTAAGAAATTATTATTTAAATAAAAATAAATAGGTAAATTTTTATAAATAAATGCGAATAAATAATTATAGATAGATAGACACATAAATATAAACAAATAAATAAATATAATTTAGTAGCTACACAAATAATTTTAAAAACATGGTTTTACCAAAAAAAATGGTCATTATTAAACTGTGTGTTGTTTTCCATTTTACGTTTGTGTTGAAAATATTGGGAGGTAATTATACCCAAAATGTTCTAAATACTTCTACACTTTTTCTGACAGAAAGAGCTGATAACCGGGGGGAGGTAGTTGGAGGTGGACAGGTGGATGTGGGGAGCCCTGGATGTTTTTTGAGGGAACTGAATAAATTCTCTGTCCACATTAAGTGCGGCTTTTCCTGCCCGAGATAAATAGCGTAGAACTCTCTACCGCTATATCACCGTGCACATGCAAAAATAAACTAATATAAAAATAACGTTAATATGAAAATAGGTAAAAAATTGATTACAATGTTTGGACTAAACAGACATCAGACAAGTAAAGCTAATTAAAAACCTAACTCCTCGTCGCTAATTGCGAGCCGTCCCAAGCATGGATAAAGGAGGAGAGACAGTTAAAAAGATCAAACTTTGATCCATGACAGGAAATACTTATGTGCTTCCTACTTACATCATTCCAGTCTTAAAAGAAAGGGACGTAAATACAGCATTTTCCAGGGGGCAAAATTTTTCCGCCATTTTATAGCTTAATACTGACTGGGTTACCCGGTGTGGCCCGGGTTTTTTTTGCTTAGTTTTTTTATTTTTTGCCAATGGAACGTCAAATAAATAAAAGATTTTTTTTTAATTTTTCAAGTATTTTTCATCAATGAAGTTTCCCTGCATGTCAAATGTTGTTCAAATTGCTCCTGCGGTTTGGATGTGATAAGCGAATGCTCTCACACACACACACATTACCCTTAATATCTCTATAAATACGTAGCTACAAGTAGGGAGGGGTGGGAAGATGCATCCCCCCACCAGAGTATCAATTGAAATTTTTTGGGTATAATACCTGTTTTTTTGGAAAATGGTTGTAGCTTTTTTGGGAAGAGAAAATGGAAGTTTTTGAAAAAAAAATTGAAAAAATACTTACGACTACCCCTCACCGGTCATCAGTTTTTTTTTAAAAAGAACTTGAAAAATTTCTGAAATGCATCGCCTCACCAGGAATTTCTATAGTAAACTCTAGGTTACAAAAAAATTAATTTTGGAAGACAGGGGGGGAATTGTCTACACACGCCAGAAGGATTCCAATACGCAACAAATTTAAAATTTAAAAAATATATAGTAAATTCTAAGTAAAAAAATTTAAATTTTGAAAATCAGAGAGGGGGAGAATTCTCCCTTGCCCCACCTTACCCCCCCCCCCCCCAAAAAAAAATTACGTCCCTGTTAAAAGACCTGGTGTAAAAGACTATAAACTATTATGAAATGAATTAAAAACCTATAATACTTTTAATAAAAAATCTAGTTATATGTAGATAAAAAACTAAATAAATATAAAAAATGTAGATGAAAAACTATATAAATAATTTTAAATGTAGATAAATAGCTAAAATATATATATAATTAAATAAGATTTAACAACTAAATAAACTTAAATAAATATAAATATGTTAAGATAAATAACTATATAATATATAAGTAAATGCAGATTTGTAATTCTTTTCTACATTGAGTCCTCTTAATTTCTCGCTCCGTCAACCGCCATAAAAATTTCGGCTTTCATGTTCATTTGTCAACAACTTGATCGATGAATGCTCTTTCGTTTTTATATTTTGAATTTCTATATTTTCATTTGTTTTTATTTTCATTTGTCTTTATTTTCAGTTGTTTTTATTTTCAGTTGTTTTTATTTTCAGTTGTTTTTATTTCATTTTCTCATTTTTTGGTTTTCTTCATGATTTTTTATTTATAAAGCTTTAGTAACTAAAATAGCAATGTTGATGCTTCAAAGGAATAAAAATGAACAAATATCTATATAGGTAATTTTCTATGTCGGTACTTATGTATGTATGTTAGCCATTTCGCGTAACGCGGCGGCCGCGGTGGTCAGCAGTCAATAAAATTAGTGCGCGCAGGGATGTGATAAAAGTTATTACGCATTGTACAATACGTAAATGGGATTAAAAATCCGTCAATTTTGACGGGCTATCTCTAGATATATCATGAAATTATAAAAACGTTTAACAGCTTTAGTTATAACTCAAAATAATTTTCTAATCGCATGACGTGAGCATAACCTGTCCTCAACCAACCAGTCCCACACATCACTTTATCATCTCAAACTCAATGATCGTCTCCGCACGCAACAAACCATGAGTTTTGAAACTCAGTTCAAACGTAGAAGTATTTTAAAAGACATTTCATATATACATATATATATATATATATATATATATATATATATATATATATATATATATATATATATACATATATATATATATATATATATATATATATATATATATATATATATATATATATATATATATATATATATATATATATATATATATATGAAATGTCTTTTAAAATACTTCTACGTTTGAAAAGAGTAATATGGACGTAACACATAAAAGGTTTATTAAAAACTATAAAAATCAGGAATATCGCTTGTTTGAATTCGCTTTTTATTAGATAAAAGAAAATAATTGGCTGGTTGAAGTAAAATAACAGAAAGAATTGAAATAATAAACTGGTTTTGAGCAAACAAAAGTTATTAAAAAGTTTCTTGAACGAAAAAAAATATCCATTAAAATTGCTTAGCATTTCGATTTCACGCTCCATGAAGTTGGACTTCATTTCATTGAAAACATTTCAAATAAAAAAAATTATGAATAAATCAGTTTTGATATAGGATGTAATTTACAATCAAAATCAATATCGAGTGCCAGCAGAAAACTTTTTCGAGTGAAAAATTGTATATATATATATATACTAGCGGATATACCCGGCGTTGCCCGGGTTTTTTAGAGGTTTTTCTAATGTTTGTCTCTTTCTCTCCCGTTTCCTTTCCCACCTGCTTTCCTGTTCGCTTTCCCGTTTTCGGTCGTTTTCCCGCTGCCGGTCGCTTTCCCGCTCCCGGTCGCTTTCCCGCTCCCGGTCACTTTCCCGCTCCCGGTCACTTTCCCGCTCTTGGTCGCTTTCCCGCTCCCGGTCGTTTTCCCGTTCCCGGTCGCTGTCCCGTTCCCGCTCACGTTTGCTCTCCTATTCCCGCTCACGCTTGCTTTTCCGTTCCCGCTCGCTGTCCGTTCCGGGTCGCTTTCCCGTTTCTATAATAGACAAACTAACCCACAAACATTCATATATATATATATATATATATATATATATATATATATATATATATATATATATATATATATATATATATATATATATATATATATATATATGCGAATAAACTGTGGAATCAATAGCTTTTCGTTTAGGTGGCATAATTAATTCGATAGAAAGATTTGAAATTTGAAATTGTATTTTTTCAGCCAATTTTCAATATATGACGATGTTTTAAAGGAAATAGTTTTGTACTTTATATATATATATATATATATATATATATATGTAGTTCCCGCTCGCTCACCCGCTCCGCTCTGCTCATTTTGTGACGGATTTCAAATTTTTTTTTATATTTGATTCCCCTTGACTCTCAAGGTTGTGTGAAAATTTTATTACGATCGGATGAATGGTGTAGCAATGCATAAACGCCATTAACATATATACATACAAACATTCATTTATATATATATATATATATATATATATATATATATATATATATATATATATATATATATATATTGCAAAAACTTGCGTTATAATAAACTTGCAAACAGATAAATCTTTCATTGAGGAAACAATTTCTCACGTGCCAACTTTAAAGACGCTTTCTTCGCTCCTTTGCGACTAGATTCAAACCCCAATGTGTGTGACGAGGTGGGAATATTTTCAAGTGAAGTGCTAGAAAAATAAATGATGATTGATAGCATCAGGAAGAGCAGTTGATCATGATACATCGCTGGAGGCGTCTGAAATATTCTTCAGAAAAGTTTCAGATAAAGTCATGCGTGATTAATTTGAGTTAATATTAACTTTTGAATGATATAGTGATATCAATAACCACAATATCTCTATAAATTAACTAAAAATTTTCCAGATTAAATGGCTTGGCTGATATGTCAAAAGATTTCAGCGGTATCTATTAAATTATCATTTGCGCTGGTATATGGCGTCTAGGCCTCACTATGTGCAAAGTTTTTTCACCCTGGTTGAGTTTTGATTACTCGAAAACGAATTGAATTCACAAACTGACAATGTAATCTTTCAGAACCAAATAAAAACTAATCTCCACCAAACCTACTCGTGATATTTGTCAAAATTAAATTTTTTTTTAGTTTTTGTTAGTAGGTTAATTTATTTTACCCAGTGCCCGGGGGTTAATTCCTCAAAAAAAAGTCGATGATTGGGTAGGTAAATCCTGAAACAATTATTTTACTTAAAAAATGTTGGCCTACCAGTAAACTCTTTGGCCGGTCCTGGCTATAGAGGCATGAAACTTTCAGAATTACCGTAAAATGAAGGACAACGCATTGTTTAATAATAATTCTTAAGGCTTTTTAAATTCATGTTAATTATTGCGTAAACCTTTTATGATTGAGCTAGAGCAAACAAATCAGAAGCGAATTCAATTTCAGGGCGCAGGTGGCAATGTGGTAGAGCGTTCGCCTGTTGGCCTAAAAGTCGGCGGTTCGAATCTCACCGGCGTCACTAGCGTCCGCAGGGGGTGTTGAGAGGCAGGCACCATATAAAACTGCCTCTAAATGTTGTAATGTATCTCACACAGGCTTCTGTCTTCTGAACCACTCTAAAACCATGTTAATTTAATTTAAACGAGATCCCTCTATATAACCATGGTTGCAAAAAACTTAAAAATTAAGTTAAATTTGTATTTTTAAGAATCTCGTTACAAAATTGAGCTTGCTTCTATTAACAAAAAATTTAAAAGGCTTAAGCAAATTAATTATAGTGGTTTAGAAGAATTTTTTGTTGGTGTGCAACCACTTCAAAAACTAGAAGCAGCTGCTTGTGGTGTCTCCTCTACTTCCACTGCTTCTCCCACAACTCCTACGAACGCTGATGGCGCCAGTTAGGTTCGAACCGCCGACCTGTAGGCCGATAGGCGAACGCTTTACTGCAATACCACCGCAAAGCAGAAACGTCTGAAAAAACCTCAGCCAAATTTTATCTCCACAATGAAAATGCTGATATTTCAATTTATGTTTTTAGAGTGCAGGGACGTCAATTGACTTTTTTAGTGGGCCCCTTGACGTAGTTTTGAGCACCCAAAAAATAGAAATTAGGCCCCCAATTGCCGCGATTTTATCAACTTTAGTAAAAAGTCCCAACATTTTTTGTAGGAAGAACTCAAGTTTTATTCAAAGAGTCGTAAAGCAATAAATTAAACAAATTAACTGATAACCAAGATCGAATACGGATTTTTCGTCGATTATCAATTATGACTAAATTGCCTGAGTTTATACTAATCTTAAAATTCAAAACTAATTATTTGTTTATATATAGATGCTAACGTAAGCTCAATTTTGTATTTCCAGTGCTCTATTTATCCCCGGTGCCTACCGACGGACGCCGATCGAATTTCCACATTCGAACAGACCATCGGCAGGCTCGGACACGAGTTCCAGTGTTGGGCCAACACAAACAATTTCAAGAAAGCCGAAGTGATACTCCGCAAGCGCTTCCGTTTTGATCACGTGATGCACGGCATCGGCTGGTCGGCACTGGCCTTTGTTCTCTCGACGACAATGCTGACAGTTTTCCTCAGGAGAAAAGATTGCAGGGACAGTTGCATTCGAGCAACATAATCACTCCGACACCACTTAATATGTATAGGGATATGCGTGGCATCCATGCAATACCACGTCGTAAAATTGTACATCATGAAAATGCAGTGACATCTTACGAGTTTTTTTGAAACGCTGGGACAGAGATATGAGGTTGCCGTGATGAGCGTTCGAGTTACATCGTCATGCTCCATGAATATCCGTCACTTCGCATTTCTACAACACAAGAGTTATTTGAAATCGACTCAAAACAATTCAGATCAGAAAACATTCAGAAGGTGTTTAACATTTCTTCTAATACACCTCTCAAGTTGGTCCCTCGTACAAGAATGGCCAATTACATACAACCATAAAAGAAAACATATAGAAATACAACAACACAATGGACAACTAGACAAATTCAAACTTCTCTAAAGACAGACCAGGAACACATCAAAGCTTAGAGCTACAACCTTGCAGAACTTACTCCATTAACTTCTCAAAATAAACATAATTATCATAACCACCAATACGAACGCTCAAAGAAAACGACATTCAATTCAACAAACAGAGGAGAGAACTGCTAAACAAGACAACTTGAAAACTTTGTAAATAGAAATTTCTGTTAGCGCTCAAAATTTTGCACCATTCCATTTTTTATTTTTATTGGGAAACAAAACAGTTTGATTCTACCATAACATATCAGCTCACATGAAATAAAATGAATACAATACAATACAAAGAGATCTCATTCTATCAATAATAATATTCATAATAATAAATAATACAAATAATAATAATAATAACAGCCTAACTAAACAAAATACATATAAAAAATCCCGCTACATGATGTGCGATGAAGCATGATCCAGACGAGGAAAGTCTTAAGTTGCATTCGGTATTCCTTAACATGCCAAGAGACTCCATTACGATTTATATAGCTATAAAAAAAAAGATAATTTATAGAAATAATTTTCTGAATTGATAATATATCATTACTAGTATATCTATTATACTAAAATGCACTTTTATACTACATAACACGAGCTGTACATAAAAAAAAGTGTATAACAATTATAATCAGGCGACTGGGGAGGAGACGAAATTACAATGAAATTATTAAAATGTTCAAAACTGAAGATTAAAACTGAATTGATTTATTGCTAATGATTAATTCAATTCCGTGTTTTCCGTCAGGAACATTTAAAACTCGTCCGCAAAACGGACAAAATCTAAAAATAGTTTTTTAATTTAAAAACTTTGCCTTACAAAATTTTTCAAAAACTTGGAATGAAATCTTTATGGCAGAAAAACCTGACTGAAAAATGAAACGAGATGGACCTGATATCACATTCACATTCACAGGAGCAGAACACAACATTGAAAAACAATGACTAAGCATATTTAAATACGAAGAAAGAGAATTTTGGAGAAAGAAAGAGAATGATTCCAGAAGAAGACATGAAGATAGAACAGCATAAGAAACAGCAGCTAAAAATCTACAAAATAGCACTGAAATAATTGCAAATTCCTTAACGAAACATAAAAAAAAACACACCACCATGCATGAATGTAAATAATAATACTTAAGAAACTTTTAAAAACTTCTTTACTAAAAAGACAAAAGTAATTCTCTGGCCATATAAAATTTGTTAACATACATACTAAGAGCTAACAACAAAATTCTATTAAGTCATAACCTGGATTGCATTCGGGAATAAAAATAAATGCGACCAACATTATCAGTTATAGAATTTTACTGTTAGCTCTTTGTATGTATGTTAACAAATTTATATAGCCAGAGAATTATTTTTGTCTTTTTAGCGCAGAAAAGAAACATGGTTTTAAACAAAACTTTAAGTATTATTATTAACTCTTTTTAGTTTCAATGTTATTTAAGATTTTAATTAATTATATTTTATATGTTCTTTAAATGACGACAAATATATATACAACAAATTTCAGCAAGATTGGATGATGTGAACAGCTTCAAAATTCGATCACATTTTCCCACCCGGATAAACAGAGAAACAAGTTAAGAAAAACATGGCAAAACGAAAGAAAGCATGTAATCTCATGAAATTATTAGTACAGCTCTATAATGAAACATATGGAGACCTATTAAAGGCACCGGCAGGAGGGTAATGAATTAATTCATCGATTAATCATTAAATGATCGAACAAATGACCAAACAAGAAACGCTCCCAATAAAAATAATTTCATTCGTAAATTAAATTCAAAAGATTGTAGAATAGAAATAATGAAGAAGAAATAATTGTGCTCAATAAACACATGCAGCTTCCTAAATGTTTCCTAATACAAGATTCGCACCAGTCTGCAGGATCAAATGAATTCAGGACGACACGGAAGGTGGTAGTTTGTTGTTATAATTATCATTGCAAATCAACGTCATCTCAAATTCAACACTGAGTAGAATCGGTGCCTGTCGCCCGTCTTTCTTTCAGCGGAGTTTTAAAAGAAAGAGCATCGCTGTCATCCTGCGAAGTTCTACTTCCTCTTCCATCTCCTCCACCGTCGACCAATCCCTCCTCGTCTTCTTTCACCGTCACCAGATGAGTCATCTCGATGGATATCGGAGGCTTCATGGACGGCTCGGACCTCACAGATTTCAAACCAAGCGGCGATTGCTCCTCATCGACCTCTTCGATCATCATCTCGTCTTGAGATCTACAAGCACCTGCTGCATTTTCTTTCCTTTTTCTTCTCAGGTGAGATTTGCTCCTGTCATCTTCGGAGCATTCGTTATCTTCGTCATCGTCTTCGCGAATTTCTAATTTCTCGAGAGCATTCTTGGCAAGATGGCAAAACTCGTTATCTGTCTCAGTAAGAGATAACTGTCGGATTCGCCTTCTCACGACCGTCTTCAACTGCTCGTTCACATTTTCCTCGGCTTCTTTCAATCGATTGCTTTCTTTCGGAGATCCCGTGTTCCTTTCCTCTGCTTTTAAATAAGCCACTTTTGAATCTCTCTTCTTCTTTTTGTTTTTTCTTGGTTTTGAGGTACCAGAGGGGGACCAGATGAACGACTGAGGATAAGGTGGAGGAGTATCGGGGGGACTCGAGTTGGCCGTGTTGACGAGGAATGAGGTATCGATTTCATCCGTTATGCTAGTATATTCAACCCTCATGGGGGTAACAATGGGTGTCAGTGGGAGAAATGGGTACCTACCTGGAAATTGGGTACCAACTCCTCTGAATGAAGAATTAAAAGAAGACGACAGCAAGTAGTTGTCATCCATATTTCCATCTTGGTCGTGAGCGGAGATCAATCGAGAATATCCTTGCAGTTTCGGATCGATTCTCAAGTGAGGTTGATGCGACTTCAGGTAGTGGTGATAATTGTTGAACCGACCGGCTGGATGACCAGGAGCCAACCTGTCCTCTGGAAGCTTCTGTGATGCAGAAGTGGAATAGCTCCTCGTTCTGTGTGATTCGGGAATGATCATGTGACCTGTATTGAAGTTCCCTTTTGTCGTGTTACCACTCATTGTGTTCATTTCAGATGATTCACCACTGACAGCATTCATCTGATTGGTTGCAGATTCTGAAGATTTTTTAATCGAATCATTCGAAAACGGATCACTGATTGTCGGAGTGTTGTGAACAAACTGCTGCTGGCCGTTGTTTTGGTTCGAATTTGAAGCATTTTGTAGTTGCTGAAGCTGCTGTTGGAGAGACCAGAGGGCATTAGTGTTGGTGGCAGAAATCTCTTCAATTTTATTCATGTTTAATTGCATCATCAACAGGAAATGACTTATGGAGTTCTCTTTCTGCTGGATGTCATCCAATCGATTGCAAGCTCTCTCCAACCTAACATAATAATTACAAACAATGTTTCAATTACACCCATTTAATAGACTAAAAATGACCACCAATCATATGAGAAAATCCTTATTAGCTAAATAAGCAGATATAGAATGCAAAACTTTAAGAACCAGAAAATATGAAAAAATAGCAATAAGTTTTTAATCTAAAAATTATTATGTGCTTTTAAATCCTAATGCCAATTCAGCTGAAAAACTGACAGAAATGCTAGATTCTTGAAAATTTACTCAACAAATGAAGATAACAAACACCTTTCTGCAGTTTGTTTGATTGAGAATTCGTTAGTAGTAGTTAAAGATTGTTGTTTCTCCCTGTAGTAGATCTCCATGCACTCTTCTTCAAAGTCGTGCAGCTTCTCCAGGTCGGAATCGTGCAGGAAAACCTCTGAATAATTTAGTTACGCATCAGTTTAATTATTCGTTAGAATTTTAAATGTTTATCTCTATCTGGTCCTCGCTAACTCATTAATCTACTGGTCCTTTCTGGAACAGACTGGCAGAATTCAATAATGCGAGACAAAAAGAGTTAGAATCCTTATTTAATATCAAAACTACTGAATATCAATAAAATTTATATTTATCATTTTTAATGTTTAAAGAATAAAATTTAATATATTTAAACAAAGAAATTAATTAATAAACAAGCACACACAGAGATTGCAATAACTTCAATTTTATAAAACAAAACTAACTCAATCCTTGATCAAACTTTTTATGCTTATTCATGCACTTCTGAATGAGAAACTTTGAAATCATTATGATGTGGCTGACTATGATGAACGGAGAGGGAAGTATGGGACGAGATTCATACTCGATCACCATCATGTATCTCTGAAACTTCCATACTGCATTCGAATGTGTGTAAGCATTCACAAACACGTGGCTAAAAAAAAAATTGTTACAAAAATTTTTTTAAATATTATTTTGCAATCAATTCTCGTATAGCATTCGATCATGACAAAAAACATGGTTGTAATCAAGAAAACAATTTAAGATTTATAAATTTGTTAAATCAACAGATAAATTATGCAGCTAACTAAAGTAGATATTTGTTTAAATAAATTAAAAAGGAAAAACTCTATTTTGACAGAAGCCCCATCAAATAGTCCCTTTAGAAAACCCATTCTCAAGGCAAGAGATCTGATTTTGTGTCAAAAAATTTCTATTTTGTTATAAAAAATACAATTTTGTATGGAAACAATTCTCAATTCCAGAGGAAAACAATAGCGAACGTTTCGAGAAAGAATTGAAAACCAACTTGAAGACAGCGATGACAAGACTGAGAAGTACGATTATTCCGAAAGCGAGGTAGATGGTAAGAATGATCGGAACCAACCATCTTCCAGGCACACATTTGAATTGCTCTCCGATTATCATTTCAGAATCACTCGCATTGTACGCACAGTCGGCTGCAAAACATTAAACAATATATTAATTCAAAATATAAAATATTAATCCAAATAAAATACAATAAACTTTATACATTAATAGTTTTATTTGAAATAAAAAACAAAGGACCACATACGCCATATAACTTCATGGTAAACTTCTCCGTAGAGCATGAAATAAGGTTTAAGGAAAATCTCTCTGACAGATTCCCACTGAAAATCATTATCAGGAAACCAGATTGACTGTCGGGAAGTTCCGAATGCTATCATGAAGACTAACACGAATATCATCAGGTGCATGAATGGTCTAATCTGTCACACAAGAAAGGTGAATAATGCTTTTTATTAAAAAATATCAAGATTTCAAAAACAATAATGAAACATCTATGAATAAATAAATATATAAAATGAAAATATATATTTAATATGATTATAATATAATATTATTTAACTGACTAATTTCAATTGATATTATAGAAACCCAATGATTTAAAATAATAATAATAATAATAATGATATATTAAAAACTAACCATCTTCCCAAGGATGTGAACAAAAGGACCTAAATTCGGACTGATGACGAAATAATCAACGATTCTGCATATGCAAATTGTGACGGTGACAGCGTACAGAGCTCTCGTGTGTCCTGTCAATTGTGGAATCCACCTCAGAGCAAAACCAGTAAAAAACAAAATGATGCAGACGATGTCAATTATGTTCCAGAAGTCGGACAGGTAAACTCTCAATTTCTGACGTATTTTCGTCGGCTCCGATGTTATAAACTGCAATATTTCATTAGTCACAGTACAAACTAATTATTTTTAACATATATATTAAATGACGATTTTATTTATACAACATCGGTTTATATAAATTTTATAATAATAATTTTTTTTAATTATAGTTAACCTAACAAAATCTAATATAAAAACAAACCTCTCTGATCATCTCAAATGAGAGGCCAACCATGTAAGCCACCACGTACCACTCGGTAGCATTCGGCCAATAAATCGGTGTGGAAATGAGCATGTTGTAGATGAAGACCAATAAGAAGAAACAGTATCCAATCTATTTAAAAAAACATTTTTTATATTTAATTATGAATTAAATACTTAATATTTATTAATGAATAGTTATTACGGTGATGATAATGATTGAAAAAATCACAACCATTGAGTTGAGATTATCAAAATAGCTTCAGACTTAAAGATCTCTCACAGCTGCGGATCCGATGGAGTCGACCCATGCATCGCACGAAATTCAATTACGGCGATCGCTAGTCCTCTGTCTGCCATAATAAATTGCTCAATAACTTCAGGAGTATTCCCCGCTCAACTAAAAACAGCCAAAGTCATTCCAATTTACAAATCTGGGAAAAAAGAAAACTTTTCTAATTACCGGCCAATATCTGTCTTGTGCTATTTCTCAAAGTTTTTTGAAAGAGTGATGCACTCCAGACTTTATAATTATCTTGATAAATTTTCCATTATTACACCAAATCAGTTTGGATTTAGAAAAAATCACTCAACTTATATGCCACTGGTCATGTTACATTCGAAGATTGCCGAGGCCATGGACCGTGGGAAATATGTAGTTGGCATCTTCCTGGACCTAGCTAAAGCCTTCGATACGGTTGATCACGGCATTCTGGTGGAAAAATTGAGGCACTATGGAATCCGGGGAACTCCACTATCATGGTTCAGTGACTATCTTAGCTGTAGATCACAATGCGTCCAGTACAGCAACTCTATCTCTTCGATGAAGCAGGTAACTTGTGGGGTGCCTCAAGGGTCGGTGCTGGGACCGCTTCTATTTCTCATCTATATCAACGACCTATGCTCAGTTTCAGATCGCCTTGAATTTGTTTTGTTTGCGGACGATACTAACCTCTTTGCGACTGGCGATAACTTAGAAAATTTATATTACGATACCAACAGTGAATTACTTTCTGTTTCTAAATGGTTCTCTGCTAGTAGACTTTCCTTAAATGTTAGCAAAACGAATTACATTTTATTTCACCATATAAACAAAAATACTTTCTGTAATTGTCAGCTGAAGATTGATGATATACCAATTTTGCGGGTTCCTTATTGCAAGTTCTTGGGCGTGTTGCTTGATGAACACCTTACATTAAAAACTCACATTGAACATGTTACATCTAAGGTTGCAAAAAATTGTGGAGTGCTATCTCGTATACATCAGTTCGTTGATGCCAATATTTCTATGATGTTATACTATGCACTTATGTTTCCGTACTTATCATACTGCAATATTGTCTGGGCCTCAAATTATTCAACTCGTTTAAAGCCTCTTCATATTTTGCAAAAGCGAATTATTCGAATTATTTTTCACATGCCTCCCACATCGTCTTGTAAAATTCAAATGGCTAACAACAACATTCTTAATATTTATCAGATTAATTTCTTCCAAACTGGCATTTTCATGTATAAATATGATAATTTTATATTACCCTCATCATTCGATAACATGTTTGTAAAATTATCTGATGTTCATTCCTATGATCTGCGCCCCGGTCGCTGTTTTCGAACGGATTTTGCTCGGACAACTCTTAAAACATTCTCTATTAAATGCTCTGGCCCTCGTATTTATTCAATCATTCCAATATCTGTCTCCTCCTTGAAACGTATTTCGCTACTTAAGCAAGCTCTGAAATCTTACATATTATTGTCTCACTCATAACTACTCAATACCTATTACCTTAGCATACCAATTTCAGTCTCTTCCTTGATAAGTTTATTGAACTACTATTTGAAATGTCTTAACTCAACCAGCTCATTTGGTTCTTTTTGTAAAGGTTGTCCATTAAGCGGGAAGTAATTCCCTTCGGACGAACCTTTTGGGCACCTTATTTCTTTCTCAACCAATCGATTTTTTTTCTTTTTTTGAAATTTTGGTTCTATATTTTTTCTTGTCGTTTTGGTTATTTTCTTTTGTTTACGTTTAATACTTATGTTGGTGCTCAATAAATGAAATGAAATGAAATAAATGAAGATCTCTAAGGAATTCGTGTTAAGAAAGATATCAAATATCTGAGAGGTCAAGGCAAAGAAAAGAGTATCTGATCACATAGATGTAGATACCAATTTTATATATTTCCAATAATAAAAACAATTTTTCTTAAGGCCACTTACTGTACATGCATAAAAAGAAAGAAAGATAGATAAACTTACAGTGTGAAGCCAGAACTTAGTGATAGGAGCCGTATAGAACTCAAAGATTTTCTGACCAACGTGAAGCTCACTTCCTATAACTTTTCTCCCATCAAATACTTCCTTATCTCCTCGAAGATCAGTCAGGTTCGGTTTTGACCTGGCTAACTTCTTTGACACTGGCTTATCCTGACTGACGCCATGTGACAAGTGACGTTGCCTCTAAAAAAAAAAAAACAAATAATTTTGTACGACTGCTTCAAAAACTCTTACCAATGCAGTAAAAACGAAACACTCACACTTAAAACAGAATTTTGTTTCTGCAGCAGATTGTTTCGTGAAAAATTAGCATCTTTAGCTGAAATTCCCTCTTCAGTCAAGAGCTCGGGTGTGACATCAACAGCAACCGAAGTCGTATGAGATATCGGAGCTGGAGCCTGCTTAATCAAATTCAATAAAATACATTTTAAAGATGATGAATAAACAAACATATAATATAAATCTATAGTTTATATATTTCTATATTAATATAATAAACTAAGAAATGTATATATTCTATAATAAAATATATATGTGAAAACAAAAATTATAAATAATAAATATTATAGAAAATATTGTAATTATATATTATATTTATAGTCTATAATGAACTAAGAAACCCAACATTTTCCACATCGGAAACATCAGAATCGCTTTCGGAAGAATCTTCATCGCTGTAATATTGAGTGTGTTCTTCTTGTGTTTGAGGCATCATCTCTAATTCTTCTCTGCTTCTGTAGTTGAAGAACAATATCGATGGAAAGCAAAAGATGCCAAAAAGAACCTGGAATTCACCAGAAGATGAAAAATTCAGTTTGGCCAATAATTGAAGCAATTATGAACTTGAAAACTAGATGAAAATATTTCATTACTACTTGACCTTCAAAGTTCACTGACCTTAAGACTAGGATATTTCCTTGTTCTCAGACCTCCCATCCACATCTGTGTGAGAAGCATTTGACAACAAGTATGAGCAACAAAAGCCTTGTTTGAACCTGCCACTGCCAGGGAAAGACAGGTGAGGTTACCGAAATTGTTGAGTTCATAGGTGAGCAGAAGTTGAGAAAGATCTTCATCTGTTTTGTAGCAGTGATCAAGAAGTTCTGTTGCTTTGTCGAAGAATTCACTAAACAATCAAATTTTGTTGTTTACTATATTATAAGTCAGTTTTTTAATCGAATACATTTAAACCGTCTGGGCTACTAACCACCACCACAAAATGATGCCTAATAGTCCCTATCATTGGAGACTAAACTACACGAGACTTGAGTATGGCAGTTGCAATACTTCACCTGCCATACTCAATAACTTATAATATAACAGATATATATATTTATTAATGCAAACCATTTTATCAGAATATTTCAAAGCCTAATATATTTGCCTATAAAACCTAATAACAATAATAAAAACTGAATATGATTTCTATAAAGAAACAAAATAACACATACTGATGATAAAGACTAATCTCATTGGCAACATCGATTTCATATTCATCTTCTTCAGCTTCTTTTATCATACTTTTGTATATTTTAGATGCTATCAAACACTGTAAATATAAAAAAATAAATAAATTAATATACAAAGTTTACATTAATTGAAATATTAAAATGTCACCTTCGCTAGTGATTCTTCACCTCTTTCCCACATAAACATGGCCATTTTTTGTCTCCGTAGCAGAACGGCCCAAATCATTAATTCGCTGTACGGATACTTGAAGCCAGACATCAAAAGACTGTTGCTATCCTCGGCCGCAGAGAGGTTTCTGTTTGCCTGCAGCTAGAAAAGTGAAACAATATTAATAAATACAAGTTAGCTGACCCTTTCAAATTGTCCTTTTCTGTCAGTGCTTGAACAAAATAATTACGAATCAAATGAAGGAGAAACCTTATTCTTGGAAACATTGTGAAGCAATCTGAATTTCCTTCTACAATAGGACGACTGATAAGCTCCTCCCATTAACTTATTAACGACTTGACCGATGTCGTACAGCGTGAATCGGTAATTTGGTGGTATCGACTGGAGGGAATTATTTAAGAATTTACAAAATAAGATGAAAAATAAAAACTAAATAAAATATTAATTAAACAAACCCTTTTGTGTTCAGTCAAGAGATGTCTCAATGTACTTGTCGTATCGAGTTTCTAGAAATTATGTTAACAATGGGGTGGAATTAGTATTGATTGCTCATCACATTAATTGGTTGATTGATTCAATCCATCAATCGAAAGAAAAAAAGACATTCCAACTTACAGCTCTGGCACTAGCAAACTGAACATGTTTAATGTGAACAGGCCTGGGAGCATTCAACACCTGAATGTTAACAGATTTAAATATAAAATTTTAAAAAAAGATTCTTACATGATTTCATTTCTTTTTCAAATTCGTGATTTACAAAAAAGAAAAGACAATTTTTCAAATAAAATTAAAATAATTCAATTAATTAATCAATTTAAAGATAAATTATTTTCTCAAGCATAATAAAACTAATATTAAACTTGATGGACACGAAGACTGGATCGAACCTGATTATATAAATCTTCAAGTCTTTTAATTGTCAACCATTTGGTCATGTTAACTCCATTTTCAATCAATAATTTAACGAAATCTGTTCGATCACCAACGAGTGCATCCATCATTGCTTGATCCAGTGCACCTTCCTATTTGTTGATTAAATAAAAAAATATTAAACAAACATTATATATACACGATATAAAATTGGCTTTTTTTTAGAAAACTTTGAAATCAAAAGTAGAACTGATTCGGAAAAAAAGTTACGTTGGCCGTGCGTGCGTGTATTAAATAATTAAAAGCAAAGAAATAAAAACTAATTTAGAATTAAATTAAAACAAAAAATTCACTAAACATCTACTCACAGGCCATAAATGTCCATAAGAAAAAATGTGATTTCTTGCCATGTCAACTCTGTTCCATGCCATTGTTAGGTTTAACTGGTGCAATGAACTTGTGTTTTGTCCTGAAGAAAATTAAGTGAACAGTAAACTTTTTTTGAAGTAATGCTTCTGGCAGTCTATAAATTCAATTTTATTATTATTAAAGTAATAATAATAAAAAATAGTTATGTTCCAAGTTCCAAACAGGTTATTCAGACGAATACAAATGATTGGACAAAATAATCATATGCATACATAATAGCCTATAAGCTCCAGCTCAGTGAAATTTCATAACTACATATAATACAAATTAACTGTACTGAAGAAATGTTTTGTTTCGCTTCGAACCCTGAACATACTGAACAACGCTAGTACAGCAAAAGTCCTGAAGAAAAGACACGCTCGGGGAAGAGCAAAAGTGTCTGCTTCTCGTGCCTGTCAGTTGTTCGGGGACAAGCTACTTATAGACCAGATACAGATTTAAGAAATTCTGATCCGAGCAAAAGTATCTGTTGCTCTTAGCAGCCGCTCTTGAGGGGTCCTCTCTAGAAGGCTTTTACGGCAGTCAATACTGTGTGACAAAGGTGGGAAATTTTGACCTTTATTTTCCAAGGGTCACCATCTCTTGGAATATATTGCTATGTCAGGTAGTTATTCATTTGTTTCTATAATGATGTGTGTGAATGTTGTTGTTCTGTGCCTTACTAGGTCATTATATATTTATTTATTTAGTTAGTTAGTTATTTATTTTTTTTATCAGTTTTTTTTATTAACTTATCACCTTCTACACTCAATGTTGTAATACAAATTATATCACTAAGTGGACAATATCAAGATCATTTTTGTTATAGATCATAATTTCATCTAGTTGTCTGTTTTCCTTTCTTTATCCAGGCTTGGAACAGATCTGCTGTAAGCAAGACGAAGTCAACATCAACAGACTGCACTGTTCCCACAAGGTACAAAATTTATCCTTTTTTGTGTGTGATGATTGTTGTTGAAGATGATTCTGGTTTGTACATCATGTGACCAACACAACTCATGTGTTAAATCATATGTATGTATTTATTCTGCTAAATACCAAATAACTATTTGGCCTACTATTACAGTCTATTGTCTACTGTTCAGTACAGTACTTACTAAAATCTAAAGCAAATATTTACATAACATTACCTTTCAAAAGAGCTGTCAGAATAGCCTGGTCAATATCATGAGCATCTTCACCAATCCTAAATACAGTTATCTGAGAAGTAATCGTTTTTTATTGATTCTTTTAATTCAATATGTATTTATTTATTTCAATTTGTATTTATTTATTTAAATTCATCAAGTCTCAATTACAATTCGTCCATTACAGAAACACCCGCATTTCAAAGATCTCAAAACACAAATAAGAACTTGTGAAAACTATTTTTAGTAATAAAATCCTTCTAAAGAAACTGAATTATAAACAAAAAAAATCTCACTAGATTTTTCTTCTTGGTGCAAAGCATAAGTTCAGTATAAACCCTGTCACAAGCTACTGGGCCATACATAAAAGTCTTTGCAATAGTTGTTAATAGTTGTTCCTTCAGGACATCTGGCATGGTGCTAGATAAATATGGTGTGATAAAACTAGCAAATAAATATATAGAAATAAATAAAAAAATCATAATAAACTTTTAATGAAATGACAAACAACTAAAGCTCTAAATAAAATTATGCATCAATAAGATCGCCTCTCAAAAGGTTGTGCCTAAAAAATATGTGCATCAAAATTGTGTCCATGTGGAATAGAATATAACTGATAGACTTGAAATTATTGATTTTCTAATTATTTATATGTTAACTGTGTACATCTCTAATAACACAGAGTAATAATAAATACTTAACTGTTCAATAAAAATATTAAAAATTTCCAAAGTAAAATGAAGATCAGTTTACTTAATTTCATATTGTGCTAGATAAAAAAAACCTATTAAAACATTCAAAATATTTTGTATTATTAACATTCTATTTGTTATGTAAAATTCATAAAGTTAAGCTCACAAGTAATCCATTAGGTACTTTTAAATTGTTGCCATCCTTGAGTGAACTGCCTTATAGCACATTATTTACAGCTCTCACACAAAAACATACTATCAAACAAGACAACCCATAAGAACTAAAAAACCAACCCATCAGACTGTGCATATTTCAGAGTGAACGACAAAAGATCGGAAGCTCTTCCACTTCCATCGATAATAACAACAGGTACAGGAGGATGATCGGTTATGCAGTCAACCACCGTTCTTATGCAGTTACTTCCTCCCTCCATCAGGAGGCAAACCACGGGTGTGCCATGGTCTTTATAACCCCCTGTTTAAAAAGTTCAACAAACTGTTTTACAAATAAACTGTATGATTTCAGTTTATGATGGTCTAATATTGTACTCAGAAACATATGATGTGCATAATATAACATATAGAAACATATATGCATACACATTATAGTAGTAAAATAGTAAAAATCTGTGTTCATGATGTAAAAAAGTTATGATAATGATGATGAAAATAAATCTTAAAGTATAAAATATGACACTCCTTCCTTATTTAATGTGCACAAAATGGCTTATAGATGAAAAAGAATTAAACAAAAAGAAAGATGAATACAATGAATGTGGTTAAACAAATAATTTTAATATTAAGTAATAATAGAACATATAAAAGTGTAGAAAAAGAATGTGTAAGTAGATTTAAATCTAAATCACATAAATATTTATAATTGGAAGTAGAAAATATTTATATCTCAGATTAGTGTTGAATTTGAATCTTTTTAGGAGCAATCATTGAAAACCGCCACTCTAAAATATGAAACTTTGCTAAGAAATAATAGAAAAAAAACTCGCAAGCAAGAATTTGAAAATTGAAAATGTCATTCTCACACCGGATTTCATATTGCTTCCTTTTCCCTCCAGCCAACAGTAGTCTTAAAGTTCCATAGGGCATACACCACTTAACTCTCTTAAGTGCATTTATGCCAAAAAAAATATGCACACATGCACGTGTATTTATAAGCAATTGTACACATAAATATACTTATACAATAGGTGAAAATTTGATTATTCTATCATGAAAATCAAAACAAATATTTGCAACACAAAAAATAAATAAATAAACCCAACAAGTAACAAATACAACAACATACTTGTATAATAAATAAACGCAACAAGTAACAAATACAACAACATACTTGTAAAATAAATAAACCCAACAAGTAACAACAACATACTTGTAAAATAAATAAACGCAACAAGTAACAAATACAGCAACATACTTGTAAAATAAATAAACCCAACAAGTAACAAATGACAAATACAACAACATGCTCATAAAATAAATAAACGCAACAAGTAACAAATACAGCAACATACTTGTAAAATAAATAAACCCAACAAGTAACAAATACAACAACATGCTCGTAAAATAAATAAACCCAACAAGTAACAAATACAACAACATACTTGTAATCGTCCTCTGCTGTGAAATACACTTTTCCAAATTCTTTCTCAGCAGAACCTCGCAGCCGAACTTTCCAACGGAACCATCGTCCACAAGTAGGAAGTAAGAGTGACTGCTGTTCAGTACGATGTTGTCACTACCGGGGAGAGATATGGCATGATACTGAACCACTGCCTGTTTATAAAATTCAATTTATCATTTAATTATTATTTAAATTATCATATGTGACTGAAACAAATTTTGTTTTTAATTATTTCATGAAAAACTTGTAAAGAGCATGAAGAAAGATATTAGATATATAAACACCCAATAGATTCACTGGCTCACTAAATGACTCCAAGTACTTGTTTTTTTAAAACCAATGGTGAAAATTCCGACTTGCTATTTGTTGGTCACTCGTTTGAATCCAGTGCCCGTTTGATATAAAAAAATTTTTTTATTAATTGCCTCAAAGATATAAATAATTATTTTGTAGTTTATAACAAAATTAATTTTCTTTAATTCAAAAACTGTAATTTTTTAATATTTAATAAAAAGGTGTAGACTTAATTAACCTCTTACTAACCAGTACTAATATTACTGTTTAAAATTTGTTTATAAAAGAATTTGTAGTCTTATAAATTCCCACCTGGGATTTGAACATAAATCTGTCATGTGACAATCGGGAACACAAACCACTACACCGACTACATGACACAACATGCTAGCACTAGAACCGAATTATTTTTTCATAATTTTAAGCAACTAAAACACAAACAATTTTACATCTGTAGAAGTAAGTTTGTAGTGCTTAAATAAATAAACGCTTATGATGAGTTAACCTTCTAGTACACACCTAATGCTAAAGCAAGTAATAAAACTAAGCAGTTAATTGAATGAGAATGATTTTCAATACAAAAGTACTTGTTTAAAACTGTAGCATTTTCTATTTTCTTTAATAGGCTGTAGTTTTGAGAGAGAGAAAGAGAGAGAGAGAGAGAGAGAGAGAGAGAGAGAGAGAAAATACACAATAATGGTTATATTATATAAAAATGTATATAAAATACTCAATAATGATTCGATTACATACAAGGCAAAGGTTGCAATATTAAGGCACAACTTCATAAATTACATCTTAGCAGCACTAGGATCAGTTCGTGCATATGGGATCACACAGTTTTACCTGCTACCTACACGTAAGCCTGAGCCTGAAATCACATCGTGCCAAACCTTCCCAGTCACAAAACCTGCACGGTTTTACACCCAAGAATGGATTGAAGGCTCAGTTGACCTTTGGTCATAAGCAGAGTTCAAATCAATGACCCGGGTTCGCGAGTCAAGGGGTTAAACGCTCGGCTAACTGTCCGAAATATTAGAATTAAAAAATTCTGATCTATTTTAAGATAAATATATTAAATAATCTTGAAATTTAGCTGTAACATGCAATCAATGACAACTTAGTGTGAACAAGAAAAAGTTCTTAAAAAATTATATCTGCAATGGCAATGAAACATAAACTCTAAGCTTCTGCGTCCCGTTATTTTTTTGGAACGATACGATCCGATACGATTTCTGAAATTTGCCCCGAATTAAACGATACGATACGAGACGCTTCGACCAATAACGATACGATATCGATACGATACGATACGATTTCGGGATCTCGACTGAAGCGGAAATTTTGCCTAGAGATAACATAGAATGATGAACTATACGCGACAGACAATATTAATAACTACATTAAAGAAATTCATTGAAAAAAAATATATAAATATTAAAAAATTTATAAATTTATAAAAATTTACCAAATTTAATTTTTTTTTACAACTTGAAATAAGTTTCATTTGTTTAGTTTCGGTACATCTATTTGTCTAAATTTAGACTCTAAATAAAACGCTACCGCCGATAGAAAGTATTTATTTACTTTATTTAGTGACGCGGCATGATAATGATGACAAACACGAGAAAGTGCCTCTATGCAAGAATTAAAAAAGTAAAAAAACCCAGCGTGTTTATTTATAGGCGATGGCGAATGCGGTTAGCAATAGCAAGAAAGAAGCTGAGAAAGTTTCGAATTCCAGCTGCAGACGATACGGGCTACGGCTCTGTCGTGCACACTACAGGTGGCACACACATACTCACACACAACCAAGAATATCATCGAGATTATAAATATATATCTTAGATGAACTACTATTACGGTCAATTACGGATATCGAAACACTAAAATAATCATTCCAATTCTATGTAACAAATTTGAAAAAATAAGTTTATGAAACAGACTAAACCAAAACATAAACATAGAATGATCATTACTATTACATTACTCATTATTCTCATTAATAATAATAGTCATCGATGTCAGCGAGTACGATTGCCTTGTAGGGCTTGTAGTATCAGTAGTATGCGCAGAGCTCGACTAGCAGCCTAAGAGGAGCGTGGCTTTTTTGCTGCCGGTTCCCAGACTAAAAATAGTAAATAATGGGGCTGCAGGCTGTCTGGAAAACCGAATTTAAAGTGGGGATGATAATAGTTGTTGAATCAATTGCAAATATTCACAGTTGTGACAATCGTTAATTAAATATGTATGACTTTATTTATTGGAAAATATTTTTAAAAAATCCCGATATTTTTCGAGATTTTAATCGAGAATGAAATTTTAAGTATCGCCAATTAATATCGATACGAGATTTCTTCCGCAGGCTGTATCGTTTCAATAGTGATACGGGAATCCCGTATCGTTTTGAAATCTCGATTGAATTCGAGATAACGATATCGGGACGCAGATGCTTAATAAACTCTAAAAAAATATTTAATACTTTTATAAGCAATTTGTTAATGAAGCATCTACTCCTAATTTTTCATCTCTACAATTTTAAAAAAGAAAGTGTGATTTCATACAATTGAAAATGCAGTAAATAAAACTTATAAACACATCTGCTAACCATAAGAGAATAAGCCAATATAAAAACAAAATTTTTAAACCAAATGCTTTTATGTTAATAAAACTCAAATTTTAAAATTATTTTTTTACATTTTTTTATTAAGTCACAATATGCAAAATTAAGATTAACTACATTAATTGACTTATTGCAAAACTAATTAATGAATATTGCATTGGCATCAAGCTAAATTTGAAGAAAAAATATATAAAATAATCATCAAGAAGTGACACAAAAATTGATTGACAAAAATAGAAACAGTGAAACAGGGATTAGAAGTTAATAAAAGCATTTATAAAAATCGTTGCACCGTACATTTTTTCCTATGAGATCTTCTCTCTTGTGCACGACTCCCCACGGGGCTATCCCTATGGTGACGATGTTATTTCTCGACTGAACCAAAGTGTCACCCAGTGCCTCTCCCACATGTCGCATTACACCTTCAAATTAAATAAATCTTTCAATTCCTCTATTAAATAAAACCATGGCACATGCATAATCTCATAGTTTTTGCCTCATAAATAAATATTGAAACATATATTATGATATAGACAACCCAGAGGTCAGATATCAAAATATTGAATATGACATGTTAAAGAAAATCCTGTTATAAAAACAGTTCGAACAACCATGAATCGCTGTACAATTAAAAAGCCACGATACGACAAGCCAATATAAAAACAAATTTTTTAAATTAAATGCCAAACGCTTTTATGTTGTTAAAACTCAAATTTTAAAATCAATTTTCTTGCATTTTTATTTGTTATTAATTATTATGCAAAATTAAAGTTAACTAAATTAATATGCAAAATTAAGATTAACTAAATTAATATGCAAAATTAAAGTTAACTGAATTAATGTGCAAAATTAAGATTAACTAAATTAATATGCAAAATTAAGATTAACTAAATTAATATGCAAAATTAAGATTAACTAAATTAATTGAATTACTGCAAAACTATTATTGAATATTGCATTATCAAACAAGAGCATTTACAAAACATTTTAAGAAAATCTATCGCCAAAAATTACTCAAAAACTGATTGGAAAAAATAGAAACAGAGTTTAGACGTTAATAAAAGCGTTTATAAGAACACAATATAGTTATTCATGTAGATAATATAAAACAACTTGGGTTAATTGCCATTGTTGAATTGCAATCAAATATTTTCATTTCTATTTAACATTTCTAGGCCAAATATTTAACTACACTCAATTTATTAATTAAAAAATTAATTGTTAATATTATTCAGTAATCAAAGAACAATGTTAATTATCAATTCAAACATGATAATTCAGGTAATTTCTTTCTAATAATCAATTATTCAGAAATATCAAAATAAAAATTCTCAATTTTTCAACTACTTCAGTAACTAGGATATCAAAGGAACAAGAAAAGCATATGACTTGTAGCTCAAAGGTCACAGATTCAAGTTCTCAGGTGCAGCCACCACAAAACTGACTCACTGTTCCACCCATTCTTTCAATCAGTGATTTCTCTGCAGAGAGAGGTGATAAAGAATGACATGTTCCAATTACAGACACAGCTAAAACAGCACTTCAAGCAAACTAAAACTTTTAGATTTAACAAAGTGCTTCTTAAAAACAAGGATACGAAAAACTGTCATACAAATTCAACATGAACAGAGAAAATGTGAAGCTTAAATGAATATTGTTTTTTTTTTGGTCTATTGAATGCAAATAAATAGTTTTATACTCTGAAGTAGATTTTTTTTAATTAATAAAATAAACAAGATTTCAAAGCATCAACACGAGCATGACAATAATATCTGATGATAATAATTTTTCGCTTACTTGAACAGAAATTTAAAAACTAATTGAAGACCCTAAACAACAGAACACCAAAGATAATATAAAATGCCCATAAATTTGAAAAGAACTTTTATATAATATCCCATGTTAACATGGTACATATGTTTATGAGGTATCCATCCCTCAGATGAGAGAGGCTTTATAGTGAACTTTATTGACTTCAGTTGGCAGGCATAACCATAATATTGGATCATTTTTAATTGTACTGAAATGTTTACAAGATTAAAGAATTGGAGACAAATGATGCCAGCAAGGTCAAGCTTTTGGTTTCGAATAAATTAATTTTTAGCATTTCATATTTAAACAAAGAAGTTCATTTAATTGTTATCTTTTTAAAGTTTTCAAGAAAAAAACAGCAACCTGCAAAAGCTCGTGGCCAATACAACCGAATAAAAACAAAAACGAGAATCACATACAAATTAGAGTACTGCACGGGCTGAGCCAAACTTTTTGTGTCAAGTATAGGAATTTTAAGCATACGAAGTTGCCTATAGAAACAACCCGGGGCCAAATTAGATGGGCCAGGCTTAGAAAAATCAACCCGTGCAGTACTCTAATAAAAATTATTTAAATAAAAAACAATTATTGTTATATATATATATATATATATATATATATATATATATATATATATATATATATATATATATATATATATATATATATATATATATATATATATATATATATATATATATATATATATATATATAACAATAAAAACTTGCTAAGAAAGATGACTAATGTTAAGTGGTCAATTGTGTTTAATAGAGCCTGTTTAAAAGAATATATATATATATATATATATATATATATATATATTGTTTTTTAGCAAAAATTAACTATTATTACATTACCATTAGCAATTAAAAAATAAAACTCTTGAAAAAAATCTCACCTGTATTAGTACCTCCAGTAGTGACCCAAGCACCTGTCGTTTTGGCGGCACTGAAGAGACCCTGCTTGCATACGCGTCTCAGTTTCTGTTGAAGATCAAAATTAGCGATCCCTCCATGGACAGAAATGAGGAGTTTGGGAATGTCAAGCCCCCAGTGTTGGTGGAGTAGTTGGAGAATTTTTTCTGGTTTTGTGTCGAAAGAGAGACGAACATACTGTTGTGCAAACAAACAATAAATGTAATTTATTCACAAATAATTACTTTTGAAAATTATTCTCATAATTTAAAGTAATTTTTTCTGCCACAAAATAACTTTTTTATGTGTATTGTGCTGTTAAAACTTTAAAATTCATTAATTTAACTTCTTGCTACAGGAAAAACTTAACTGTGAGAATATAAAATAAAAAAAATCCTATTTTTAAATGTTAGTTTTAATCAAGGATCCCTTTGCAAATTCATGTTGCCCAATGAACAATCATTTCACATCAATAATGATTTTTGACAGCATTTGAAAAGTGATAGCAAAATAAACAAAATAATTCTTTGTAAGAAGAAAATAGGTCACCTGTGCTTTTGTGGGATGAGTACCCCCTTGAAATTCAATGGTTCCGTAAGCATCAGTATAAGAGAGTTCGGTGTGAGTGGCAAACTGCCATTTCTCTGAAACCGGGTAGGTCGTCCTCAATATCCCCTCGGGCACATTAGGGTGGAGTGACCTCAAACGCCCGCAGACACATCTGAATTTTTTTATAATCTCTTTAGATATATAATTTAATTTATTTATGAAAAATAAAATAGAACATTCACTATTCAGATTGATAAAACTGAAAAACATCTTCGACTAATTAGCCCCGCATTCTAACACTACTGAATTTCAACAGGTGCACAACATCCAAAACCAACAAAGCAAAAATTTACGCTTGTATTGTACTGACCACTTAACATTCCAATACTGTGATAGATAGAAAAATAAGGAATTATCATATAATGTTTACTATATAATAAAAATTTATAAATTAAGTTTACTAGGTAATAAAAGTGTATAAATTATGTATACTATATAATAAAAATTTACAAAAAATTACATTTACTATATAATAAAAATTTACAAAAATTCAAACTTGGAAGCATTTTTTTCATCCTGCACAAATTTTATGCATTCTCTTTTGAAAAGGTTCCCTTCTATCCAATGGGCCTTTTAATGTACAAATAAATCACAATTTCTAATTAGCAAGATATTTATACAAATATAAAGAAAAATCAAATTTCAAAGAAATAAATAAAAAGTACCTGATCCTCTTTGAGAGGAACAGGGGCAGGAAAGTCCTCGACCTTTGAAGAAGCCATGACAGTTGAAGACTGGCAAGTGACCTATGATATATTTTTAACAAATCAAATAAAAAAGTTATGCAAATTTTTATAACTTATAGATAACATCTACTCGTCTTCAAAAATAATTTTCAGCTAAAAGAAAACTTTGTAAATTCTAAAACAAGGTGTGAATCGAATAAAACTCTGAGATAAAACGAAACAATACACGATTTTATTGGTAAAATGATTCGTAATTAAAACTAAACAGACACGAGCACCAAAGATCACACAAAATGAACGAGACTGGATGCTAATTATGGTTCAGCATAACACCAAATGAGGATGTGAACATTACATCATAATATAACCCACTATGAAATATTTATTGTTACATGAATACTTTGCTACACAAAATAATTAACTGAACTGAAACAAACTCTTTCAAACATAAATAACTGTTTCTATTAGAAAAAATCATGATATCTCTAATTTTATTAAATGAATCATTTTATTTCTGCGTTTTACCAAATAATATATTGTCAATAGCTAAAACATAATTTAAAAAAGGTAAACTTATTGAAATCAACTCAACATATTTCAATAAATAAAAATAATTGAAAAAAAAATACAATATTACTTGAAAAGCAATCGAATACTGAACATTTTCATTAAATTAAACATTATTTCTCAAATAATGGCTAATTTCTTATCATTTTATATTATAAACATTTCATGTCACAATTATATCCAATTTTATTTAATAGATCTTTTTATTAAACTTCAAAGCAGTAAACACCGATCCTTGTTTTAATGAATTAATAATGTTAATAAGCATACAACAATCAACATCCATCCTTGTTAAGACCTACTAATAACTAATAGACTCATTTATGGCTATGATCACTTTTATTGCATATTTTTCTGGACATAATCAAATGCTAATAGTCACAGCATAATTATAATGATTATTAAAGTAAACTGCTAAGACTGCTAAGTTAATATGTAAATAAAACTTTGTATAAAAAAAATTATTAAGGTTCTGCAGCAACTGTCACTGCTCAAAACTTGCTCCATTTCCCAAAGACCCAAAGCCTTTCACAGTATCCATATTAAAAATGCTGCAAAAACACAAAATATTACATACATCAAAAGTCTCTTATCAAATTTTGTGTTACTAAAAAAGTGAATAAACAGTTTGTTAATTTGTGGTTTCCTCATGCTCGTGCTTTACTATTTTACTACTATTGCATTGAGAAAAAAGACAGATTGTTGCCTAACAAGAATGAATAAATAAAAATAACATAAATGTGAAAATTTGCAAAATCAAAAAATCGTTACCTTAACTTTAAAAGATTAACTCTTTACCTACATGTATTTATTTGATTTGATCATCTAGTAAAATCTAGTTTAATTACTTTCATTCACGCATTAAAATGATTAAATAAGGTAAATAATAAGCGAAAGGCAAAGATCACGATTTACTTATTCAACTTCTACTCGTGCGTGGACAACATCGGTCACCAAACGAAAGATTTTTTAAATTTATTTTCAAAACAAAGTTATAACTACCTTTTCTCACAAAAAATATAACAGCCGGCAAATTTCATTCGAACTGTGCAAAAACAACCCCGTGCCGAAGCAAATCCGCAACTGCGAAACTGAACAAGAACAACTAAACGCCAATCATGCGCCAGAAGTTTCAATAGAGCTTTTATTTAAAAGAGCAAGCGCCTCGACGCAACTATTTAATCGAACCTCAAATTTCCTAACCAAACTGGCTTGAACTAGGTGTGAATAGTGAATAGTTGTATAATGGTAGCGTATAACTACCTAACTGCATAAATGAATAACGAAGACTTATGGTAGAAATGGTGTTAAGTCAAAAATGACTTATAATTTATAATGAAGTAAAAAATTCTGCCCTAATCATTCTAAAGACCTTATAACATAACATGACACAACATAACATGGCACAACATAACATTATAATACCCTTACATAACTTAATGTACCTAATTAACAGTGGCTCAAGAGGTAAAGGTATAAATTACAATCAATGGATAAATTAAGACGCTGCTTTTGAACCAACGCTCGCACTGGGCGCGTTGTTAAATTGCTCGCGCTAGTGAATCCCGCGGGGTCAACTCCAGTAGCTTCTGCTCGAAGTAAGACTAAATTGACCAGGGAAAATTGGAAGGGGCAGGAGGGCCCCTGACGTATTTTTGGGCTCCCAAAAGATAGACGTGGAGCCCCAAAAATCAAAAATCATAGAAATCTAATTTAAAAAACCGTCTTTTTGTTTTTCCTCACAAAAAAACCTGATAACTGAGGAGTGGTAGTCGCAGTTACCTATTATACTTTTCAAAAAAATTTTTGAATCCCTATTTTTATTTTTCCTCTGCTACCCGAAAAATAATTTGTAACCCGTCTCCTACGCCTTATCCTAAGTGTAAAGTTGACGCTTTAGAGGTTTGAGTGGATAGGCGGGCTTCCTATGACGGGGAAGTGAACCTTCTGAAGTCGGGAGTGGAAGTGGTTTAAAAAGAAAAGTTTTAAATTTTTTGGGAGAAAAGTACCTACGACTACCCCCCCCCCCCCAGTCATCAGCTATTTTCGGAGGCAAAAGTTTAAGGTTTTCGACGAAAAATGATGTTAGGAAAAGTACCTACGACTATCCCACTTCCCCGGTCATCGGCGCTATTTTTGGAGGAACGGTTGACAAACAGATTGGATTTTTTATTTTATAGGGGCGCATTCCTTGGACTTGGCTTCAGGCGCCAAAAACCCTAACTAGGCTACTGGTTTTGACATATACTTTTGGTTTTGATTTAGTTATTCAAAACTAAATTTCTATAACCCTTTTTAGCAGAAGACAGAATAGTACCTACACAATACAGTTAGTTAAGTTTATTACCCTTCTTTGGAGTCAAGTTTTGTATTACGCATGAAACCTAAGACATAATAAATGCATGCATGATCATGTAGTGTGTAATCACGCAAACTATAATAGCAGAGAGACGATCGAGTATTATTTCAGAACAAAAATAAATCTATTTTTTTCTATTTTGCATTTTGTTACGAACGTTATTGCATACCCTTATGTTTTACTCGATGTTGTCCAAACGGTATTAGTGGCCTATGGGCCCTTCTGTACTTCTGTTTCAAAAGACAAAATATCTTATTATCTAAAATACCTAAATGATACTACTGAATGATTTATCAAAGTTCACAGCAAAATATCAATAAACTTAGGGGCAGATACAAAATTAGTAAAAGGAGGGAGTCCAAAACGAGGTGGGTAAGAAAATATTTCCCTATTTCCATTATTGTGTTGGATTTTTATAGGTTTTGACATAAACATTTGGTCAATATTTATAGTCATTGAAAAACTGAATTTCTGCAAAAGTTTTTAGCCGAATTATTTAGTTAGTAAAGTTTGGAGTCAAATTTTGTACAACGCATGGTGTAACGTCATAAAGGCATGGTCAGATCCACTATTAAAAAATGAATTTGTGTAAACCAAAAAACTATAGTAGATGAATAATACTTCTATACAAATATGATATTAAATTAGTAAATAATTTAATAAATTTTACACCAATATGTCAATAAACTTAGGATTTGTATTTATTCATTCTATACAATTTAAATAACAGTGTCATAAGCAAGTACAGCAGAATAACTTTGTCTAGACCTAGATTTACTCTATATTAAGCCAGGGCCTAAAACGTGGCTACAGTTTTAAAATCAAATCCGTGCTTCCAAAATCATGAATCCGTGCTTTTCAAAATGTGAACGTGTATGGTGTGTGTGTGTGCGTGTGTGTGCGTGCGTGTGTGTGTGTGTGTGTGTGTGTGTGTGTGTGTGTGTGTGTGTATGTGTGTGTGTGTGTGTGTGTGTGTGTGTGTGTGTGTGTGTGTGTGTGTGTGTGTGTGTGTGTGTGTGTGTGTGTGTGTGTGTGTGTGTGTGTGTGTGTGTGTGTGTGTGTGTGTGTGTGTGGCTTTCTCTGTACGCAAATCTTGCAAGTAAAATTGAACAAGCTAGGAAGCTGAAACTTTCAGCAGAGCTTTATCTTGGATGACAATACATGATTCAATTAAAAACAAAACTTAATTTGAACATCTTTCGTATTTATAAATCGAGTGTATTTGAAATTAAAGTTTGTGTTAAAAAAACTCGGTTTTCCTTTACTTGTTATTTTGTGACCCGATCCGACCAATTTGTTTTCGACCGATTTGCCCCAAATAAGCGAGTCTGCATTCAGATTCAACATCTGCTTCCAAGGCTTCTTGACCAAAAATCCTTCATTTACCTAGAGGAGACACTCAAGTACTAGGCCTGTGACCTTGGCCACACATCTGCTGTTCGTGGTGAATACTTCCGCAGGAAAACCAAATGGTCGAATCAGGGACGTCATTTCAGCAAAACCTTAGGGGGGCAAGATGTTTTAGGGGCCCACTTAGGGTCCTCTGCGCATGAGCACAAAACACAAAATCTGCACCCCCTGCATACGTTTTTTGCTTCCTTCTCCCAAAAAAACCTGATGACCGGGGGGGGGGGGGGGGGGTAGATGGAGCCACTTTTCAAAAAAAACCCTGGTTTAATTTTTTCTTCCCAAAAAACCTTATGACCGGGAGAGGTCACATAATATAACATCTGAGTGAGCATAAGAGCATTTTCAGTTGTCTCTACGAACAAGGCAATATAGCTTTCAAAATCTGCTGTAAACGTTAATTATTATTGATGAACGAAGGAAACTACAGTCTTTTATTTCTGAAAAAGTTAGTCCAATATGAATACACTGAACCCTCTTTTTTTCTCACCCCCATGATGTCGCCCGAGGCATCTTGCCTACCCATTAGCAACGCCTCTGGGCCCAATAATGCAAGTAGATACTGAATTTTTACGAAACGGATCTAGGCTAATAGTTCATATTTTTTTTGTTAACCTAAACAAGCTGGCATTTTACATTAAGGTAATTCTAATATCGTTATTGGATAATAGTTTATTGTTCTTTATACTAGGTGTTTTAAAACTCAAATATCAGTATATGTAATATATATCGAAGTATCCTGTCGTGAATCATAATTTGATCTTTTTATCCTCTTTTATCCGGGTTGGGACTGGCTGCAAAAGTGTGCTTATTCGGTCTGCAGAGAGAAAATCATCAGATTGCGGATTAAAGGAATTCAGGCGTGCAAGATGATCACTATTTTCTGTAAATCGTGCGTTCAACTCTTGTTCCATTTTGAACTGTTCATAACTTTTTTAACACTTCTCCATCTCGACGTGAACGATCAAGCTTCCTAGTTTCTTTAGCATCTCTTTTTTCTTTTATTCTCTATGGACAGCCTACTCCGCCAGGCTACGAATAACGCTAACCTTCTTTATATACGGGACGGCATTTTTTCTACATATGGCCGCATCCTATAATTACAAAAGCTTCTGCTTTTCTCTTCTCAAATCTCACTAAAAACACAAAAAAAAATCCAACAGGGGCCCATATATAATAACTATTGGTTTACATAAAAGTCCGGAAGCACAGTCCTCCTAAATGATGTCCCTGAGTTTTGAAAGTTACGATCTGAAAGGTGCCCATATATTAACCATGGCCCACTTGAAAGTCAGGAATCTACATAAAAGTTAGGGATGGCTACTTAACAGTCATAGAAGGACCAGTCAAAAGCCAGGGAAAAGTCAGTTAAAAGTTAAGAGGGACCCACTTCAGTGCCGGGGCCCACTTAAGTGCAGGGGGCCAATTTAGCGGGGTGGCTCACTTGAAAATAAGGGGCTGGGAGCCACTTAAGTGCGGTGGACCACTTAAGGACGGGGAGCCCACTTAAGTGCGGGAACCACTTTAGTGCCGGGAAACCCACTGAAAAGTCCGGGAAGGGCCACTTAGGTGCCGGGAGCCCACTTAAGTGCAAAGGCTCACGTAAGACCGGAGCCCACTTCAGTCCCGGGGCCCCATGAGTGCGTTGGGCTCACTTCAGTGCCAGGCCCTTTTAAGTGCGTGGGACCCACTTCAATGCCGAGTGCCCCTTAAGTACGTGGGGCCCACTGAAAAGTCTGGAAAGGGCTAATAAAAATCAGGAAGGGCCCACTAACTTAGGTTCCGGGGGCCCACTTAAGCCCAGGAGACCACTTAAAGGCGGGGCCCACTTAAGTGCGTTGGGCCCACTTAAGTGCGTTGGGCCCACTTTACTGCGTGGGGCCCAACTTTAGTGCCGGGGCCCCCTAAGTACGTGGGGCCCACTTTAGTGCGGGAGCCCACTGAAAAGTCCGGGAATGGCTACTTAAAAATCAGGAGGGCCCACTTTAGGGCCGGGAGCCCACTGAAAAGTCCGGGAATGGCCACTTAAAAATCAGGAGGAGCCCACTAACGTAAGTGCATGGGGCCCACTTAACTGCGTAGGGCCCATTTTAGTGATGGGGCCCACTTTAGTGCCGGGGGCCCACTGAAAACTCAGGGGGGGGCGATCGCCCCCCCCTGCCCTCCCCAATTGACGTCCCTGGGTCGAATGTCCCATTGGCAGAGCAGCCACATACCGCAGTTGATGTTCTGCAACATTGTGTGAGGATTCCATATATCCGCAGATAAATACGCTGCTGAAACTCTTCATCACGTTGCCCCTTTGCGCAGACTCAAATCTTATCTACGCAACACAATGGGCCAGACAAGGCTGAATGGGCTTGCCCAGATGACCATCAATCGCGACCTTTACATTAATGAAGAAGCCGTCATCGACATTTTTTCGAAGAAAAAACGACGGCTTAATTTGATATTTTAATACACTGTTTCAATTTAAATGTCTTATGGTGTTTTGTTACTAATTATTACTGAAACTTTCGTTAACCCTTGACTTTTGTGGGTCGTAAATTTTTCAAAAAACTAATCAGTTTCTCCCCCCCCCCCCGAAAAAAATTTCTGGCTGCGCCACTGACGCGAAATGATAACATACACACATAAAGACATCGGAAATTATGTTTGTTGAAATGCAAAATGAAAAACAAATTTATTTTAGATTATTCTAGCTTTCAACAGACGAAACCTAGTTTTCCAGAAATTTTGTATGACTAGTTTTTTGTCAGAAAGTTGTTCGCGATGTTTTATAGCAGAATGAGCGCCTCTAAAAACAGTCTAAACGATATTTGGATGTTGTGCTCCTGCAGAAAACTGAGAGTTTGCTCAACTTTGAAGAAAATGCTTTGTAAACGGTGTTGTGTATAGGAATACAACTGACTTACCGATTATTGATATAAATTAATTATTAAACAAAATCCATAAATTGATCAAAACAATTGAATTCATTGACTAAAAAAATCACGATTTAATCAGAAAATAGAAACAATAAAAGAGTACAGCAGCGATTGACAGAAATATTTTAATACTAAAAATACAATTAACTAAACATGTAAAGAAACATGCGTTCCATAACGAAAATGTAAGAGCATTCGAAAATTTCGAATTTGTTACGATAATAAGGCAAACATAAGATCTCGTTGAAAAAGTAATACTTTAATGATATCATGAAAAGACATGCAAAAGCACTTGTAAGCTAACAACCTTTCAAAGATTTCTTGTAAAATGCATTTAAGGCAACAGATAATATAAAGAACAATGTCTGGGAATTTTCAAATGTCATACTAGCACCACTATAGTTGAAGCAATATTTGAGTGATGAAAGAAAATATTAAAAATTTCTTAAAATAATAAAATAGTATCAATAATGTAGAAACAAGAATAAAAACAATTTAATGTATTTTATCTCACATTCGTCAAACTTTTATTCTCAAAAATTACAAACAAATTATTCGATTCAATAAAAGACTCTAAATGATAAAAAAAATTAAATACAATTTCACATTTAACACTCGGCATCTTCAGATTTCGATATTTTCAATACCACCGAAGAAAATTGGAAATTTTCGCCATTTTCCAAGATTTCACTTCCCCTACAAGCTGCCCCATTATCCAACCTAGTCTCTTCATCTTCCTTCACTGCATCAAGTCGATCCATTTCTATAATTACATGGGGCCCGCGAGCCTGCTCAAATCTGACAGATTTCAACGTCGAAGGACAATTTTCTTTTACAGTTTCATTGCAAGGATTCTTCGTGAGCTCAACAGTATCATTCTTTCCTTTCTTTTCCTCTTCCAAGAAGTTGTCACTTTCATCTTCAGTTCCTTTATTTTTATTAACAAATAACTCGTTATCAGTATCAGTGAAATGTTCTGTGTGAAGGTCAGTAACTTTCTTCTGATGTTCTTCTGCAACGTCTTCTAAATCCCTCGATTGATTGCTTTCATTTGTAGAATCAACATCTCTTTTAATATTTTTCGAGTTCGATTTTTTCAATCGTCTTTTTTTCTTCCCTTGTTTGTGTTTTGATGCATGAGCTTGTGAAGAGATGAACGATTGATGGTACGAAGGAGGAGTTCCTGGAGGACATGAACTAGTATTTATCACAAGGAACGATGTGTCAATATTATCCGTGATACTGGTGTATTCTGCTTTTCCGACGGGACTCTTGAAAGGAGTTTGAGACAAAGATGTGTAGCTTCCAACTTGACCGAGTAAAAAGTCTGTATTTTGATTTCTTGATAGATTAATGATGCCGTCTGTAATTCTGCGATTGAATTGGTGAAATTTGAAAGAAGTGTCAGTGGAAATCTTCATAAAATCAACCATCCTGCCAGCTCCAACGTTTTCTTCGACTTGTTCATCAGTGAACACTTGATTTCCAATTGAGTAGGATGTCTTGAGCGATTCAGACTGAGTAATGCTGCTTCCCGTTTGGATCAAAGCCTTTTGCATTTGCTCAAGCTGCTTTTGAATCAACCAGAGAGCATAGTTACTGGTGACTTCCATATTTTCTATCCTACTCATGTTCTGCTGCATCATCGACATGGTGCGTCCAAGAGAATTTTCTTTCTGTTGAATATCATCAAGTATGTCATGTGCATTTTCTAACCTGAAAAAGTATATAATTAATTTAATACACATAATGATAATAATAATTATCTATATATATAAAAGAACATGTCCTGACTGACTGACTGACTGACTGATAATCAACGCCGAGCTCAAACGCCTCATCCTAGGAACGTGAAATTTGGAACTTATATTACTTTTATAGCGTAAACATCCGCTAAGAGAGGATTTTTGAAAATTTTGCTCCTGAGGGGAAAAAACGTGAAAACAAACTTTTTTCTAAAACAATGTATATCTCGAAAACCAAAAATGAGGAGATTTTGAAATTTGGTATATAGATTCTTTTTGAAAAATAAAGAGATACGTGTTTCACCATTTTTTGAAAATTCGGTTTCCCGGACCTCAAATGTGGGTTGGAAAATTGGGTTATTTGGTTTTTAAAGTAGCTTCTACTCAAAAACTGTTAATGCTACAGGAGTAAAAATTAGTATTTAGTTTCTACTCCAAAAATAATGAAATACGTGTTTTAGCATTTTTTGAAAATTTGGTTTCCATGACTTTAAATGTGGGGTGGAAAATAGGGCTAATTGTCTTTTATAGTAACTGCTACTCAAAAACAGTAAATACCACAGATGTAAAAATTATTATTTAGTTTCTTTTCTAAAAATAAAGATTAACGTGTTTCACCATTTTTTACAAATTTGGTTTCCCGGACCTCAAATGTGGGTTGGAAAATTGGGTTATTTGGTTTTTAAAGTAGCTTCTACTCAAAAACTGTTAATGCTACAAAAGTAAAAATTAGTATTAAGTTTCTACTCTAAAAATAATGATATACGGGTTTCACAATTTTTTGAAAATTTGGTTTCCAGGACTTCAAATGTGGGGTGGAAAATAGGGTTATTTGGTTTTTAAAGTAACTGCTACTCAACAACTGTAATTGCCACAGATGTAAAAATTATTACTTAGTATCTACTCAAAAAAAAAGATATACGTGTTTCATCATTTTTTGGGTTATTTGGTTTTTAAAGTTGCTGCTACTCAAAAACTGTTAATGCTACAGAAGTAAAAATTAGTATTTAGTTTCTACTCCAAAAATAATGAAATACGTTTTAGCATTTTTTGAAAATTTGGTTTCCAGGACCTCAAATGTGGGGTGGAAATAAGGGTTATTTGATTTCAAAATAACTGCTTCTCACAAACTGTAAGTGCTACAAATGTAAAAATTAGTATTTTGAAGTTTTGTGCCGGTTAAAAGTAGCTAAGTCCAGTTTATCATCGGCCGGGCCAAGCCGTTATTTTAGAGTCTTCACACGGGCCAGGCCAATCCTTAAATCAAAGTGGGACGGGCCGAGGCTTTTCACTAAGTATATAGTTATTTTAGTGATTTTAGGGTCTTCAGTTTGGCCGGGCCAAACCTGAGGTCAAGGTGGGACGGGCCGAAGTTTTTCATCAAGTATATAGAATTTCTAGGCCTGTAAAAATGGGCCGGGCCTAATTCAGACGGGCTGTGCCGGGCCAGGAGTTTGGGTTTTTAAAACGGGCTGGGCTAATTTGTCGACGGGCCGAGCCGAGACCTAAAAAAATGATCTCTACTATGGATGCACGGTTCAAACTCTCTAATTTCATGCGAGCGAAGCCGCTACGGGCACTGCTAGTTATTTATATAACAATGATAATGATGGGGACCTCATAGCCTTTTGTTACCAGACATTTGAACTTTAAAAAACATTGAATGTTTATCAGTGGGTGGCCTACTGAACAGGGGTTTTTTTTATTGAGCACAATGCAAACCAAACTAACTAAAATACAAGAATAAACAAAATAAAGTGCCCAAAGGTACATCCAAATGGAATTACTTCCGCTAACGGACGACCTATATATATAAAAAAAACAAAACCAGAATGCCAAGTATGTTGACCAGGTGTTCCCTTATGCTAACCCGACAATATATTATAAACTAAATTTGTTAACAAGCATAATTATTAAAATTGAATACTTGTCATGATCCTATTTTTAAAGCTTAAGAAATACCTATCAGCAGCATTCTTGGATGAGAATTCGTTGCTGGTAGTTAGAGATTGTTGGTTCTGCTTGAAATAGAACTCTATGCATTCTTCTTCAAAGTCGTGTAATTTCTCCAAATCTTCGTCATTCAGGAAAACCTCTGTATGGATTGAATCAAAAATGTTATTTTATATTTGTATGTTTTATATTTTAAATCAAAAGTATAACATCATCAACTGAAAAAGATTTGCATTAAAAAAGCGCCAAATGTTTTTAAACCGGAAAATTTTGCTGAGTAAGCCAAAAAATGAAACAAAACTAACTCAATCCTTGGTCAAACTTTTTGTGCTTATTTTTACACTTCTGAATGAGAAACTTTGAAATCATAATGATGTGGCTGACTATGATGAACGGAGAGGGAAGTATGGGATGAGATTCGTACTCGATCACCATCATGTATCTCTGAAACTTCCATACCTCGTTCGAATGTGTGAGTGCTTTTTGATAAAGATTACTGTCAATAAAAACAAACAAATTATTATTTAATTTGATATAATCATTGAAAAATATAAATAAATGAATAAACACACAAATAATTGTAAACTATATATATACTAGTGGTTTTGCCAGTCCCAAGGACGAATGTTTAAAAATTATGCGTGTGAAGTTACGATAAACTTTGGATGCATTTTTTGGATTAATATAAGTTTATTAATTATTTATTTATTTATTATTTATTTATATATTTGTTTGTTTGTTTTGTTTGTTTGTTTATTTATAACATTACAATGAAAAAATTGTTTTATCGTTCGTATGCATTCAAAACAAATGAAAAGAAAAAAATAGATTAAAATATTAATAATTTTTTATATTTTGAATTAATTTAAGTAAGGTAAATATTTTTTAATTTATTTAATTATTTAAAAATATATAGAAATGTATTTATATAATTATTTATTATATATAAATTAATTTGCTATAGATAGCAGATCTTCACACAAAAAGTCTTACACAGACATCTTACACAGACATGGGCTATTACATATATTAATAACAGGCAATGTGGGTGTGTGTGTGTGTGATTGTTCGCTTATCACATCGGAACCGCTGGAGCAATATGAACAAAATTTGACATGGAAGTAGTCTTCTTTGAGAAGAAAGATTTAAGCCATTTTAAATATAAACATGTTCATTTTTTTACATTTGGTGGGCAAAAAACTCAATAACACCCGTACGATGCTGGGTAACCCATCTAGTTAATAATATAAAAAAGCCTGAGTTTAAATTAAATAAAAACTTCTGTTTTAAAACTTGAATTAATACAAATTAGAAGATCATTAACGATTTTGGCAATCTGTTTGTCTCTATCATAATCATAAATTTATATTTATTATTAATATAAGTAGAAATAAATTTATATAAGTCCCAAAATATTTTTTAAAGTTAACCAACTTGAAGACAGCAATGATGAGACTTATCAGCATAAGTATTCCAACTGCAAGATAGATGGAGAGAAAAACGGGAATCAACCATCTTCCCGGAACACATTTGAATCTTTCTCCGCCTATTTCTTCTGAGTCACTGGCGTTGTAAGCACATTTGGCTGTAAAGGCAATAATTAATAAAATCATTCAAATAAAAACAACTAAAAAACAAAAACAAATTTTTTTTCAACTATTTAGTTTTACTAATTTTTTAAAATTCGAAATATAAACTTACGCCAAATGACCTCTTGATATACTTCTCCGTAGAGCATCATATAAGGCTTAAGAAAAATCTCTCTGACAGATTCCCACTGAAAATCGTTGTCGGGAAACCAGATCGATTGTCTTGCCACTCCAAATGCAATCATGATGAGTATGATGAATACCATAAGTTGTATAAACGTTTTTACCTAAAACAAAAACAGCATTAGTACTAATGTGAGACTAAAATAAATTATTAGTTGTAACAAATTTGAATTAGCTCTTGAATTGGGTAATATTGCTCAAGACTCACCATTTTTCCAAAAATTTGAACAAATGGCCCAAGGGTCGGACTGATGACAAAGTACTTTACAAGACGACATATGCAGACGGTAACAGTGATGGCATACAGGGCTCTTGCATGACCTATCAACTCTGGAGTGAACCTCATAGCAAAAGCAGTGAAAAACATAGTAATGCAGATGGTTTCAATGACGTGCCAGAAATAAAAAAAGAAAACCATCAACTTCTGTTTAAATTTCGTCGGCCCGGAAGTTAAAAACTAGAAAGCATATCAAATGTATAAATTATATAGACACGTGTCTTCTGCATTTATTAATTTCTTGTAAATTTAATTTGTTAAAAAAATGATCATTGGAAATTAAAGTTTTAAAAAATGTCCGTATTTAATAGAATCTAAAACAAATTTTTAAATACCTTTCTGATCATCTCAAATGAGAGGCCAAGCATGTAAGCTGCCACATACCACTCGGCAGCATTCGGCCAATAAATTGGTGTGGAAATGATCATGGTGTATATGAATACCAATAAAAAAGCACAATATCCAATCTGTAGTAATAATGTAAACATTAAAATATGTGTTAACGTATTCATTTCGAGAAACAATTTTATTTTAAAACTAATAAATAAATTGTTTGCTGTTAAGCCTATGATAAGATAAAAGAAGATATTTAAAAAAAAAGGAAAATCAAACCTATGAAATCAAATTGGTGTATTTGATTATCCACACAATGCTTATTTTCACAAATCATTAAAATTTTTAGAAATACTCAATCTAACCGTGTGAAGCCAGAACTTTGTGATCGGTGCCGTGTAAAATTCAAATATCTTCTGAACAGCACTCAACTGTTTCATTTTTCTTCCATCATAATTCGATTGACCTGCCGGGTTGAGCTTGAAAATCGATGGTTTTCTAGGTGATGTCTTTTCCACATTAGTCTCCTGTTTCACATGGAAATGTTTTATATTAATAATACAAATAGGTATACATATATTTTTCAAACTATTTTTAAGATGAATTTATTTTATTTAACCTACCGGTATAGTTATGTGTACACTTCTCTCGGAATCTTCTGGTCTTGTCGGAACACCTAAGCCACCAGGTAAGTCAGACATGACGGTAATTGCCATAGAAGTCAGTTGGTTAAGCACCGGTAAAGCCTGTTTAAACAAATGTGAAAAGTTGAAATAACGATAAAAATCATGTAAAAACTAATCATTTTAATTTTTTTAAATAAACCTGTTCTATATTTTCTGCAGTTGATTCATCAGAATCGCTATCTGATGAATCGTCATCTTGGTTATTGTGCGTGTGTTCTTCTTGTGTCTGTGGCATCATTTCCAATTCTTCAACACTTTTGTAGTCAAAGAGCAAGATCAACGGGAACCATAAAATGCCAAAAAGAACCTTAAGTGAAAATATTTATTTAATTTGTTATTTTGAAAAAATTTAATATTTGTTAAAATCATAATAACTGCTTATGGCAGAAGTCGCTTCCTAATTCAATAAAAATAGGCAAAGATTTACAAATGTAAAAACTTTTTCCAAATGCAGACTATTTCCTTTTTAAAAATATTCTATGCAGGTTGTAAATCTCAAAAAAGTCTAAACAAAGTTTTCAGAATGCTTGACCAGCAATCAAAAATTTTGCTTTGTACTGCTCATAAAATTTTTTAAAAGTGACTATTTATAAATTTAATCAACAAAACAATTTCTTTTTTTTTTTTAAAACATTTGAAAAATGAAAAGTTAGGATACAACTATAAGTATCAATCTATGAGAATAAGAAATTTACTTTGAGGCTAGGATATTTTCTTGTTCTCAAACCTCCCATCCACATCTTTGTGAGAATCATTTGACAACAAGTATGAGCAACAAAAGCCTTGTTTGAACCTGCCACTGCCAGGGAAAGACAGGTGAGGTTACCGAAATTGTTGAGTTCATAGGTGAGCAGAAGTTGAGAAAGATCTTCATCTGTTTTGTAGCAGTGATCAAGAAGTTCTGTTGCTTTGTCATAGAATACGCTGAGTAACGATGATGATGATGATATTAATAAAAATGAAACAATTTTATGAATTTAATAAAATAGAAATAAGACAAACTGATGATAGCGCCGAAGTTCATTAGCAACGTCGATTTCATATTCGTCTTCCTCAGCTTCTTTTATCATGGTTTTGTATAAATTAGCGGCCACCAAACACTAAATGATACAAATCAAATGTTTTAAATAAAATGCAAAAGCATTTAAAACATTATATCTATAAGATATTTACATAATTAAAAGCATTTAAAACATTATATCTAAAAATATTTACATAACTAAGACATAATATAAAAAAAATATTTAAATAATTAAGACTCACCTTTGCTAGCGATTCCTCCCCTCTTTCCCACATAAACATGGCCATTTTCTGCCTCCGTAGCAGAACGGCCCAAATCATTAATTCACTGAATGGATATCTGAAACCTGTCTGCATCAGCGAGACGCACTCTTCGATAGCAGCAAAATTTTTGCTTATCTGTTATTAATGATTAAAGAATTGTGATGCAATTAATACCATTTTGAGCAAATTATCAAAATGGTTTAAGTGAAGAAAACAAAACTTTACACTAACCTTGTTCTTAGAAACATAATGCATTAATCTAAATTTTCTTTTACAGTATGATGACTGGTAAGCTCCTCCCATCACTTTATTTATCACTTGACCAATGTCGTACAGCGTGTAGCGATAATTTGGTGGAATCGACTATTAAATAATGAAAAAGACAAATTAATCACACCAAGTTACATACTCAGGCAATTAGCCTAATGGTTCTCTGACTTAGACTCGCATGTCATAGGTTCAATTCCTAGTGCACCACGTAAAATCACATAAAATCAGCTTTTCATTCCTGTTTGGTCTGATGAAACGACTACCAATTCTGTGACTGCTGGTAATAAGATTTGGAAACACGCGATCTCTTTTTGACATTGCACAAAGCATCACAACAATTACTGTAATCTGTATGCAGTAAGATTTGGAACATCCTGATCTCTAACATACATGTGACTGACAGATTAAACTGCGATCACTTACACATGAGAGAGATCTTTCAGGCATTGCACAAAGCATCACCATAATATCGCAACATTTATCTAATATGTATGCATTCCTGCATAGTAAACCATCTTCACAGTTTAATCTGCAATATTTTATCCAAAGCTAAATAAGCAAAAACCTAAATCCACAAATGCGAAGCTAGTACATGTTCCACCAAGCCAGTTTTTTAACAGCCAATTGGTTCATGCATCCCAAAGCATAAAATTTGTAGGCCAATTAAACTAACCACTTGGCTAATCAACCTTTGAAGAAAATTTTAACAAATGAATACATACCCTTTTGACTTCGGATAAGAGATGCTTCAAAGTACTTGTCAAATCAAAAGTCTAAAAAAAACAATTTCAAATTTAAGTAAACCTATTAAAATATTAGCTCCTTGAGAATTAGCTCAGTTAATACTTACAGCTCTGGTGCTGGAGTATTGGACGCCTTTAACCTGAGCAGGCTTGGGAGCATAGAGTACCTAAATAAAACAAGGTTAGTTTATTTATAACGTTATATCCTAAAACGCTGAATTGAAAATAATCAATCGAATACAAATATTAATAATTCAGCATCGAATAAAAGACCATTTATTAAATTCAAATTTGGATTTGTTGATTTTTAAGTACTTTTCTAAGTTTTATTTGAGTTGTTTTTCATGCAAAAAATATACAAAACACAGAATGAATTTAACCTGATTATATAAATCTTCAAGTCTTTGAATTGTTAACCATTTGTTCATGTTTACTCCATTTTCAATCAACAGCTTCACAAAATCTGTCCTGTCATTAACTAATGCATCCATCATGGCCTGATCCAGTGCTCCTTCCTTATTTATATGAATATTTAAATAAATAATAAATTTTTAAGCACAATTCACAGGATGTGTACAGAAAAATCTAATAAAAGTTCCTAACAGCCCAGAGATGTGCTTGAGTAAAAATATGATTTCTTGCTACATCGACTCTGTTCCATGCCATTGTGAGGTTTAGCTGGTGCAATGAACTTGTATTTTGTCCTGGAAAATAACACAAAAAACATGTTTAAATAAAAGTTGCCACCCAATTTGAAAGGTATTGGTAGTAACACAAAGCAATTTTAAGGTGCTAACCTTTCAGGATAGCATTGAGTATGACTTCATCGATGCCTTGAGAATCCTCGCTAATTCTGAATATATTGATCTGAAACATACCAATATTACCAATGCAAAAATTATTCATTGATCAGTTGAGAAAAACTTTAAAAAAAGAAAAGCAAAAAAAATTATTCAGATAAAAAGGGAAATTCTTACTATCAAATCTGACAGTTATGATTAATTGATAACAACTAAAAAAATTTTGATTTATTACTCTGAAAAGCACATATCTACTTACAATTAAAAAAAACTAAAACAGGTCTGTACAGAAATAAGAACCAAAGTTTAATAAAATCACGAGACTCACAAAATTTCTGTTCTTGGCACAAACCATCAACTCGGTGTAGACGCTGAGGCAAACCTCTGGATTATACTGGAAAGTGTTTTCAATGGTCGTCAGCAACTGTTGTTTGAGAACATCTGGCATGGTGCTGGATGAAAAGTTTCGAAATTATTAAATTTGTATTAAAAATGGTAGACTTAATATAACTAATAAGTTATATATTTCTACCTAGAAAGCTATCCTACTGCTGATTGTTAATTAATACTGTATTAATGTCATTATTAATTATAATTTGATAAAAACATTTTTTATTTTATTACAACTTCAAGTTGTACATGGCTATTTTTTTTAAACATTTATTAAACATCAACCATTTTAAAAACCAACCCCTCAGACTGTGCATATTTAAGAGTGAACGACAAAAGATCGGAAGCTCTTCCACTTCCATCGATAATAACAACAGGTACAGGAGGATGATCGGTTATGCAGTCAACCACCGTTCTTATGCAGTTACTTCCTCCCTCCATCAAGAGACCTACAACGGGAGTGCCATGCTCCTTGCAACCCCCTGGTAATTTTAAGAAAAAATATAAAGCAGTCATTTTCATCTCAATAAAACGCTTTATCCACCAATTTGATGCAAAGTATTATTTTTTTAAAGAAGAAGAGAAAATTTTACTTGGGTGGCTTTTTTGCTTTGAAATGTATTTCTCTAAATTCTTCCTCAGCAGAACCTCGCAGCCGAACTTTCCAACGGAACCATCGTCCACAAGTAGGAAGTAAGAGTGACTGCTGTTCAGTACGATGTTGTCACTACCGGGGAGAGATATGGCATGATACTGAACCACTGCCTGTCAAATTTCAGTTATTGAAGGTAAATTTAAAACTCACAAAAACAAAACTCTATTTAAAAATAATTCAATGGATTTTTTTTACATTTTTTCCAACAAGATTTTCCCTCTTATGCACCATACCCCATGGAGCAATTCCAATGGTGACAATTTTGTTTCTCGATTGAACCAACGTGTCACCCAGCGCTTCTCCGACGTGTGACATGACACCTGCAACGACATAGTAAAGTATTTTAATTCATTAACTACTCAAATTGCACTGACACTTTTGAAAAAAATGTTTTGGTAGCAAACATTTTTCAAATTGTTTAATTTTTTTTATTAAACAAACTCTTACCTGTATTGAGACCTCCAGTAATAATCCAAGCACCTGTTGTTTTGGCAGCACTGAAAATACCTTGCTTGCAGACCCTCTTAAGTTTTGGCTGAAGTTCAAAATTAGCAATTCCTCCATGGACAGAAATGATAAGTTTTGGCAGATCAAGTCCCCAATATTGGTGGAGTAGTTGGAGAATTTTCTCTGGTTTTGTGTCAAACGAGAGACGGACATACTGTTTATAACACCAAACACCAAGTTAATGTTAAAATTAATAAAATAACTTTACAAAAAACCTTTTAGCATGCTTATTTGCAAACACGTTATTTATAAAAGTGGTCAAATATGAAACGTGGTTTAATACAATAATAAATGTTACCAAATATTTAAAAAAAAACCTGGGCTTTCGTGGGATGAGTACCACCCTGAAACTCAATGGTTCCATAGGCATCAGTAGGAGACGATTCAGTGTGACTGGTGAACTGCCACTGGTCAGAAACGGGGTATGTCGTTCTTAATATCACGTCGGGTACATTCGGATGGGTTGACCAAAGACGACCACAGACACATCTAAAAAATGTTAACGTTATTGATGAGCCCTCAATTAAAAATAAGTAGAGTTAACATTTTTTAATTTTTTACTAAGTTCACTGCAGGTCTTGAATTTTTGTGGAATCATGGAAGTGAAGAGTAAAACTCTTTCCATCATTCAATTAAGTTGAAACTTGGAACATAAAGCAGACCGGCCTATCACTAGTACTAGTACTAGATATTACGGCGTACTAATTAAATAATAATTACGGCTAAAGTTTTTAGAACGTGCTAGCCCCGGCCGGTGCTTATGACTAATAATGTTTACGTTGTCTACAATATCACATTTCAATTTATTTCTGCGACATCTATATATATATATATATATATATATATATATATATATATATATATATATATATATATATATATAATGACTTTTTGTATGTCTGTATGTTCTTTATGCATTGCCCACAACATTCATCCGATCGTAATGAAATTTTCACAAAAACTTGAGGAGAGTCAATAGGGGAAGGTTTTTGTGGAAAAAAAGAGATGGATCTTAATAGGAAGTTATGAGAGAAAGAGAGAGGAGAAGAAAGAGAAGAGAAGGAGACGATTAACTGTTATAATATCTACTAAACATTTAAAACACCACCGCCACAATATCATCATTATTTAGGAAAAGGGAGAGAAGAAAAACACAAATGGTAAAAAGAAAAGAAAAGAGAGAAACTAACAGAGCAAAAAAGATAATAGAGGGAAAATTATAATTAGAAAAACATTAAAAAGAAAGAAGGAGAAAAAGAGAAAAAGAGAGAGCGAGATAGAAAGTGAGAGAAAAAAGACAGAAAGAGGAACAAAAAATAAACTATAGTACCATGCGTTTCACTAGAGAAAAAGAGAAAGAGAGAAAAAAGAGAGAAAGAGAAAGCGAGATAACAGAAGAAATAAAGCTGGTTTGTGTGATAGTGTGTGGGTAAAATTATAAATTATAACATTTCATGTTTTCGCTTTTTTGACATTCGCTTTTTATTGTGCGCTCTTTTTAGTTTCGCCCTTTTCATTTTCGCTCTTATTATCGTGCGCTCTTTTTGGCATTCGCCTTTTTTAGTTTCACCCATTTGTGTTCGCCCTTTTGTTTTTGCTCTTATGTTTTCGCTCTTTTGATAGGATACCTTCCATGCGGGGGGCATTATATAGCTTACTGACAGGGTTACCCGGTGTTGCCAGGGTTTTTTTGCTTAGTTTTTTCTCTTTTTTTTGCCAATGAAACGTCAAATGAAACACAGATTTTTTTTAATTTTTCAAAATGTTCTTATCAATAAAGTCTACCTGCATGCCAAATACTGTTTAAATTGCTCCTGCGGTTTGGATGTGATAAGCGAATGCTCGCTCACAAACACGTTGCCCGGGTTTTTAGAGGTTTTTCTAATGTTTGTCTTTCTCGCTCTCGTTTCCTCCCCCGCTTTCTTTCCCGTTCCCGGTCGCTTTCTTGCTCCCGGTCAGTTTCTCGCTCTCGGTCGCTTTCCCGCTTGCTCTTTTGATCTCGGTCGCTTTCCCGCTTGCTCTTTTGATCTCGGTCGCTTTCCCGCTTTCGCTTGCTTTCTCGTTTCCGGTCGGTTTCCTTTTCCGCTCGCTTTTTCGCTGTCACTTGCTTTTCCGTTCCCGTTTGCTTTCCAGTTCCCGTTCATTTATGTATATGTATGTGTATCAATTGAAATTTTTGTGAGTCTCATACCGAATTTATACCTGGTTTTGGAAAATGACCGTAGCTTTTCTGGGAGAAGAAAGTGGAAATTTTCAAAAAATTTAGGAGAAATACTTACCACTACCCCTCATCGGTCATGAGCTTTTTTGAAGAGAATTTCTGAAGTGCATCCTGGATATTCTGGATCCGTCACTGAATATAAGGGGCGTGAATGATTTAATCATATTGCAGGGGGCGGCAGGGGCAAGTCCAGGATAAGTAAAAAAAAAAGGATGTCCAAAATGGAGTGAGTGGATTTTTACCAATGCTTTTATTAACTCGTCGGCTCTGTTTCTCTGTCTGTTTCTCTGTCTGTTTCTCTGTCTGTTTCTCTGTCTGTTTCTCTGTCTGTTTCTCTGTCTGTTTCTCTGTCTGTTTCTCTGTCTGTTTCAAATCTTGCAATCAATTTTTGAGTCACTTCCTGATGGTAGATTTTTTTCAAATTTTGCATACATGCTCAAGATAGAAGACAATGCAATATTCAATTATTAGTTTTACAATAAGTCAATTAATTTAGTTAATTTTCTTGAGGATTTTATCGAGGGGTTTCTTGAGGGTTTTCTTGAGGGTTTTCTTGAGGGTTTTCTTGACCACAAAACGCTAACCGACTGGCAGACTATTTTACCAAGTTAACACGAACCACACTCACTGACCGCGATTCTCAAGCGTGTACGAAATTTTCATGAAAATAGTTGAGATATTTAAATTTTATGCTTTTTGATGATATTTTTATTATTATTACCAATGTTTTTATTAACTCGTCGTCTCTGTTTCTCTGTCTGTCTGTTTGTTTCTCTGTCTGTTTCAAATCTTGCAATCAATTTTTGAGTCACTTCCTGATGATAGATTTTTTCAAATTTTGCATACATGCTTAAAATAGAAGACAATGCAATATTCAATTATTAGTTTTACAATAAGTCAATTAATTTAGATAATTTTAATTAATTTCGATATTTCGATATAATTAAAATATTTCGACTTTAACATAAAATAAAAGAGTAATATAAGAAAAAATTGATTGCAAAATTTGTGTTTTAATTACATATAAGAGCATTGGTTTTAAAAATTCGTTTTTAATTTACTTGTTGTTTTTTTGTGTGTGTAAATAATAACTTTGATGTAGACAGCTGTGAGGAAATCAACATTGTATCAATGCCACTAATAGGATAAAGTTACACGAGTTCGCTGATTGTATTTTAGAACAGAAAACAGCTAAACTTTGGACCAACGCTGATACACAGTTTATTACTCTGCAGTTATTGGTAAAGCCAGTATCGAGATCAGATATAAAATTGTCCAATACGCATTAAATCATAACGAGGCAGGGACGTAAATGGGGGGGGGCAGGGGGGCATTTGAATCATCACTAGGTTAGGTGAAGTTAATATTTAAAAAGTCTATAGTAATCTAAACTCTAGGTAAAAAAATTTTAAATTTTGAATAATCGGGGAGGGCAAATGTCCTGACCACCGACCTTTAGCCTAACAGGCCAAAGGTCGGTGATTCGAATCTCACCAACGTCACCGGCGTCCGTAGGGGGTGTGGGACGCTAGACACCATAAACAACCGCTTCTAATTGTTGTAGTTGCTCTCACACATAGGCTTCAGTCTTCTGAACCACTCTAAAGTATGTTAATTTAATTTAATTTAATTACTGATAGGTTGCATGACTAATGACTGGCTTTTGTACCTGCACCATTTTTTCTCTAAAACAGGTCGATGATCGGGAGGTGTTAATCGTACCTTATTTTTAAAAAAAAACTTTTTTCAAAAAATGATCGTTGGCTGGAAGGGATGTTTGGAGGGTAGTCGTAAACAGAGGTGTCATTTGGGAGGGATCCGAGAAGCAGGAGTATGTTGACCCCAATTTTGTAACTTTTTTGAAAAATAGTTATGAAAAATACTCACCAGCTATTTCTGGAAGAAAAATTGTGGTTTTGAAGTTTTAAACAAAACTACAACTACGCTCCCTCTCGGTTATCAGCAATTTTTTGATGCAAAGTTTAACATTATTAGAAGTATAGAACTTTCAAATATGAGGGTCTCTGAAACATTTTCTTCTTTGCTTTGCTGAAATGAGGCCCCTTTATCGTAGATAATGTTTCGATGGTTATTGGTTATACTTAGCAGCCTAGCAGTTAGGTACCACCTAACTTTTAGGAATGATACATTTTAATACCAATAGAAATAGAAATGACTACGAATTGTACAATTTCGACACTCAAAGTGAGACCACAATTTAAAAAACTAACTTTGTGTCGTGATTTTCATCTTGAACAAACTTGATGCATTCGGTTTTATGAAGATTATTTAACATCCAGTCACCCTAAAATGACAAAGTTTCAGATATTTAAGAAAATCATCAAACACTAGAGTAATTTTTTTTAAATATATTCAATTTAAAATATCAGCGTTCAAGTGATTTTTAAATATACTAAGACTCTGAATTACCTGACTTGAGCAGATGTTATATTATGTTGGGTTGTTATGTGTGCTATTGGATTTTAATGGACCTCAAACAATAACACTATAACATAGCTACTAGAGTACTGCACTTAATTTTAGGGCTTTCAAACAGGTCAGGTCGGGACGAGTTCTAAATCAAACTGGGTCCAAATAAGACGGGTCGGGCCTGGAAATTTGGCACGCAAAAAATCGACCCATGCAGTACACAAATAGCTAAATCAACATTTCCCTTAAATCTATATATATAACAAGTATAGGAAAAAAACGAGTTTTTAACACAAACATTAATTTCAAATACACTCGATTTAGTATGATGTTCGAATTAAGTTTTTTTTCCATTTTATTTTTTTTAATTGAATCTTGTATTGTCATCTAATATAAAAGCTATGCTTAAAGTTTCAGCTTCCTAGCTAGTCAAAAAGCTGGTTGAATTTTACTTCCAAGATTTGTGTACAGAGAAAGCCACACTTACACACACAAACGGAGATTGTAACCTAAATAAAAGTTTGTAAAAATAAGATTATGTAAGTAAGAATCTTAGTCCTTTATGCATTGCTACACCATTCATCCGATCGTAATGCAATTTTTACACAAGTTTGAGAGGCAATGGGATACAATTATAGTAAAAAATTGAAATCGAACACAAAATGAGAGAAGCGGAGCAGGAGAACGAGTGGGAATTACATATATATATATATATATATATATATATATATATATATATATATATATATATATATATATATATATATATATATATATATATATATATATATATATATATATATATATATATATATATATATATATATATATATGTATATATGTATGTATGTATGTATGTATGTATGTATGTATGTATGTATGTATGTATGTATGTATGTATGTATGTATGTATGTATGTATGTATGTATGTATGTATGTATGTATGTATGTATGTATGTATGTATGTATGTATGTATGTATGTATGTATGTATGTATGTATGTATGTATGTATGTATGTATGTATGTATGTATGTATGTATGTATGTATGTATGTATGTATGTATGTATGTATGTATGTATGTATGTATGTATGTATGTATGTATGTATGTATGTATGTATGTATGTATGTATGTATGTATGTATGTATGTATGTATGTATGTATGTATGTATGTATGTATGTATGTATGTATGTATGTATGTATGTATGTATGCATGTATGTATGTTGTATGCAGAATCGGATCTAGGGAAGGGGCAACTGAGAGCGAAAGAGTGAGCGGGAAAGCGAAAGGAAACGGATAACGACCGGAAGCGGGAGCGCAAGCGGGAAGGAAACGGGAGCGAAAGAGACACGCATTAGAAAAACCTCTAAAAACCCCGGACAACGCCGGGTACCCGCTAGTATGAAATAAATACTAACACTACTTTACATCAACATTTTTATTAAATATGAAATAAATACTAGCACTACTTTAGATTGTTGCGTAAGTGCATTCCTAATTATGGAACAAGTGTCAATGCGGTATTAGAAAGGTTCTTATCGAGGCTGTGTATCCAGTAGTTATATCAACAGTGTATCCAGTAGTTATATCAACAGTGTATCTACTAGTTATATCAGCAGTGTATCCAGTAGTTATATCAACAGTGTATCTACTAGTTATATCAGCAGTGTATCCACTAGTTATATCAACAGTGTATCCACTAGTTATATCAACAGTGTATCCAGTAGTTATATACCAATGTCTACAGTGTGTTATGATATGTTTTGCTAATTGCTAATTTTATCAGCATGAACAAACAACTAAAGCAAATCACCTGATCTTCCTTTAAAGGGGAGTTATCGGCTATTGGAAGAGCCATGACAACTTAGAACCGGCAAATGAACTGTAACTTTAAATAAAATATAATAATTTACATGCAAAATTAAAATAAAAAGAAAGTACTTATACCACAGAAGATTTCATTTAGATAACCTGACCTAGAGTCAAGATTTTAAACAAGTAGAATTCCTTAAACGTGATAGTAAACAATTTATTCATTTAATCAACATACATAATTTCCGATGTATGTATGCATGTATGTATGTATGTATGTATGTATGTATGTATGTATGTATGTATGTATGTATGTATGTATGTATGTATGTATGTATGTATGTATGTATGTATGTATGTATGTATGTATGTATGTATGTATGTATGTATGTATGTATGTATGTATGTATGTATGTATGTATGTATGTATGTATGTATGTATGTATGTATGTATGTATGTATGTATGTATGTATGTATGTATGTATGTATGTATGTATGTATGTATGTATGTATGTATGTATGTATGTATGTATGTATGTATGTATGTATGTATGTATGTATGTATGTATGTATGTATGTATGTATGTTAGCAATTTCGCATAACATGACGGCCGCAGTGGTCAGCAGTTAATAAAATTAGTGCGCGCAGGCGTGTAATAAAAGGATTACGCAATTGTACACTGTCAGTCCTAAAGATCAGAAAAGGTGGCGCTGCCATATAATGAGATTTTAAAAAATCCGTAATTTTTGACGGGTTATCTCTAGTTTTTCATATCTTCTCGATTGATTTATCGATATGTTTAGCTCCAATGTAAAACTCCACATTCGTGATAGACATGTCACAAGTACGTAGTATAAAACCAGGTTTTTCAAAAAAATCCCTTATGTTTCTGAATTTGCCGACTTTTCGTTTATTGCAAATAATTTCTTTAAAATTACATTTTTGGAATTTATATATGTAAACATTTATTTAATTGTATTTGATTTATTATTTTTAATCAAAAAATTTTCAAACTTCAAAAAAATGCATTTTCAGGAGGAATGAGCCCAGAATTCAAATTTCAGCTCGATTGGTTGATTTTAACTTTCAAGGTTTGCACACATTCAAGTAAGCAAGCAAACAAGACCGGCGGTGAAGTTAATATAAGAGATTTAATAAACAGGCCTATTTTTTGGTTTATTAATTTATTCTAATAATTAGCTAAGTTTGTCTGCTTATAAATCGATACCATTTTAATGCCACTGCAGCAATTTTAATGAAATTCAGCATACACGGGTTTTATGCTGCTTTCTAAAATTAAAACAATTTTTACCGTAGAAATCTTGTTCACAAGTTTTTTCATTTTTTTTCAAATTTTAACAGTTATGTTTTTTATACATGTGCCAGCAAAAAATTTTTTTGCTAGTGATTTGCATTCATACTAGTTTGTTTTTGTTTAATAATAAAATATATCGATAATCTATATATATAAAAATGAATGTTTGTATCTATATATGTTAATGGCGTTTATGCATTGCTACACCATTCATCCGATCGTAATGAAATTTTCACACAACCTTGAGAGTCAATGGGAGTCAAAAATAAAAATAAAAATTTTGAAATCCGTCACAAAATAAGCGGAGCGGAGCGGGTGAGCGAGCGGGAACTATATATATATGTATGTGCGTATGTATGTGTGTATGTATGTATGTGTATGTGCATGTATGTGTGTCTGTGTGTGTGTTTATGTATGTACTAGCGGAGATACCCGGCGTTGCCCAGGTTTTTTAGAGGTTTTTCTAATGTTTGTCTCTTTCTCTCCCATTTCCTTTCCCACCTGCTTTCCCACTCCTGTTCGCTTTCCCGTTTTCGGTCGTTTTCCCGCTGCCGGTCGCTTTCCCGCTCCCGGTCGCTTTCCCGCTCCCGGTCGCTTTCCCGCTCCCGGTCGTTTTTCCGTTCCCGGTCGCTGTCCCGCTCCCGTCGTTTTCCCGTTCCCGGTCGCTGTCCCGTTCCCGCTCACGTTTGCTCTCCCATTCCCGCTCACGCTTGCTTTTCCGTTCCCGCTCGCTGTCCGTTCCGGGTCGCTTTCCCGTTTCTATAATAGACAAACTAACCCACAAACATTCATATATATATATAGTCTTAGCAAATCTATTTTACGTTTTATAGGCTAACAGAAGTTATGAAAGAATGTAAAAGAGAAAATGAGCGTGAACGGGAACGGGAGAGCAACCGTGACCGGGAATGGGAGAGCAAGCATGACCGGGAACGGGAGAGCAAGCGTGAGCGGGAATGGGAAATCGACCGGGAACGGGAAAGCGACCGGGAACGGGAAAGCGACCGGGAACGGGAAATCGACCGGGAACGGGAAAGCGACCGGGAACGGGAAAGCGACCGAGAACGGTAAAGCGACCGGGAACGGGAAAGCGACCGGGAACGGGAAATCGACCGGGAACGGGAAAGCGACCGGGAACGGGAAAGCGACCGAGAACGGTAAAGCGACCGGGAACGCGGAAAGCGACTGGAATCGGGAGAGCAAGCTTGGAAGGAAACGCGAGCAAGAGAGAAAATCGATAACAAAACTTCTGAGCGGGAAAGCGACCGGGAGCTGGAAAACGACCGAGAGCGGAAAAGCGACCGGGAACGCTACGAAAACGGGAAAGTGGAGAAGGGAACGGGAGCGAGAGAGACAAACATTAGAAAAACCTCTAAAAACCCCGGGCAACGCCGGGTAACCCCGCTAGTAATATAAATAAATAAAAAATAATAATAGATTTGCGACAAAATATGTGTGTTTGAAGCATTTTAAGTGGTTATACAATTTCAAGTTGTTAAGGATGTAATAAAGCGAAAAATTCAAATTTAAATAACAAAAATGCAGTTAATGACATTTGAGGCCATAAAAGTATGTGTGTATAGAATTTTAAACAACACTGTCACACATTCAAACTTACATTGACTTTAATAACTTTTGGATCGCAATAATTAAATTATTCCATTTCTGCACAATAGCATTAGCTTCAATAACAGAACATTCGTTTGATATAAAATAAAGTATTCTACCGACAACACTGTACAGAAGAAAGCTAATTAATAAAAATATTTGTAACAGAAATTTAACTTTGCTTTTAGAAAGAAATTTATAGACGGCTTATAATAAAGTGCAACACGAGTTTCATCGACAAAATTGCTTAAGTTAGTTGGAAACTATTTTATTAATTACCTGTGTTTTAAAGTTTTCTATGAGCGACATCAGCGAAACAGACAACAAACATGTGTGATTAAAAACAAGGTGATTGTTATTGCCAGGTATTGTTATCAATAAACAAAGATAGTAAAACAATGAATAAATATATACCAGATATGCATATTGAAATTAAAAGTCTCGCAAAGGTATTAAACTGACAATGACTACAACTATAGACTCATAGAGCCGGAGATGGTACGGTGGTGCACCATGCAAAAGCCACACAATTATTTTCACAGTTCAGCCTTCGGCTTGTAGAAGTTATATCACGACAGTAGATTGGCAGAGGTTATTGGTTTGCTGGTTAAAAACTTGTCTTTAATAAAGACGGTCTTTGTAAGCGTACAGCTCAGATAACGAAGTATACAAATGCATCTTACGTATTGTTTTTTTATATTTAGAGGCGCAAAAATCCAAATTAAGTTTTATTTTGTAACGAGTTATTTTGTAAAACTATTAGTCGTAATATCTAGAATTGTTAGATATTATTGAATTAAAAAACTTATAAAAATAACCTTCTCTCTCGCATGAAATATTACTATGGAAAAACTTCCATTCAAACTGTAAGCTCAAACATATCCGCATAAGAAAACTCGAAGGAAAAAGGTTTTGCAAGTTCTTCATTAAAGAACATTGCGTTTCATTCAGAACTTCAAATTTCCTACCTGAACTAGCCCGAGCTTGTTTTCAATTGTTAGCTAAGAGCTGCAAAAGTTAGCTATGGCCCATTTTCTTTGTAAGGAAACAGCTGATTTCCCAATCTTTTGTGTTAGATATTTAATAACAATGAAAATTGTCATCAGTATAAATGACAATGACATGGTGACAAGCAAAGCAATCACCTTATTCCGGTAACTTTATCATGTTCTAGGAATGTCACGGATCTGAAACTCGCTCACAAATGGTTATTTTTACTAGTCTTATATTAACTTGCTTTGTCAGGTTAATCGGACTGACTATTTGTAACTCATTTAATGTGGTCGCTTTTTTTCCCTCTGTTTTTTTTAACTTAAATTTCAATGTGTTCCATCTATCAATAGCCGTATTAATTTATTAACCGAAAACTGATTCAGCCTAGCTCTAATTAAATGTCTCCGTCTAAGCCTAAGTATTTCTGATTTTTAACTCTTCCCTTTCAATTTTTATAATATTTAATATTTAATTTATTGTTTAACATAGGGTTCTGAAGATGGCTTTTTATAGCTGAAACTGGCCAGTTAACCCTGATCGTTTTATCATTTAACTATTTTAACCAATAAATTCTTCAATATATGTCTCGTCGTTTCAAATGGATGAAAAGGGCTTTAAAAACTTGCTAAAAAAGATGACTAATGTTAAGTGGTCAATTGTGTTTAATAGAGCCTGTTTAAAAGAAAATATTATTCCAAAATATGTTATATATATATATATATATATATATATATATAAAAGATGCGAGCCAGTCCCAAGCCTGGAGAAAGGAGGAGGGAAAAGTATAAAGGATCAAATTATGATCCACGACAGGAAGTACTTAATTGCTTAATTGCTTCCTACATACAGCCATTAGAGTCTTAAAACACCTGGTGTAAAGGACTATAAACTATTATAAATATATATATATATATATATATATATATATATATATATATATATATATATATATATATATATATATATATATATATATATATATATATATATATATATATATATATATATATATAAAAGAACATGTCCTGACTGACTGACTGACTGACTGACTGACTGACTGACTGACTGACTGACTGACTGATGACTGACTGATAATCAACGCCGAGCTCAAACGCCTCATCCTAGGAACGTGAAATTTAGAACTTATATTACTTTTATAGCGTAAACATCCGCTAAGAAACGATTTTTGAAAATTTTGCTCCTGAGGGGAAAAAACTGGAAAACAAACTTTTTTCTAAAACAATGTATATCTCGAAAACCAAAAATGAGAAGATTTTGAAATTTGGTATATAGATTTTTTTTTGAAAAATAAAAAGATACGTGTTTCACCATTTTTTGAAAATTCGGTTTCCCGGACCTCAAATGTGGGTTGGAAAATTGGGTTATTTGGTTTTTAAAGTAGCTGCTACTCAAAAACTGTGAATGCTACAAAAGCAAAAAATTAGTATTTAGTTTCTACTCTAAAAATAATGATATACGTGTTTTAGCATTTTTTAAAAATTTGGTTTCCAGGACTTCAAATGTGGGGTGGAAAATAGGGTTATTTGTTTTTTAAAGTAACTGCTACTCAAAAACTGTAAATACCACAGATGTAAAAATAAGTATTTAGTTTCTATTCTAAAACTAAAGATATACGTGTTTCACCATTTTTTACAAATTTGGTTTTCAGGACCTTAAATGTGGGGTGGACAATAGGATTACTTGGTTTTTAAAGTAGCTGCTACTCAAAAACTGTGAATGCTACAAAAGCAAAAATTAGTATTTAGTTTCTACTCTAAAAATAATGATATACGTGTTTCACAATTTTTTGAAAATTTGGTTTCCAGGACTTCAAATGTGGGGTGAAAAATAGGGTTATTTGGTTTTTAAAGTAACTGCTACTCAACAACTGTAATTGCTACAGATGTAAAAATTAATACTTAGTATCTACTCAAAAAAAGAAGATATACGTGTTTCACCATTTTTTAAAACTTTGGTTTCCATGATTTCAAATGTGGGGTCAAAATAAGGGTTATTTGATTTTAAAATAACTGCTACTCAACAACTGCAAGCATTACAGATGTAAAACTTAGTATTTTGAGGTTTTGTGCCGGTTAAAAGTAGCTGAGTCCAGTTTATCACCGGTCGGGCCAAGCCGTTATTTTAGGGTCTTTTTACGGGCCAGGCTAAACCTTAAATCAAGGTGGTACGGGCCCAGGTTTTTCATTAAGCATATAGCCATTTTAGTGATTTTAGGGTCTTCAGACGGGCCGGGCCAAACCTGAAGTCAAGATGGGACGGGCCGAAGTTTTTCATCAAATATGTAGAATTTCTAGGCCTGTAAAAACGGGCCGGGCCCAAATTAGACGGGCCGTGCCGGGCCAGGAATTTTGGTTTTGAAACGGACTGGACCAAGTTGTCGACGGGCCGAGCCGACACCTATGGATGCACGGTCCAAATTCTCTAATTTCATGCGAGCGAAGCGCTACGGGCACTGCTAGTATATATATAAATTAAATATTTTCGATTTATAGTGAGTGTCGAATAATTGTGCAGATAATTAAAAAATGTAAAGAATAAAAAGTAGAAAATTAAAAAAAATAAAAAACTTTTAAAAACTAGTCTTATGATAAGACTAGGGTGCTCAGTTTGAATTTAATGAACAGATCTGATAACTTAGCGAACACCCTAGTCTTATTATAAGACTAGTTTTTAAAAAGTTTTTTATTTTAAGAGTGAACGAAAAAAAAACCAAAAATCGAACACGTGTTTAGATGCTACACGACCCAACCCGGAAGTTTAGAACTACTATTTAATTACTTGATATTACAAAAGTTAAAATCGAAGGGCATACGCGAGCCCGAAAATTTAAAAATCGCTAGACGGAATCCGGAAAATTGAAAATGGTGAACTCGAAACCAAAAACCCCCAGAAACCGAACCCGGACACCGTTACCTAATATTTTTCTTTGTCTGTATGTATCTGAGCTGGGTTTTTAAAAAAGAAGCATTTTAGGTTTTATGAAGGTTTCAAAGTTTCAACTAATATTCAACATTTTTGAAGCTTCACTGCAACGTTGTTGAAAAGCAATGTGCACTTTATATTACAAAATTCGACAAACATTTTTATTTAGGTTACAATGTCTGTTTGCGTGTGTGCTTGTGTACGTATGTATGTATGTCTTTCTCCGAGCGCGTACAATTTAATCTGCTTTGTGACTAGCTAGGAAGCTGAAGCTTTCAGCATAGCTTTATATTGGATGAAAATGACAATAATGATTCAATTACAAAAAAACAACTTAATTTGAACATCTTTCATATTTCTAAATCGAGTGTATTTGAAATCAAAGTTTGTGTTGAAAAACTCGTTTTCCCTTTACTTGTTATAAGCAACAGGCACAGTGAATGAAAATTAAACAAGTAAAGGAAAAACGAGTTTTTCAACACAAACTTTGATTTCAAATATAGATAAAAAAATTTTGAAATCCGTCACAAAATGAGCGGAGAGGAGCGGGTCAGCGAGCGGGAACTATATATATATATATATATATATATATATATATATATATATATATATAGTTTTAGCGGGGTTTTTTCTGATCTGATTTCTGCTTTAAGTTGTTTTAATTTTGGGCTCTGATGATGGATTTTTCCAAAACTGCAGTCAGCCTCTGAAATAAAATGACTGACAAACCCGATAATATTCGTTTTTCTCCCGCGTTTCGCAACGAAATAAATAAATAAATAAATTTATATTTATATTTATATCAATTAAAACTTTTTCCTAATCAAGCATTTTACTTAATAAACTCTGAACAATACAAATAAAACTGGGAATGAATGCTAAAACTTTTCGACCAATGTCATTAAAACTTTCGTGCACAGATTTTGTCATATTTCATTATAGTGATGTTCTATTTAAACAGTCAACTTCAGAAAAAGATGCTCCAAATTTTCAAGTAAAAGAAGTTGTCAATTTATCGTCAAAGATTTTTCAATCCATTCTTTCAAGAAGTCAAGAGCTGGGAATGCAGATTCCTCACGAATTTTTGTTACCTTGTTTGCTTGAACCAAAGATAAGCAGCTTCAATGAGTTGGTACTAAAAAATTTTGATGGTAAAAAACATTTGAAACCGTTAAGAGAAATACTTGCGAAAAAGTATATTCGCGTAATTTCCATTACTTATCCAGACGAGATTTTTGAGAAGGTATTTGTGTACATGCCTCTTCCTGAGAAATGGCTGGGCTTGTATAAAACCGTATGGAATTGTCAATATTCACCAACTATTCTAGAATCTTTAGAATTAGATGTTTACTGCAGTCAACTAGAACATTTTCACAAAGTGAATTCTTCTGTTTGGTCATGTCCAAATTTAAAACGCATATTTTTTCGATGTGTGACTAGGGACGACATTTCCATGCAACATAGTAACATAAACACTTTTAGTCTACTAAAAATTGATTTTCTGGATGAAAATTTAACAGCACTTGAAGTAATTATATGCAGAATTACAGAAGAATTTTTAGATGGATTAAAATATTTTAAAAATCTTACAAAACTATCGATAGGAAAATTATCAGAAGATTCAATACTTTTCCATTTGATTTGCAGTGCAATAAAGGGTCTATCAAAGTTGGAATGGCTTAAATTACATCTTTATATTATGTGGAGTAAAGATAATCTAGATTTATTAATGCCGTCATTGTGCAATCTGATGGATACTTTGCACGTTTTATCACATTTGGACTTGGGCTATTTAAAAGCAATTTATAAAAAAGTTCGTCCATACACTTACCCGAGACAACTTGAACATGCTGCGATTTTTGATAACAGTAGAATTAAAGACAAACCTCTAAAAATATTTTTAGATGTTGTTAAACCAATTGATAATTATTATTTTCGCAATTTAAGTATGAGCGATTTGAGCATTAGTGTTGAAAAAGTTATAACGTCAATGAGATACGGTCCATATGAATCGTTCTTTGATAGTTTTATTTGCCAACATTTTTCCAACTTCCTCGATGATGATCAAATTCACCCAATCATAAAAAATAATGTTTCTGTTGTACTGAAGAAATTGCACCAAGATTTATTTGTTCATAATGGTAATTCTAGTGTTGGCTGCAGTACTATTTCAATTTTATGCAAATTAGTAAAAATTGGATTACCAAAAAGCGATTTCCAAACATTTTTCAATGTCATACTGTATCAAGTTGTTCATACAAATTTTAATGTTCAGAGAATTGTAGAAATTTTTACAATTGATTTGCCAGATGAAATGTGGAAAGAGCTGTTGAAAGACAACGTGTGGATTTCTACTCTTCTTAAACAGGTAAATTCTTTTCACTCTCTTGATTATTTTACATATTTACTTATTAGTGAATCTTCACATTGTTTGATAATGCTTAAAAAATATTATCAGTTTCATGGTAAAATAATTCCACAAACCATAGAATTATTTGAATTTGTTTCAAAGTTTTGTTTTCAATTCAAAAAGGAATTTATTTGTGAATTGGAAAAAATGGATGGAGGAAAGCAGTTATTAAATGAAATAAGGAACTTAAAAGATTAAAAGTTTTTTTTCTAATTAGTAGTTTTATTTAAATTAAAAAATTGTTTCATTGATGTTTCAATAAAAGTTTTTTATAACTTTAGCAACGGTATTAAAAAAAAGGTTTTCCACAAATCCTTAAGTTTCAGGATTTGCAGGCTTTACATTTATTTCAAACTAGCGGAGTACCCGGCGTTGCTCGGGGTTTTTAGAGGTTTTTCTAATGTTTGTCTTTCTCGCTTCCGTTTCCTTCCCTGCTTGCGCCCCCGCTCCCTCTCGCTTTCCCGCTCCCTCTCGCTTTCCCGCTCACTCTTGCTCTCAATTTATCCCCCCTAGATCCGATACTGCATACATACATGCAAACATACATGCATACAGAAGAGCTCTTCTGGAGTCAGTATACACATTTTTGAGGCGATAGCCATTTGACCCCCGGGAAAGACCGGGTGACTCTCGGGTAAAACCTTGTGGCCACTGGGAAACACCGGTGACACCGTAGAAAGACAGGTGGCAACTTGGAAAGACGAGTACTACGGGTATCCTGGTTCAGATTGCCGGGATACAAAAACACCGTGTATCTAGGAGATTTATTGAAAAACTCAAGAATTTTTACAAAAAACCTTGTTATCAAAGAAATCCTTTACTGAATAAACGAATTGAAAATAATTGTGAATTAGCAATTATTCTACTCATCTACATGCATAATTTCTTATGTATGTATGTATGTATGTATGTATGTATGTATGTATGTATGTATGTATGTATGTATGTATGTATGTATGTATGTATGTATGTATGTATGTATGTATGTATGTATGTATGTATGTATGTATGTATGTATGTATGTATGTATGTATGTATGTATGTATGTATGTATGTATGTATGTATGTATGTATGTATGTATGTATGTATGTATCTATGTATGTATGTATGTATGTATGTATGTATGTATGTATGTATGTATGTATGTATGTCAGTCAGTCAGTCAGTCTTTTATATATATAGATTATTAAGTAATGTTTTGCTGGCATATAACTTTTTAATTAGTTGGAAAACGTTTTTCTCTGGTAAAGCATGTTAAGTAAAGTAAACTAGCTGGTTTATTTAACATTCTGTGGGTCCTTTGAAGTTGAAAATAATTCCCTGGAAAAACTCGTTATGTATTGAGCAGTTTGTTTATTTAACCTTATACATGTCGCTAGAAATCTAGATTTGCTTTAATAATAGGGAGTCAGTTTTTCATTATTAGCTAGCACTGAGACCATCGCAAATTTGTATCGCAATATCGACATGTTATTTCTTTACTAGCCCATGCGACTTCATGAACCGGGTTACGTTAGGCGCAAGTTTCACATTACTGTTTGCATCATGTTTTCATCGTTTAGCGTGGTAGATTTTGTGCCGTGATTCGCGACTTTTAAATCGTTATAACTCAACAAATAGAACTTGTACTTTAAATTTGTTTGCGTATTTGAGTTGTTATTCATTACTTCTTTTCAAATATATATATCTATAATATAGTAGCCTTCGTCACTCACTCACTCACTTACTGATTATGTCACGCTTACGTAATTAGTCGTATAGCTACTATATTATCGAAGATATTTCTAATAGTATTCAGTAGTTATTAAATAAAAATTTTTATCATTGATATATATATATATATATATATATATATATATATATATATATATATATATATATATATATATATATATATATATATATATATATATATATATATATATATATATATATATATATATATATATATATATATATATATATATATATACTAGCGGAGATACCCGGCGTTGCCCGGGGTTTTTAGAGGTTTTTCTAATGTTTGTCTCTCTCGCTCCCGTTTCCTTCTCCACTTTCCCGTTTTCGTCGCGTTCCCGGTCGCTTTTCCGCTCTCGGTCGTTTTCCAGCTCCCGGTCGCTTTCCCGCTCAGAAGTTTTGTTATCGATTTTCTCTCTTGCTCCCGTTTCCTTCCAAGCTTGCTCTCCCGATTCCAGTCGCTTTCCGCGTTCCCGGTCGCTTTCCGAGTTCCCGGTCGCTTTCCCGTTCCCGGTCGCTTTCCCGTTCCCGGTCGCTTTCCCGTTCCCGCTCACGCTTGCTCTCCCGTTCCCGGTCATGCTTGCTCTCCCATTCCCGGTCACGGTTGCTCTCCCGTTCCCGTTCCCGTTCACGCTCATTTTCTCTTTTCCATTCTTTCATAACTTCTGTTAGCCTATAAAACGTAAAATAGATTTGCTAAGACTATATATATATATGAATGTTTGTGGGTTAGTTTGTCTATTATAGAAACGGGAAAGCGACCCGGAACGGACAGCGAGCGGGAACGGAAAAGCAAGCGTGAGCGGGAATGGGAGAGCAAACGTGAGCGGGAACGGGACAGCGACCGGGAACGGGAAAACGACCGGGAGCGGGAAAGCGACCGGGAGCGGGAAAGCGACCGGTAGCGGGAAAACGACCGAAAACGGGAAAGCGAACAGGAGTGGGAAAGCAGGTGGGAAAGGAAACGGGAGAGAAAGAGACAAACATTAGAGAAACCTCTAAAAAACCCGGGCAACGCCGGGTATCTCCGCTAGTACATACATAAACACACACACAGACACACATACATGCACATACACATACATACATACATACACACATACATACGCACATACATATATACATAGTTCCCGCTCACTCACCCGCTCCGCTCCGCCCATTTTGTGACGGATTTCAAAAAAAATTTCTCTATATTTGATTCCCCTTGACTCTCAAGGTTGTGTGAAAATTTCATTACGATCGGATGAATGGTGTAGCAATGCATAAAGAACATGAATATATATATACATATATACATACAAACATTCATTTTTATATATATAGATATATATATATATATATAATATAGTAGCCCCCGTCACTCACTCATTCACTCACTGAAATTCATTAACAACTAATTAATATATATATATATATATATATATATATATATATATATATATATATATATATATATATATATATATATATATATATATATATATATATATATATATATATATATATATAATTATAAATATATATATATATATTTATTAGTTTTGTTTTTTCCCATGAATTAAGTTCAGATGTCGTGTATACTGAAATTCTTTAATAACTAATTAATATATATATATATTTATTAGTTTTGTTTTTCCTATGATTTAAGTTCAGATGTCGTGCATACTGAAATTCTTGAATAACTAATTAATATATATATATATATATATATATATATATATATATATATATATATATATATATATATATATATATATATATATATATATATATATATATATATATATATATATATATATATATTGATGTAAAATAACTGGTTTGATGATAAACTTCCTATTGATAAACCTTGCATTTATTAGGGACATTAATTATTTATTATTATTAAGAGATTTGAAGGTATAAATAGCCATAACAAAGCCTTCATTTATTATTTTTCAATAAACTGCAAAACCATTCTATTGAGCCCGGTATACGATTTGGTGATATCGTAACATTGGTGATCAGAAGTAGGATACAAGAATTGTTTTGAAAGCATTGGATGAGCTCTTGATACTCGAGTTGAGGCGGGAACTTAGAAAACGAGAGCTCAGTGATAAATGAAGAAAGTCTGAGCTCGTGGACCGCCTCCGGACGTCATTGGAGAACATGGGTTTGATCCGGAAGAGTATGAGTTCGAAGTAGAAAATGAATTGTTGAAGGCTCTGAATAAAATGGCGGAGGAAAACAGAGCAGCACAGCAAGAAAGGAAGACATTTCTTGAACTCCTCAATGGTGACACTTTCATCGTAAAACCATCGATTTTACATGAATATATATATATATATATATATATATATATATATATATATATATATATATATATATATATATATATATATATATATATATATATATATATATATATATATCTTATATATCAAAGGCAATGTTTGTATGTATGTATGTATGTATGTATGTTTGTATATTCAAGCATCAAATGGAAGCCGCCGAACCGATTTTATTAAAATTTGGCAAACTTAATGGAGATAACCAGCCGGTGGTTTGTGCGAAGTTTTAAAAAATATGTTTATCCGTTGGTGTTTTATGGAAAAAAAACTTTTTGGTCAGCGGTTGTAAGTTGTAAGTTGTATATATATTTTATATTTTATGTTATATTTTTATTAATGTTTTAAATTAAGTTTGACAATGTTTAACGTGGCGTTAATCGTTAGACTTCTAAGCCACGAATCACTTTATCCAACTTTATCCAACTCACTTGTGGGCTCATTTAGACAGGACAACCAGAGGCAGCCATTTATAGGCGCCTACCCACACCCCTTGCAGACGCTGGTGACGCCGGCGGGATTTGAACCGCCGACTCTCAGGTCCACAGGCGAATGCCTTACCGCTAAACCACCAGCGCCCGCCGAAAAAGGGAAAACGACCGAGAACGGGAAAGCGACCAAGAGCGGGAAAGCGACGTGAGCGGAAATGGGACTGGGAGCGGGAATGCGACTGGGAGCGGGAATGCGACTGGGAGCGGGAATGCGACTGGGAGCGGGAATGCGACTGGGAGCGGAAATGCGACTGGGAGCGGGAATGCGACTGGGAGCGGGAATCGACTGGGAGCGGGACACGACCGGGAACGGGAAAGCAGCCGGGAGCGGGAGACAAGCGGTGAAGGTAACGGAATCAAGAGAGAAAACCCTCTAAAAATCCCGAGCAACGCCGGGTATCTCGCTAGTATATAAATATATCTTATATATTTAAATCTTTATTTTGTATTTGATAAAAAAAAACTATTATAAAAAAAAAAAAAAATTTGATAAAAACAAAAAACACCGTCATTTTTGACGGGATACTTCTAGTATGTAATAGTCGCTTTCTTTTAGTTATTTATTAAAAATCATTTTTAGTAATTATATTTTTTAGGATTAACTGTAATTAATTTTTTTTTAAATTTATAAACAGAAAAAGTGAAAAATATTATAAAGCACAAAAAATATTAAACAGCATTATTAATCTGCATCTATAACAAGTAAAGATAAAAAAATTAAAAAAATGCTTTTATTTGCCTCTTAATCTGAGTCAACGAACAAAATTTTTGAATCTAAAACAACCGTTACGCTCAAATTTGTTAATTATTTTGGACCTCTGGCGACTTATAAATAAACATCCGTACTGTTGAATTATTTTGGACCTCTGGCGACTTATACATAAACATCTTGATTAATTTATTACAGTCGCTAGATAGCAGGAATTAATTTAATTTGATTAATTTTAATTGATTTAAGGCATAACTGATGTCGGAAACATTAAATTCATGTATTGTCATCCATAATAAAACTTTCCTGAATGTTTTAAAGCTCTAGGTGGTCTAAAAGTGGGTAAATTTTTTTTCTAAGAGTTGATCACCACAGACAAACAAACACACAAACAGAAAAACGATTGAAGTTAAACAAGTAAATTAAAAACGAATTTTTAAAACCCAATGCTTTTATATGTAATTAAAACACAAATTTTGCAATCAATTTTTTCTTATATTACTCTTTTATTTTATATTAAAGTCGAAATATCTTTATTATATCGAAATATCGAAATTAATTAAAATTAACTAAATTAATTGACTTATTGTAAAACTAATAATTGAATATTGCATTGTCTTCTATTTTGAGCATGTATGCAAAATTTGAAAAAAAATCTATCATCAGGAAGTGACTCAAAAATTTATTGCAAGATTTGAAACAGACAGAGAAACAAACAGAGACGACGAGTTAATAAAAGCATTGGTAATAAAAGCATTTAAAAATGACTGCATGTGTGTGTGTGTGCGTGGGTATGTTCTTTATGCATTGCTACACCATTTATCTGATCGTAATGAAATTTTCACACAACCATGAGAATCAATAGAGAAAAGTTTTTGTGAAAAAAATTAAAATTGTTCGCAAAATGAGCGGAGCGGGAGAGCGAGCGGAAACTGGAACTGGTTAATGAGCGAAACGGAAACGGGAAAACAAACGGAAACGGAAATGCGACCGAGAAAAAATGAGCAAGCGGGAAAGGAAAAGCAAATAGGAAAAGGAAAGCAAGCGAGAGCGGGAAAGCGACTGGGAGCGGGAAAGTGACTGGGAGCGGGAAAGTGACAGGGAACGGGAAAGCAAGCGGGAACAGGAAAGCGACCGGGAACGTGAGAGAAACTGGAGCGAGAGAGAGAAAAACGATAGAAAAATCTCTAAAATCCCCGGGCAGAGCAACCGGTAACGGGAGAGCAAATGGGAACGGGAAAACGACCGGAAGCGGGAGAGCAAGCGGGGAAGGAAACAGGAGCGAGAGAGAAAAACGATAGAAAAACCTCTAAAACTACCGGCAACGGAGAAAGACACCGTGAGCGGGAAAGCGGAAAAGTGACCGGGAGCGTAAAGTGACCGGGAACGGGAAAGCAAGGATGAACGGTCAAGCGAACGTGAGAGAAACTGGAGCGAGAGAGAAAAACGATAGAAAAACCTCTAAAACACCCGGGCAACGTCGGGTACCCGCTAGTGATCATTAAAAAAACATAAAATTTCACTTCCAATAATCAAACATGAAATTATCTTATTAGTTTGGAAAGTCAAAACATATTTAAAACAGATCTAACAAATCTGAAAAATATATATTCAGCGTTATTTCTTTTATTACACTAATTTGATCAACAGCTGACCCTTCAGATAATAGTGTGAATATTACAATCACTATCCATTTAAAAAAAAGTAAGGACCCTTATATACATATTGATCAACAACTGACCCTACATTTTATAACATAACTAGCAGTGCCCGTAACGGCTTTGCTTGCATGAAATTAGAAAATTTGAACCGTGCATCCATAGGTGTCGGCTCGGCCCGTCGACAACTTGGCCCAGCCCGTTTCAAAACCAAAATTCCTGGCCCGGCACGGCCCGTCTAATTTGGGCCCGGCCCGTTTTTACAGGCCTAGAAATTCTATATACTTGATGAAAAACTTCGGCCCGTCCCACCTTGACTTCAGGTTTAGCCCGGCCCGTCTGAACACCCTAAAATCACTAAAATGTTTATATACTTGGTTAAAAATCACTATCCATTTAAAAAAAAGTAAGGACCCTTATATACATATTGATCAACAACTGACCCTACATTTTATAACATAACTAGCAGTGCCCGTAACGGCTTTGCTTGCATGAAATTAGAAAATTTGAACCGTGCATCCATAGGTGTCGGCTCGGCCCGTCGACAACTTGGCCCAGCCCGTTTCAAAACCAAAATTCCTGGCCCGGCACGGCCCGTCTAATTTGGGCCCGGCCCGTTTTTACAGGCCTAGAAATTCTATATACTTGATGAAAAACTTCGGCCCGTCCCACCTTGACTTCAGGTTTGTCCCGGCCCGTTTGAAGATCCTAAAACCACTAAAATGCTTAGTGAAAAACCTCGGTCCTTACCACTTTGATTTAAGGTTTAGCCTGGCCCGTAAAAAGACCCTAAAATAACGGCTTGGCCCGACCGGTGATAAACTGGACTCAGCTACTTTTAACCGGCACAAAACCTCAAAATACTAAGTTTTACATCTGTAATGCTTGCAGTTGTTGAGTAGCAGTTATTTTGAAATCAAATAACCCTTATTTTGACCCCACATTTAAAGTCATGAAAACCAAAGTTTTAAAAAATGGTGAAACACGTATATCTTTTTTTTGAGTAGATACTAAGTATTAATTTTTACATCTGTAGCAATTACAGTTGTTGAGTAGCAGTTATACTTTAAAAACCAAATAACCCTATTTTCCACCCCACATTTGAAGTCCTGGAAACCAAATTTTCAAAAAATGGTAAAACACGTATATCATTATTTTTAGAGTAGAAACTAAATACTAATTTTTACTTTTGTAGCATTCACAGTTTTTGAGTAGCAGCTACTTTAAAAACCAAGCAATCCTATTGTCCACCCCACATTTAAAATCCTGGAAACCAAATTTGTAAAAAATTGTGAAACACGTATATCTTTATTTTTAGAATAGAAACTAAATACTAATTTTTACATCTGTGGTATTTACAGTTTTTGAGTAGCAGTTACTTTAAAAAACAAATAACCCTATTTTCCACCCCACATTTGAAGTCCTGAAAACCAAAATTTCAAAAAATGCTAAAACACGTATTTTATTATTTTTGGAGTAGAAACTAAATACTAATTTGTACTCCTGTAGCATTCACAGTTTTTGAGTAGCAGCTACTTTAAAAACCAAATAACCCAATTTTCCAACCCACATTTGAGGTCCGGGAAACCGAATTTTCAAAAAATGGTGAAACACGTATCTTTTTATTTTTCAAGAAGAATCTATATACCAAATTTCAAAATCTCCTCATTTTTGGTTTTCGAGATATACATTGTTTTAGAAAAAAATTTGTTTTCCAGTTTCTTCCCCTCAGGAGCAAAATTTTCCAAAATCCTTTCTTAGTGGATGCTTAAGCAATAAAAGTAATATAAGTTCCAAATTTCACGTTCCTAGGATGAGGCGTTTGAGCTCGGCGTTGATTATCAGTCAGTCAGGACATGTTCTTTTACCTATATATAGATTAAACTTCAGAAATATACATTTTGATATGACCTTGTAAAAACGCAAGTGCCTAATACAAAGTGCTCTTTTTATGCAATCTAAATATTAAAGGCTTTTTTGTCGGGGGCCGTTTTGTCGGACTCTTTTAACGGGTCACCATTACAGTGATATAGTGCTTGATTTTAATCTTCAAAACGCTTTCTTGAAATTCAACAAAAACGTTAGGTTGGCGCCTACTGTATTAACTCTAGACTGATAAAATAAGGATAAACAAGCACCCATTTTGGCTAGTCTCTTAACGTATTCAAGTATTCAGTCACTTTCTCTTTTGCTTAGAACTCCTCATTTAATAGTTTTTCCATTTCATTGTAACAATACAAGCATTATTTCATACCTAAAATAATGCTTTTTTATTTCTCATATCAGACTAATTATTTTCCATAATTAACAAATATTAGAAAACTCGATGAGACAGTGAGTACAAAAAAACTGGAATCTAATGAAAATCAAAACACTTCAAGCTTCTAAAAAAATACTACAGTCATAAGATCAAGTTCTCAAGTTATCTTCTTTTAGTGCCACCAAAACCTGAAAATTAATTTGAATTTGAATTAGGAATTTCATCTACATCTTGTCATGAAAAAAAATAATCTGAGCAAATTTTTTAATGCAATTTAATTAATTCAGATGTAACCAATTAATAACAGTAACACACCAGAAGCGGTCCTAGTTGAAGATGGCGAGGAACTTCCACTTTCTGACTGGCTCCCAGGACAATCTCTCGTATTTCCAAAATAAGATGATGATCCGTAAGGTTCCTGAGCTTGGTAAGCAGCCCTGTTGGTTCTTGAGCCAAACAAGTAGCCAAGTACACCTCCAACACCAGTGCCTGTCCAGAAACCTCCAAATCCTCCCTGACTACTATTGCTGTGATTGTCTGTACCTGTAAGTAGTTATGACGTGTTCAGTTAAACACAAATGATTGAAAAAGGGGAACTGTGTTTTTATCGACAGTTGACAGTTAATCGACTTAAATTGGAAAGTGGATTAACCTGCGAAGTAGTCGATTATCCTGCAAAGGAGTCGATTATCCTGCGAGTCGATTAACCAGCGCACGCTTTGCTGTGCATGACAACAAAACGCATCCGCATGGATCGATATAGGTATATTAATTCTTCTAAACGGACGACTTAAATCTATGAATCTTCATCCCACTGGTTTTTAATACACAGAGGCTTAGTGAACGGTAACTTTTTATTCATTTAATTTATTAGGTTGACCATCCATTACGTTCAACAATAACATTCAATTTGATGTCTATAAATATTTAAAAAATAATCTCAATTGCCTCATTTCAACTGATTCTAAAATGGCCAGGCAACATGTGTGTTTTTAATTTTAATTCTAAACTGACCAGGCTATTTGCATAAATGTATACATAAAAAACCAAAAAAGTACCCGGGTGACGCCGGGTTGCCAGCTAGTATACATAATAAAACCTATCAGTACAATTCTATAACTGAAAACGTGGGCCGCATTTAGACTCTAAATAAAACGCTACCGCCGATAGTAAGCATTTATTTAGTTCGCATTATGCGGTAGTTTATCAAATTAAAATTATTTTTTCAAGTAATTGAAAAGTAGAAAACCTTCTAGCACACCAATAGAACAACATTTTTAGGCAAATCAATAGTGAAAGTGGAAAAACCAATGGAGATAGAAATAGTATGCAGATTACTGAGATTACTGAGATTGACTCCTCTGCTCATTTCTTAAAACCATCTACTTTTACAAAAGACTCTAAATCGTTTTTTCGTATACAGAGCGATTGTGCGTTTATCCCCTATATATCTATTCTATATATATATATATATATATATATATATATATATATATATATATATATATGACAAATCAAATCCAGTCATTTTTTATTTCACACAAATTTTAATTATTTAACGATATTATAAAAAAAATCACTGTCCACTGATAGTCAATATTAACTGTCAATATTTTTCATTTTTCATTTGGCTGGGACATTGATGTTTGCTAGTCGACTGTGATGGTCCAGGCAGACTATACTGGCTCTCGACACTGCTGGGAGTGTCCAAAATAATCACATCTCCACCTTCATCTTCGACCTCGTCATCACCAACACCAATATCTTTGTTGAAAAGGATCCAATTCTTGATGGTGACCCGATCGTGATTCTGCTGAACAAACAGCAGCTTGTCAACAAAGTTGCTTTGTATCTTGTTGCCGGAACATGGCCCAGCCAGACATGGGGGTTAATGTAGCGGCGACGCTTACACTCCTCATCATACAACTCCACGTTGTCAAGCGCGGTGCCGGCGTCTTTTTTTTGGCACTCTTGTCAGTCTTGTCCTTCTCAAGCATCGCGAAGGCAAGAGGATGATTGCGTTTGAGATGTCCTCGCATGCCTGTGGTGTTACCATCGTTAAAATGATACTGTTTCCTGCAGTCTTTGCATCTGGCAAGATTTACTTCTACATTCTTGTCATTGACTTTCTGCGTGACCGTCTCTTCCTCAAAGTACTCCCAGATTTGACCCCGTTGATGCGGCATGATGACAAACACGAGAAAGTGCCTCTATGCAAGAATTAAGAAAGTGAAAAAAAAAACCCAGCAAGTTTATTTATAGGCAATGGCGGATCCGGTTAGCAATAGCAAGAAAGAAGCTGAAAAAGTTTCGAATTCCAGCTGCAGACGACGTGCACACTACAGGTGGCACACACATACTCACATACAACCAAGAATATAATCGAGATTATAAAGATATATCTTAGATGAGCTACTATTACGGTCAATTACGGATATCGAAACACTAAAATAATCATTCCAATTCTATGTAACAAATTTGAAAAAAGTTTATCAAACAGACTAAACCAAAACATAAACATAGAATGATCATTACTATTACTGTTATGACCCGATAAACAACGACGTTAGTTATATTTCGAATATAGTTTATTTAACCATTAAAACGATACAGCGCTCAGCCATCAACAATGAGAGAGAAACTCAAAAAAAGGACGTTAATGGAAGGAAAACAAAGATATTAATATCCACAACCGTAGATATTAATATTAACAGTCAATTATAAAAATATATAATTAATACAATTAAATGTATCCATAACACCTCCCCCTCCTAAACAAGATAAGTTTTCTTGGAAGCATTCATTTCCAATCTTCGAGGAGGTCGACGTGTTCTTTTAGGCCTCACCTTTGGAACCTGGTCTGTCGAGATGATTTGACGATTGTCCTCGTTAACTGAAACGTCAACCGAAATGGCACTGTTAGAAGAATCGGTCGTCTTCAGGGATGACTTGATTGGTGGGAGAAGAGGGATGTCGAAAACATCAGATATAACCACTAGAGCTTCTTCTGATACCCGTTTTCGCAACTGATTGCAGTGTCGCCGCATCACTCTTCTTCCAACTTCAACGTCATAAACAGATTTTCCCAAACGTCGGACGATTCTACCGGGAGTCCATTCTGGCTGATTCGGATTGTCGTATGTCCGCACATAGACAGCATCTTGTTCTGTAAACTCTCTTTTACAAGAACCGGGTTTCTCGATCTTTTCATCTTGATGATGGAATTTATTCAGTTGGAGGTCTGTCAAAGGAATTCGTAATTGTCTGCCTAGGAGTAGCTCTGCAGGTGATTTCAGTTCTTCTGATGATGGTAGAGGTGTTGTCCTATACGTCAGCAAGAACTTTTGCAGCACGTCAGCCGTCGCACCCTCTCCCTGCAATTTTCTAAGAGCCCGCTTGAACGTATCAACGAAACGTTCTGCTTGTCCGTTGCAGTGAGGCTGATATGGCGGTGATCTTACATGGTTGATGCCATGACTTTGGCAGTACTCCTCAAACTCCTTTGAAGCAAATTGTGTTCCATTGTCCGACACTAACATCTTTGGGTATCCATGCTGTGAAAAAATTTTACCCAACTCTTTGATTGTAGCAGTTGTCGTCGTTGTCCTCATTTGGACAATTTCAGGCCACTTGGAGAAGGCATCCACAACCACAAGGAACATCATTCCTTCCATTGGACCGGCATAGTCTATATGGATCCTCTCCCATGCGCAATCTGGTGTCGGCCATGGTGACAATTCATTTTTGACAGGCATCTTTGCAGCCATCTGACAGGAGCTGCAAAGCCTTACTCTGTCTTCAATATCCCTGTCGATACCTTGCCAATAAACATACCTCCGAGCGAGCATCTTCATCCTGGTGGCTCCTGGGTGTCCTTCGTGCAGCATTTTCAGAACTTGGTTCTTCAATATTGCTGGTATCACTGCGCGAGATCCCATGAAGAGTACACCATTACAAACAGACATGTTTGTAGCACGGCTGTGGTAGGCGTGTAGGAGCGATCCTGACTGAAATCTCGGCCATCGTCCTGTTCTGACGGCTTCCACAACCAACTTTAGCTCGGAGTCTTCTTCGGTCATCCTACGAATTTCCTCCTTAGTGACAGGCAAGTGTCGGATAACATCACTCTGAACTGCGTTGACATCCATTTCAATCTTTGCGATAACGATGTCATCATCTTCCTGCAGTTTTCTTGAAGTGATAAGACGGGATAGTGCATCGGCTTGTCCAAAGTGGGTAGATCGTCTGTACTCGATGTTGAAGTCGTAAGCAAGCAAGACGAGTTCCCATCGTTGTAGTCGATTTGCTGAGTGAGCAGATACACCAACCTTTGATCCAAAAATAGATAGTAAGGGCTTGTGATCTGTCAGCAGCATGAAGCGTCTGCCATAAACATAGCGGTGGAATTTTCTCACTGCGAATACCAAGGCAAGAGCTTCCTTCTCTATCTGTCCGTAGTTCTTCTCAGCCTTTGTGAGAGCTCTACTGGCGTGTGCAATTGCTTTTTCCATGCCGTTTGGAAAACGATGGGAGATCACAGCTCCGATTCCATATTCACACGCGTCCGCAGCAACGACAATGTCCAGTTCAGGGTCGTAGTGCGTCAACAACAGATCTGACTGCAGCACTTTCTTTAGCTTTCTTAAAACTTCCTGGTGCTCTGCAGTCCATTCAAATGTGTCCTTCCTTTCGAGATCGTCCAAAGGGCCCCTCATTGATCGCATCTCTGGTACAAAGGACGAATAATAGCTTATCATGCCTAAGAATGATTTTAACTGCTTTGCATCCTTAGGCTCTGGCATTTCAACAATCGCTTGAATTTTCTCGGGGTCTGGTCGACGGCCATCTCTTGAAACAATGTGCCCCAAAAACTTGATTTCTTCTTTAGCAAATGAACACTTTTCCATTCGTACACGAAATCCACTCTCAGCGATTTTCTTGAACAAAGCTTTAACATTTCGATTGTGTTCATCCAGCGTAGATCCGGTCACTATGACATCATCTAGATATGCTGCACAACCTTCCAGTCCTGTGATCATTCGATCCATAGCTTCTTGAAAAATGCCAGGTGCGCATTTGACTCCAAAAGGCAATCGCTGGTACTGGAACAAACCTTTGTGTGTATTAATTGTGACCAGTTCCTTCGAGTCGTCTTCAACTTCCATCTGCAAGTATGCGTCAGCGAAGTCAATCTGAGTGAACCATGCGCCTTGGTTCAGACGAGCAAAGATTTCATCGGGCACAGGTAGCGGGTGTCGGTGCATTTCCAGTGCATCGTTGAGTCCTGTTTTGAAGTCTGCACATATCCTGACTGCTCCATTTTTCTTGGCAACCACAACAATCGGGGCGGCCCAGTTGCTGTAGTCAACCTTCTTCAGAACTCCCTGCTGCACCAAACGCTCCAGCTCCACGTTAACTGCTTCTTCCCGAGCAAACGGAATCTTTCTCTGTCGGCAGAAGATTGGACGTGTTCCCTGCTTGACGAACAATTGAGCTTTTGTTTGACATTTTCCCAATTCTTCCTTGAAAACATCTGGAAAACATTCACTCAAACTGCTGGCAAGATGTTCCCCTTCCTCCTTTGGCTTCTGCTCAATTTTGCAGCAGATGGCGTTGAATGCTTTTTGAAGAGGAGGAAGTTGGTTCATCCATTCGATGCCTAACAATTGCTCGACTTTGTCAGCCACGTAGCAGCGACCGTGACCTGAATGTCCTCCACAGGTGAACTTTACATCAAATTGTCCCAGGACCTCAATCGGACTTCCATTTGCAGCTCCCAGTGTCGTCGTTGACCTCTCCAAGGCAGGTGAACCGATTTGTTCCCATGTTTCCTTGTTGATGAGTGTGACGTCGGCACCAGAATCTAACTGCATTCTAACCTGAGTGTCACCAAAATTAACCTCAGTGTACCTCCGATTGGCAAGCACATTACCAACAATCTTCTTAATTGCTTTATTTTTTCTCTGTTGAGCTTTTGGCTGATTTTTCGGACAATCTTTTCTAAAATGTTCTGGCGAACCACAGATGAAACAATTACCTTTGGTAGAAGATCGGGGGATATCCTTGCTAGGGAACCCAGGTCGAGGCTTCTTCCTGTTCATTTGTTTTACTGCATTAACATTTTGTACATTGTCGATGACGTCCGAATCTATTTTCAAACTCGTTACAAATTCGCATTCTTTAACAAGGTCAGTTAACGTGCACTCCTCTTGAGTCTCCAGTTTCCTCAACAACCTTGTTCGGATGTCAGCATGTCGAGCTCCTTGCAGTGCCGAAACAAAAACAAGACATTTAAAATGTTCTTTTGACATTTGTTCGACTTGAGCCAGTGCCGTCATTCTATTTATTGTTGAACCTAGCTTGCTGTACCCAAGATCACCAATTACCAACCTGAACATGTCGAACCTTCTCCTGAAAACCGAGACCTTGTCCCCAAACAGCGACTCCAAAATTTCCTTGGTTTCGTCGTAGGTCAGATCTTTTGTTGTTTTCGGCAAGATGTGGTCGGTGAAACTCCCGTACGATTGCAAGTCCAACTTCGACACGAGTGCTTGCGTTTTATCTGGGTCGGATAACTCGGTACCATGGCTGATCATAACTGCTTCGAAACGATCAATCCACTTTGAGAATGTCCTACCGGACTCGGGGTCATGGCTGAATTCCGAAATTTGTCTCATCAACTCTGGTACCAAATCTGGTTTGTTTCTAACCATTGAAACTGGACCACTTGATTGAAACTTCATCGACCGAATGAGTTCTGCAAAAACCTCTTCGCGTTTGCGATTGTCTTCGAGAATTTGCGTACGCATCTCCTCCTCACGTTTGCGGTTTTCTTCATCTCGGCGTCGGTTTTCTTTGTCTCGGCGTCGGTTTTCCTCCAAAAACGTAGCCATGAATGAATAAAACTTTTCTTCAGCCATTTCAAATCCTCGTCGCCAAAATGTTATGACCCGATAAACAACGACGTTAGTTATATTTCGAATATAGTTTATTTAACCATTAAAACGATACAGCGCTCAGCCATCAACAACGAGAGAGAAACTCAAAAAAAGGACGTTAATGGAAGGAAAACAAAGATATTAATATCCACAACCGTAGATATTAATATTAACAGTCAATTATAAAAATATATAATTAATACAATTAAATGTATCCATAACAATTACATTACTCATTAATAATAATAGTCATCGATGTCAGCGAGTAGGATTGCCCTGTAGTATCAGTAGTATGCAGAGGTCGACTAGCAGCCTAAGAGGGGCGTGGCTTTAGATATCTTTGATCACTATTCTCAATGTGGCACTAAAAAAAGCTATAGAACAGAGATGAACTGATTTCATATATATATATATATATATATTTTCAATATATATATATATATATATATATATATATATATATATATATATATATATATATATATATTGAAATATGCTGCCTGTTCCCAGACTAAAAATAGTAAATAATGGGGCTACAGGCTGTCAGGAAAACAGAACTTAAAGTGGGGATGATAATAGTTATAAACATCTGTCAATAGGTAGATTAATTAATCAATGTTGATGAATCAATTGCAAATATTCACAGTTGTGACAATCGTTAATTAAATATGTATGACTTTCGTTATTTATTGGAAAATATTTTTTTTAAATCTCGGTATTTGTTTCGAGACTTTATACGAGAACCAAATTTAAGTCTCGCTATTTTATTTCGATACGAGACTTCTTCCGCAGGCTGTATCGTTTCAATGGCGATATGGGATCTCCCGTATCGTTTTGAAATCTCGATTGATTTCGAGATAACGATTACGGGACGCAGGTGCTTAAATGGGAGACAATTATAGTAAATAAAATTGAAATCGGTCACAAAATGAGCAGAGCGGGATCGCGAGCGAAAACGGTACTTAGAAAATGAGTGGAAAAAGGAACAGGAAAGCAAGAGGGTACGAAAAAGCAACTGAGAGCAGAAAAGTGAGCAGGAAAGGTAAAGCGACCAAGAGCGGGAGAGCAAGCGGGGAAGGAAACGGGAGCGAGACAAACATTAGAAAAATCTCTAAAAATCTTGGGCTATGCCGGGTACCCCCTAGTTTTATAAAAAAAACCCACCTTCTTTGAATCCATAAGGGGGTGGAGATGAACCAAATCCTGCTGAAGGAGGAGGAGGCTGATTCCTGAATCCATATGGAGGTGGTTGAGTGTGGTCGGTGAATCCATATATGGGTGGTTGAGGGGGTTGTGGATAAACTACAGGTGGAATTTCTTGAGTGTTATATTTATATACCAACACTACAATAGCAATTATGATGACAAGGAAAACAAATACAGCCCATCCATCTGGAGCATCAGCAGGTGTTCGTCTATAGAGAAAAAAATATATATATATATTAATATATACAATAGCCCATATCTGTGTAAGACATCTGTGTAAGACATTTTTGTGTGACGATCTGCTATCTATGGCAAATTAATTTATATATTATAAATAATTATATAAATACATTTTTTATTTATTTTTATATAACGTAATACAATAAAAATATTTATCTTACTTAAATTAATTCAAAATATAAAAAAGTATTAATATTTTAATTTATTTTTCTTTTCATTTGTATACGAACGATAAATAAATAAAAAATAATTAATATAAATTAATCCAAAGTTCATCGTAATTTTAAAACAACCGTCCTTGGAACGAGCAAAACCACTATATATATATATATAAAGTTAGATTAACATAACATAACATAACATTAGCAAAACCACTAATATATATATATATATATATATATATATATATATTAGTAAGTCTGAAATAAAGAAGGTTTTAAATGTTAATACTTTTCTTAATACGTGTTGCAGTAAACAAAAAACGTTGTTCCGAAATATTGAGAAAGTATCTATAAAACTCATAGCGGCTAAATGGAGACTTATTTTTAATCGAGCTTGTCTTAAAGAAAATCTTATGCCATCTTACATTATTAATATATATATATATATATATATATATATATATATATATATATATATATATCTATATATATAAAAATGAATGTTTGTATATATGTATATATGTATATATATATATTCATGTCCTTTATGCATTGCTACACCATTCATCCGATCGTAATGAAATTTTCACACAACCTTGAGAGTCAAGGGGAATCAAATATAGTGAAAATTTTTTTGAAATCCGTCACAAAATGAGCGGAGCAGAGCGGGTGAGCAAGCGGGAACTATATATATATGTTTGTGCGTATGTATGTGTGTATGTATGTATGTGTATGTGCATGTATGTGTGTCTGTGTGTGTGTTTATGTATGTACTATCGGAGATACCCGGCGTTGCCCGGGTTTTTAAAGGTTTTTCTAATGTTTGTCTCTTTCTCTCCCGTTTCCTTTCCCACCTGGTTTCCCACTCCTGTTCGCTTTCCCGTTTTCGGTCGTTTTCCCGCTGCCGGTCGCTTTCCCGCTCCCGGTCGTTTTCCCGTTCCCTCTCCCATTCCCGCTCACGTTTGCTCTCCCATTCCCGCTCACGCTTGCCTTTCCGTTCCCGCTCGCTGTCCGTTCCGGGTCGCTTTCCAGTTTCTATAATAGACAAACTAACCCACAAACATTCATATATATATATATAGTCTTAGCCAGTGATGGGTAGTTACTAACTATAAATAGTTAACTACTAGTTATTAACTACTCTACAGTAGTTAAGAAATAGTTAATAACTACTTTTTAAATAGTTATTAACTACAGTAGTTAACTATTTTTTTTAACTACTTTACTTTTTTGGTGGCTGAAAAACTCTATAGATCATGAAACTGAAGTGGATGAGCCAGTATATGACATGCATGTAAATAATGAAGATCTAGTGGTGAAAGTATATCAGATTTGATAGAAAGTGAGCAAGATAATATTGATAATTCTGACGATGTGCTTCTTTTACCTCCTCATAAGCACTGTGGTAATCTACATACATAATTTCCATAACGCAGAGGCCGCGGTGGTCAGCAGTCAGCAATTGGTAAAATTAGTGCGCGCAGGCGTGTAATTAAAGTTATTACGCAATTGTACACTATCAGTTCCAAATATCCAAAACGTTTTTCCTAAGCTTTTATGCAAGAGGTTATCCGATTGCATGTAATAACAGTTTTAATAAAAGTTGTACACTGTCAGTAGGTAAAGATCAAAAACGTTTTTCTTAGGCTTATTATGCAAGAGTTTTATCCGATTGCATCAAACATAATGCTGGATTTAAAGTTTAAAATAAAACATCGCTAGATGTTGAAACTGTCTTACGAAGGTACGCATGAAATTCAGTGTTTTTAATCTGCTTAAACCTGGTTCGATCCAAAGCATTGAACATTTTTTGATATTGCTGAGCATCCACTTTTAATAATGGTAGAGAGGAAAACCATCTTTATTTAATATCTGATAGTTCGATAAAAATCACAAAACGGTCATTTTTGACGGGCTACTTCTAGTTATATCTTAAATTTCGTGGCAAGTGTTGGTGAATTGAAAGTAAGGGATAATTTGAAATACAAACAAGTTTATGATAGATCAATGGCAAAAGTTGTATCGTTATCAAACTTCATTCATCGCAATGTAAAAAATGCTGAGGATGTACAGGACATTAGTGGTTCAACATTTATAAAGCCAAATGTTACACGGTGGTGCTCAAAATTCTATTCGGTTGAAAGGATTGTTAATATAGCTTTCAATAATGTTTGTGATTGTCAGAAAAAGTTAGGGCAAGTTGCATTTAAAGAAATCGAGTTTGCTTTTTTGAAATCGTTCATTCAGACTATAAAACCAATAGTCACCGCAATGAATATTTTCTAAAGTGAAAAGTCATACTTTGGTCACATTATTCAAACCATTATAGGATTAAAAATATCATCCTTTTCAGATAAAAACATCAAGCTTCTTTTAAAAGCACTATCACATGGTATAGAGAAACGATTTAATCCTGTTTTGGAAAATGAAGAATATCTTTTAGCAACAGCGATAATACCCTAATTTAAATTAAATTTTTTGAATAATGAACAAAAAATATTTGATCAAAGAAAATTTGTTGGCATACATAAATGAAATGAACCAAAAGTTTGAAAAATAAGATTTATTTAACTTGTATTTAATTGCAAATGTTTAAAGGTTTTTTGGTTAATGTTAAAAAGTAGTTAACTACTAGACAGTAGTTAAGAGGTAGTTAATAACTACTGCTGTTAAAAGTAGTTAGGAAAAAGTTACTAACTACTTTTTTTATGAGTAGTTAAATAAATTAGTTAACTACTTTTAAAGTAGTTAAAACCCATCACTGGTCTTAGCAAATCTATTTTACGTTTTATAGGCTAACAGAAGTTATGAAAGAATGTAAAAGAGAAAATGAGCGTGAACGGGAACGGGAGAGCAACCGTGACCGGGAATGGGAGAGCAAGCATGACCGGGAACGGGAGAGCAAGCGGGAACGGGAAAGCGACCGGGAACGGGAAAGCGACCAGGAACGCGGAAAGCGACCGGGAACGCGGAAAGCGACTGGAATCGGGAGAGCAAGCTTGGAAGGAAACGCGAGCAAGAGAGAAAATCGATAACAAAACTTCTGAGCGGGAAAGCGACCGGGAGCTGGAAAACGACCGAGAGCGGAAAAGCGACCGGGAACGCGACGAAAACAGGAAAGTGGAGAAGGAAACGGGAGCGAGAGAGACAAACATTAGAAAAACCTCTAAAAACCCCGGGCAACGCCGGGTAACCCCGCTAGTATATATATATATATATATATATATATATATATATATATATATATATATATATATATATATATATATATATATATATATATATATATATATATATACATATATAAATATAAATATATATATATATATATATATATATAAATATAAATATATATATATAAGCCATCTTTTAGAATTTCTTCATAATAAATAAATAATTATGTGAAAAAAATAAATAACATACTGTTTGTGTGAATCACTCTTATATGTTCTTCCATACGATGAATGTTGATGTGATCCCTTTGAACCCCATTCCGTCAGATCCAGTGTGTATTCCAGCTATTGTTGTCAAAATTAATATCTTCTTTAATAAACTGGTATGAATATATTATTTTTAAAAGTCATTTAAACATAAAACAAGCAACTTCTAAACTGTGCTCAAAATAGAAAGATCCTTAAAATAATATCTCTGATTAGGCAAAAATTAATGATTCTTAAATATATTTATGTTATGCACATACTAACCCCACAAGAACCTTTTAAAACATATGGATCCTGAGGGTCGTTGAAACCCTCGCAAGTGACCGAAATCTTTCCAAACTTGTACTTCTTGTCCATTTCCGTTTTGCATTCCCACTTGAAAAATATATAAAATATTGAGAATTAGATGAAAAAAACAAGTGAAAAATATATAAACAAAGTTAATAAGCTAAATTCTTTTATATTGGATGAAAAAACAAGTGAAAAATATATAAACAAAGTTAATAAGCTAAATTCTTTTATATTATTTTAACTCAAATTTTAAAATTAATTTTTTACAGTATTTTTAATTTTTGTTGTTGCAAAACTAATCATTGAATACTGCATTGTCATGAAGCAAGCACATGTATACAAAATTTGAAGAAAATCTATTTTCAAGAAGTTTTTTTTAATGAGATATATAACCTGGTAGTCCATTCCATCTGGTCCCATGTTAATGCACTGAACAACTTCTGGAACAAAGGCTTGACATCCTGCTGTCCCGCCAACACATTGGAGCTGGTAATAATTATTTTTTTCAATTAAAACCCATGGATTTTAAATAACTTTGAAGAATAAATACAAAACTCGACATAAAATGAAAAGGTTCCCCTTAGCAGTACCCCTATTTTTTGTTGAAACGCTAAAAAGCAAAAAAGGTGACGGCTTTCATGTAGGAAAACAAAAATTACCAAAATTAAGCAAAAAATAGATTACAATACAACTGTCATTGGCAAAACACCTTATCTAAACAAGAGTCTTGCACATTCACAGTATATTTTAAAACTTAAAAAAAAAGATAAACAATGCCCTTCATTGCAATTGTGAGTACTAAGGTACACTGCAAAAGCAAGTGAAAAGCTAGAAAAATGCTTTTGTATTTGAAGCTTATTCTAATTTAACAGTTAATATTATAATAATTTTCAATGTTTATGGTAAAGTTCTAGTATAGCGTCATCAGCCGAGTTTGGTGAAAAATTACCGGTTTTTAACGTAAATGATATTTAAAACAAAACTAAAGACCAATTACAACATAAATAATTTAAAAAACCAGAAATTATAGCACTTTAGAACGTTTAAAAATTGGTGCCGAAGCTAATGTAGTTCCCGGTGTAGATCTATTTGTCAATAGCGATAGAAGTAAACAGTGGGAATAAAGAAAATAAAAATTAAACAAATGTAGAATAAAAACAGACAATTTAGGAAATAAATTAAAAATTTAAAGTATGGAAATTAAAATTTGAAAAATAATAGTTTGTTTAAGAAATACGAGTTGCATAATCCGCTCCATATCTAAAACAGTTTCTTTAAATGCGACGGTTTTGCCAATATGCCTTAAGACAAATAAAAAAAAAGTTAAGAACAATAAATTAGCAGCCGAACACCAAGAAAAAATAAAATAGTATCAAAGTAAAAGTACTTGGTTGTTTTTATTACGGTTTCGACCATATTTCTTGGAGCAGAAATTCTGAGTTTTGGAGGTCATGATTGATACCGGAATCGTGTGGAGAGCGAGAGAGCAAACGAGAAAGCGACCGGGAAGAGGAGAGCAAGCGTATCGAGAAAGCGATCGAGAGCGGAAAAGTTACCAGGAGCGGGAAAACGACCGGGAAGAGGAGAGCGAGCTTGACGAGAAAGCGATCGAGAGCGGAAAAGTTACCAGGAGCGGGAAAGCGACCGGGAGCGTAAATGTAAATGTAAGAGTAAGCGGGAAAGGAAACGGGAGCGAGAGAAAAAACGATAGAAAAACCCCGGGAAAGGAAACGGGAGCGAGAAAAAACGATAAAAAAATCCGGGCAAGGTCGGGTACCCCGCTAGTCACAGATAAATTTCCGCTCAGCGCTTTTATTTTTTAAAATTTAAGATGCATATTAAATAATTAAACAATTATTTTGAACACATTTATTTGTTATTTTAATATTTTATTTTGTTATTTTATTTTTATATTAACTCTTCCTTACTTTTCATTCCTTGAATTGTATTATTCCACGTATCAACACTGCCTTTGGATATTTTTGCTTAAAGTCGGTTTTTAGTAAGTTTTTCTGTAAAAAAAACTTTTTTGTAGTATGTTCTGATAATGTTCTGAGCTTATTCTATTAAACAGTTTCTTAAACCGTTTTTTTTATAAAAATCGGCCGATGACGCTATACTAGAACTTTAGCATGTTTATTGCAGATGAATTTTTCTGCTCACTTCTCAAACTAAAGCAGTTTGAATAAAATCAACTCAAAAAATATTTAAAAAATTTGATTTTGATTACAATATATAAATTTAAACATGTACCAATTAGCTGCTTTTTCAGATTATGGTGACTTAATTTCCAAGAAAATTTATAGTCTATTTGTATAAATAAATAAAAATCCACATAATCAACTATTTTTGTAGAAAAAGTTAAGGAAACCTTTACCACCCAAAACATATAAAATAAAAAGATCAATCATTCTACTATTGAACTTCAAACTTAAAAACCTGAGGAACAGGAGCATTTCTTCTTCCAGTTGTGTAGTAACCCTTCTGTAGCGTCAACGCTTTGACGTCCCCCAATAAAACAGCACCATACTGCTGGGAAAGTCCTATATAAATATAAATTAATATATATTATAAAATATGTATATAATAAACTTTTAATAAAGACAGATCTAGAAACTAAATGATGACCTAACCACCTAAGTCCTAAGTGTTTAACTTACGGCTAAGGCGAAAATATTACCATAATAACAAATTAAAAATTACCCAAGCTGAAACAGAAACAAATCAAAAGACAGAGCACGTAATATTTGCTCTGCATTATCTTTTTTCTTGACTATAACTATAAGTTGTAAACACTTTCAGAATCAGTACAAATAATTTCAAAAACTCTAGTCTTAATAATTATTATCAAAATGTCTACACCAGTCTACACGTCAAATAGCCTATCTATGTCAAATAGTATATAAAAATATAAGTATGTAAACACAGCTTTGCAAAGAAATTATATAACCACTGCAATACAAGAAATGGTGCGTACCAAAATACACGTCACCATAGATACCTTCATAGAAGAATCATGATATATGCTATTTGTAGATATTGTTAATATAATATTTTACTAGTAGTCTTCCGTAAAAATTACAAAAAAAATATTATTAAGACTTCCAGTAGCATATTTATAGCAGTGTCGTAGTGAGAGCGGGAGCAGAGCATAGATATATATATATCTATGGAGCTGGGCCCGTATTCATGACGAGGGCTTAAGACGAGCTACGCCGTCTCTTACGACGTAACTCAGTGGGGGGGGGGCGAAAAAGCTAATTCATGACACTCGACTAGCGCTGTTCTCGAGCTTAAAGTTAGATTAACATAACATAACATAACTTTATTATAGTGAATAAGGAGTCAAATTACTATGTAATATTCACTACTATTTAAGTTCAGCAAAACAAATAAATGAATAAATAAATAAATAAAAATAAATTTAAATTAAAAATTATGACACTCGACTAGCGCTGTTCTCGAGCTTAAAGTTAGATTAACATAACATAACATAACTTTATTATAGTGAATAAGGAGTCAAATTACTATGTAATATTCACTACTATTTAAGTTCAGCAAAACAAATAAATGAATAAATAAATAAATAAAAATAAATTTAAATTAAAAAAAATGACTTAATGATAAATTGTTTAAATGCGTTCACTGATTCGGAATTTATGGTTTCTTCTTTGAGATTGTTCTCATTGTTCCATTCATTGATGACCCTCGAACTGAAGAACTTCTGTTTCATCGGGCCTGTTCTTTCTTGAAGAGCTTTTTGTTGTGGCCTCTTGTGTTGGATAATGCTCTTGCAAAATATTTTTCTGAATCAATGTCAACATTTTTGTTCAATATATTGTATGTCAGAATTAAATCGCCTCTTGTCCTTCGTTTCTCAAGCGTTGTCAATTTACACCTTATTAGTCTGTCACTATATCTCAAATATTGCAGTTCCTTTATTAATTTTGTTGCTCTCCTTTGTACTTTTTCTATTATATTGATATCCTACCTCAGATACGGACTCCACACTTGCACACAATATTCCAAGTGTGGCCTGGCAAGTGACTTATAGGGGAGACCGGGGCATGTTGAACCACGGGGCATGTTGAACCAGATGGGTAAATTAGCTTATTTATAGAAATTTTTTGTCAGAGTTTCATAGTTTGGACTAATAATATAAATAGAAGTAGCTGTGTTGATTTGTGATGTTTATGTATGTTAATTTTAAAATAATCGCGATATACCTACAGCTTTAGTATTAAATTTTTATCCCTGCCTACTATGGTTCTTTTAATCATTCCCAGCACTTGGTTGCCTTTGCTGGCTGCCTTAGCACACTGCAAAGATGGTTTGCCATTAGAACAGACAATTATACCCAAATCACTTTCTTCTGAAGTTTCCTTTAATGGAATACCATTAATTTCATACTTAATTTTTTTATTCTTTCTACCCATATGCATGACATAGCACTTTTACACATTAAACGTCATCTGCCAATCTTGTGACCATTTGTATAATTTATTTAGGTCTTCTCTTAATATCTCAGAATCTTTCTCAGTTTTTATTTCTCTGCATAATTTTGTGTCATCTGCAAATTTGTATATTTTTGATATAACACCATTTTCTAGGTCATTGATATAAATTATAAATAAAATCGGTCCCAAAACTAAACCTTGTGGAACTCCGGTTGACACCTTTATCCAGTTAGATTGTTCTCCTACCACTGTAACCAGTGGCGGATCCAGGTCATCTAGTAGGGAGGGAGGGCGAATTTTAGGTTTCAGCGGCAAGAACTGTTTTTTATTACAAATTCACAACTAGATGGGTTGAGAGACATGATGCTTTGATGACGTTTAGTGTTGAATTTTCACAAATAATTGATCCACTAGAAAATATAGCGAAATGGAATGACAAAACTACATCCTCAAAAGCAAGAACTTTACTATCATCGATTAGAGAAAGTGATTTCATTGTGTCTTTGGTTGTGTTGTGCATGTGTTCTCATTAACAAGGGCCTAAGAGAATTGTTTCAAAAAAATTTATATTTGCTTCATGCAAAAAATTGCATTAAAGAGCTGTTTAATGTTTTAGAACAAAAAAAGAGAAAACTGCGAAGAAATGTTTGCGGAAATTTTTAAAACAACAGGAAAAACAATAATTGAAAAAGGAAAGTTTTACGTATAAAAGAATAGTGCAACGATAGACAGGCCGATAAAATGTACCATCGGATACACTGGAAGAATTTTACAGGCGATCAATTTACATCCCTCCTCTTGATGCACTGATATTGGACATAAACAGTGTTGGAAAAAATACTGTGTTTCAGTACTTAAGTAAAAGTACAAGTAACGCCTCAAAAAGTTACTTAAGTAAAAGTAAAAGTATTTGCTAAAAAATGTACTTAAGTAAAAGTAAAAAGTAACAGCACTTTAAAGTTACTTTTAAAGTAAAAAGTAAAAGTACCGAAGCCGCTTTTTGTAATGGTCATTCGTCAATCATCTAACTCTATTTTATCATAATTCCATCGTCTTTCAAACGCTACTGCGTTGATAAAACTGATAAACTAACTGGTAACACGCAAACTAATGAAAAAATTCTATTTTTACGTGCCTTTTTGTCAATTTTTCGTATTTCGATACATGCGCTGGATGCACGCGTATCGCGTGTTTCTTCAAGTTTGACGGAGACTTGTGGGATGCTAAACACATAATTACTTTACTTTACTTTAGGTTTGCCCAGCAAGCTTGTGAACCTGAACGTTTTATAAATCTGAACATTTTAACTAAATATGGCCATGGGCGTTCTTTATTAAGTTCATTGTTGTTAAGCGCCTATCATTGCCACCACTGCTCACGTTCGCTCCTTTGGAAGATTCCATAGCAGGTAATCTCGAACAATCTATTGTACACCAAAACAAGTATGACCGTGAAAATCTTAGCTCCACCCACAAGCTTCAATACTACTAACTACTAACATAAAAGTAAAATGGTGTTCGAAAATGCATACGTTAATAATCATAGATAATTAATACAACATCGATTTAGACTTTATGTCGTTTTATTAATTTTTTACAGTACTTTGTAACGGTTTGTCCTGGAAAAGTAACTAAGTAAAAGTAAGTCCGAAAATATTACTTCGTTACAAGTAAAAAGTACTGAAAATAATCTGTACTCTGTTACAGGCAAAAAGTAAGCCAGATGTACTTAAGTAAAGTAACGCGTTACTTTTACTTCGTTACCGAACAACACTGCTGGATGCACGCGTATCGCGTGTTTCTTCAAGTTTGACGGAGACTTGTGGGATGCTAAACACATAATTACTTTACTTTAGGTTTGCCCAGCAAGCATGTGAACCTGAACGTTTTAGAAATCTGAACATTTTAACTAAATATGACCATGGGCGTTCTTTATTAAGTTCATTGTTGTTACGCGCCTATCATTGCCACCACTGCTCACGTTCGCTCCTTTGGAAGATTCCATAGCAGGTAATCTCGAACAATCTATTGTACACCAAAACAAGTATGACCGTGAAAATCTTAGCTCCACCCACAAGCTTCAATACTACTAACTACTAACATAAAAGTAAAATGGTGTTCGAAAATGCATACGTTAATAATCATAGATAATTAATACAACATCGATTTAGACTTTATGTCGTTTTATTAATTTTTTACAGTACTTTGTTACGGTTTGTCCTGGAAAAGTAACTAAGTAAAAGTAAGTCCGAAAATATTACTTCGTTACAAGTAAAAAGTACTGAAAATAATCTGTACTCTGTTACAGGCAAAAAGTAAGCCTGATGTACTTAAGTAAAGTAACGCGTTACTTTTACTTCGTTACCGAACAACACTGGACATAAATAATCGTTTTACTAAAGAAAATCTGCAGTGTTTTCAAATCTATTCTTTGATGCCAGAAAATATTATTAAACTAAATCATAAAGGTGTAGTCGAAACTGTTTCTGCAATCAGTAATGTCTATGAGACCATTTTTGGATTTAGTATCCAGCACTTACCAGCAGTTTAATTTATATCGGATGAAGCTGAACTTTCTCGCTTTTGTGCAAGACTTGTCTTGAAAAAGGCGTGTGCTAAATCTAAGTAAAAAAAAACTTTGGCAGAGCAAATGCTTGAGAATGAACGAGGAAGGAGGATTCAATTCATTACCTACTGAACTTTCTGTTGTTTTTTATTTGTGTGCAATATCACTCACAAATTGTTCCAAATTATTAAAACATGTCCTGTTAGTGTTGCCAGTGGTTTCTCAACTCTGCGAAGAATTAAAACCTGGCTGAGAACACGAATGACAAAAGACAGACTAGTGGGATTAGCACTACTTTACTTAATGTACACAGAGACATTCTTGTAAATCCTGAAAATGTAATTGAACTTTTTGCGAAGTCGATAAGTCGTATATAAGTCATTTTGTGCTATAGATTGTTTACTAGAAAGAATACTAGTCTAACAAACTAAACTCTCTAGCATTTCAGCAAATTGTGAATCAATAACTTCAAAGTATAATTTGTAAAATTATTTTACAAAATTAAAAGTAAAAGTTTTTGATGACTATGTGCGTTTTCTTATAAGCAGTAATAAAGTGCTACAAAAACAAAATGTTTTAATTGTTAAAAATATTTTTACTATTGTAGGGGGCGATTTCCCCCCATCGCCCCCTATAAATCCGCTACTGACTAACTCTTTGTCTTCTGTTCAAAAGCCAGCTGTCTAACCATTTAAGAAGTTTTCCATCTATTCCTATTGCCTCAAGTTTGCTATTCAGTCTTTTGTGGGAAACTTTATCAAAAGTTTGGGCAAAGTCAAGGTAAATGACATCTACTGATGATACATCATCCAATGCATCATATGTGTCCTCAAAAAATTCCAACAGATTTGTCAGGCAAGATTTCTTATTCAGAAATCCATGTTGACTATAATCAATTAACTTGTGATTTTCTATGTGTTTTATCATATCCTCTTTGATAATTCTTTCCATAACTTTACATATAATGCATGTCAGACCGACAGGTCTATAGTTACATGCCTCACTTCTATTGCCTTTTTTAAGTAATGGAACAATAGTTGCATCTTTCCAGTCTTGAGGAATTTCACCTGTTTGCATGGACTTGTTCGTCAATCCTGATAGCAATTCTCCAATCTCCTCTCTTACTTCAAATAAAAACTTTGGATGAAGTGCATCAATCCCTGGCGCCTTATCAACTTTCATTTTCTTAAATGTTTCTACTATTCGGTCTTTTGTAAAAATTACTTCCCTTATAGCATCTTTTGTATCACCTTTAAAGACTTTAAATGCAAGAAGAGCATCCTGGGTATTTTCGTCAGTGAAGACTGAACAAAAATAATCATTTAGCATATTTGTTGTTTTTTTGTCATTAGTAATTACCTTTCCTTCTGAATCTTTCAAAGGACCTACTTTATCTTTTATTCTCTGTCTACTCCTTACATACCTAAAAAAAACTTTTACTGTTTACTTTTATGTTATCTGCAAGTTTTTGCTCATAGTCTGATAATATAGCCAATCTAATTTTGTATTTTCTTTTATTTCTTATCTTTTTGTAATTTTTTTCAAGTAGATTTAATGTAATTGAGTTTTCCTTTTTGTCGTCAGAAATTAATAGCTCTCTGTATTTTTTACAAGCCTTATATTTAGCTCTTTGTTTTTTTTTATTATAATTTTATTCATCCATGGATTTTTGGTTCTGTTTTGGTTTCTCTGTTTTGGAACTTTATTTTCAATGACTTTATGCATACATTGGACAAAAAAATTCCAAATGTTGTTGACACTTTTATCCTCACTTTTGTATGTAAGTAATTAATCTTTTATGCAGTTTCTTACTACACTGTAATCTGCTCAGAAGTAGTTGTAGCAAGTATTATTTTTGCAGCTCTGTTTTTTATCTCTGATAGCTAAATTCCATCTGATAATTTGATGATCGCTAGTGCCAAAACATTTTCAAAAATTAATTCCATTATATTTTATATCATATTTTCATTTGAAGTGAGTAAGAGGTCTAGTGTGTTGTTGCCTCGAGTTGGCTCTTTAATTAATTGAGTCATAAATTCACCTTGAATAAATTGCAGAAATTGTCTATCTTTTTTAGTTTCCCCGGTTGTCAAACGATTTTATTACAGTCGCTAGATGGCAGGAATTAATTTTATTTTATTAATTTCAATTTATTTAAGGCCTAATTCGTCGGAAACATTAAATTCATGTATTGTCATTCAAAATAAAGCTTTCCTGAAAGTTTTAGAGCTCTAGGTGGTCGAAAAGTGGGTGAATTTTTGTTTCTAAGATTTGATCACCACAGACAGACAAACAAACAAACAGAGAGAAAGTGAAGTTAAATAAAAGGATTATTTGTAACTGCTACTCAAAAACTGTTAAGTTACAGATGTAAAAATTAGTATTTAGTATCTACTGACAAAATAATGATATAGGTTTTCAACATTTTTTGAAAATTTGATTTTCAGGACCTCAAATGTGGGGTGGAAAATAAGGTTATTTGTTTTTTTTTAATTTTAAAATTTTAAAATTTCCACAAAATTAATTTTTCAAAACTTTAAACCGCCATATCTCCTGAACGGAATGTCGTAGAACGAAAAACACCTCATTTTCGTGATCAGCGGGTCGATTTCTATTCGGATATGAAGTAATTTTTTAATTTTTACAAAATTAATTTTTCAAAACTTTAAACCGCTATATCTCTTAAACGGAGCGTCCTAGAGCAAAAAGGACC
>OZ022240.1:29752032-29882032 GCA_963978895.1 Erpobdella octoculata
TTTCAAACAATCTGTCAGACACTTTGCACCGTCTTGGCACTGATATTTGACCCGCACAACTGAACAGTATCTCAACAGCAGCACTGCTTGGTAGACTTGTATTAAACTTAAGAAAAACTCTTGTTATATTAGCATACATGAGCAGTGAGTTTGTTGATGAGTCATTTGAAGCCAGATCTTTGCGTAAAACATTAAACAGGCTGGTTTAATTTTTTTTAGACTTTAACTACTTTTAGGTAGTTAAACTAATTGTAGTTAACTACTCTAAAAAGTAGTTAAACTATTCTTTAACTACCGGTTACTTTCGGGTAGTTAAACTTTTTGCCTTAACTACTCCCTTGTAGTTAAACTAGTAGTTAACTACTAAAGTAGTTAAAAGTAGTTAACTACTGCCCATCACTGTGTATACTGCTGGTTTCAAGAAAAAAATTAATAAAGGATGAAGGAAGTAAAGCATTGGAGTATTTAAACATAAATTGACCAGTTAAAAAAAGATTTATTTGATTGACATTTAATAGACTATGTTCAATAAATTTTGCCTTTGTTGATGCGCTTGGAGGAAGATGAAACATCATACCAACAGCCCGTTTTTGAATTCTTATGAGACCAATCAGTCGTGAAGGATAGTTTGAAGCCCATACAATGTTACCATATGTTAGAAATGGGTATACTAATGGTAGAGCATCAAAGCAGTTATGGTATTAATAAAATGCCTTATTCTAGATATTATACCAATATTTTTTTATATTTTATTTCTGATATTAGTTATATGAAGTGACCAAATCAAATGCTCATCAATCACTACTCCCAGAAATTTGCAAGAAGAGGCACGAGCTATGGAATTATTATTAAAATGTAATGAAAAGTTATCTATTATTTTTTTTCTACTGGAGTGAAATATAATATAGTTAGTTTTGCTAAGATTCAGTGATAATTTATTAGAGGCAAACCATTCAGAAACAAGGATTAATTCAGAATTTATTTTAGAAGATAGTTGATTGAGTTTGGTGCCTGAGGCAAAGGCATTTGCGTCATCAGCAAAGAGAATAAAATGAAAAAAGTAGAAGCTTGGCATAGATCATTAATATAAATTAGAAAAAGTAGGGGTCCAAGAACAGATCCCTGAGGTATACCGCAGGTAATTTCTTTTGTATTCGATTTTGTTCCCATAAAGTGAACTATTTGAGTTCTGTCTTTCAAGTAACTGATGAACCAATTTAGATTATTTTTAATTCTATAATGTTGGAGTTTGTTTATTAAGATAGCATAATTAACCGTGTCAAAAGCCTTAGCAAGATCCAGAAATATACCAATGACGTATTCACCTTTGTCAATCGCCTCAGTGATTTTTGCATAAAGAAGCATTAAGGCCATATAAGTTGAGTGCCCTTTGCGAAAACCAAATTGACCAATGTTAAATAAAGATAATGTATTGAAATGACTATAAAGTCTATTGTACATAACATTTTCAAAAAAGTTTGAAGAATAAGGAAGAATAGAAATAGGTCTGTAATTTATAACTTTGTTTTTTTCTCCGGATTTAAAGAGTGGGACAACCTTAGCCATTTTTAAATCAGTAGGAAAAACACCAGTTTCCAATGAATAATTTATGATTGATGAAAGCAGTGGTGCTATGCAGTTAATGGAAGATTTTGCCATCAACGGGTCTATATCATCATATCCACAACTATGTGATGCTTTTAAATCACTTGCCAATTTAATTATCTCAGATGGGTTTGTCAGAGCAATGTCCATTGATTGAAGAACTGGGTTACTCATAAAAGAGTCAAATGTCTTGTTTACATGATTAATTTTACTTGCTAAATCAGACCCTATTGTAGAAAAGAACTCATTGAATGAGTCAGCAATATCATAAGGAGATAAGATGCAGTGTCCATCTTTTGAGTAAAATGAGTTTACAGAATCACAGGGACTATTATTGCTAATTAGAGACTTAATCAATGCCCAAGTTTTTCTGATGTTACTTTGAAAGAATTGAAATTTAGAAGAATAATATTGTTTTATTGCTGCCAATTTGATACTTTTGAATTTGTTTCTATATGCAGTGAATTTTAATTTATTTTCAAAAGTAGGATTAGCTAGATATTTCTTATATAATAAAGCTTTCTTTTTAAAAGACTTAATCAGGCATGGTGTTACCATTCTTTATGAATATTTTTATATTTATTTATTATATTTTTAAGATCTTTAAAACAATATCTCTAATTAAGCAAAAATTAATGATTCTTAAATATATTTATGTTATGCACATACTAACCCCACAAGAACCTTTTAAAACATATGGATCCTGAGGGTCGTTGAAACCTTCGCAAGTGACCAAAATCTTTCCAAGCTTGTACTTCTTGTCCATTTCCGTTTTGCATTCCCACTTGAAAATATATAAAATATTGATAAATAGATGAAAAAAAACAAGTAAAGGAAAAAACGAGTTTTTCAACACAAACTTTTATTTCAAATACATTCGATTTAAAAATACGAAAGATGTTCAAATTAAGTTTTTTTTATTTTAATTGAATCATGTATTGTCATCTAATATAAAACTATGCTGAAAGGTTCAGCTTCCTAGCTAATCAAAAAGCTGGTTAAATTTTACTTGCAAGATTTGCATACAGAGAAAGCCACACACACACACACACACACAAACAGAGATTGTAACCTAATATAAAATTTGTAACAGGTGAAAAATATAAAAACAAAGTTAATAAGCCAAATTTTTTTATATTATTATAACTCAAATTTTGGAATTAATTTTTTACAATATATTTAATTTTTTTTGCAAAACTAATTATTGCAGGCATGTATACAAAATTTGAAGAAATTTGAAGAAAATTTTTTTTCAAGGAGTGACTCAAAAATTGATTGACAAAAATAGAAACAGAGATTAGAAGTCCTAATAAAAGCATTTATAAGAAAGTAAAAAAACATGCACAATTTCAGTTTATCTAAATAAATTTCTTCTCTTATTATACACCTCCAGCAAATTTATTATAAAATTTTGTACACAAAAAAACTAAACCCATACCTCATGGTAACTTTCTTACACAATGATCACCCAAAAAACATAATTTTTAACAGCTGTCTTTATCATTAGAAAAATGACTTAACTAATATTGAAAACCAAAACAATAAAAACAAAAAATGTTGGTCAAAACAACATTAAATTTATTTTTAATTAATCTAATTATTTATACACTAGCATCAAGGCATAAAAAAAGAAAAAAACACAGAAAAAATATATTTTTGAAATCAGCTTAAAAAAATTGAATTATGCCAAATTTCATTAAAATCAGTGCACTTGTATCAAAAGTATATCGAGTTACAGACAAACAAGCTAGCAAATTATATAAGGAGATAGGTCCTAACTAATTTAACAACTCCGCCTAGGTTTTGCAAGCCAGTACCTAGCCTGGATTGAGAAGTAGGAAAAAGTTAAAAGGATCAAATTTTGATCAACGACTGGAAGTACTTTTTATATCAGTCTTAAAACAGGTAATTAAAACATTATTTAACATGAACTACGATAAAGTTACAAAGAAAAAACAAAACTTTTGAGCAAGAAAATACAAGTATTTTTCAGGTATTAAAAAAACAACAATGTTTTAGTATTATTTATCAGAAAAATGTTTCCATAAAAGTAATACTAATAAATGAACCCAGTGATAATGAGGTATTTTCTTTAATAACGTTAAATAACAAAATATATTCCTACAGAATAAGCTTAAAAAATCTATATATAACCAGGTAGTCCATTCCATTTGGTCCCATGTTAATGCACTGCACAACTTTTGGAACAAAGGCTTGACATTCTGCTGTTCCGCCGACACATCGTAGCTGGAAATAATTATTTTTTTTCAATTAAAACCTATGAATTTTAAATAACTTTGAAAAATAAATACAAAACTCGACATAAAATTAAAAGGTTCCCCTTAGCAGTACCTAGACTCCCAAGCCGAATTTTTTTAAAAATTATGGCTGGCTGAACAAAAAATGTGGCTGATATTCGGCTGAGCCAAAAAGCGCGTAAAGCGAAAAATTCAGATGACAGAACAAAAATGCGGCTGAAATTCGGCTGAGTCGAAAAACCGCGAACAATAAATTAAACAAGTAGTTGTATAATGTTTTTGGGTAGTTAGCAGTATTAATATGACTAAGTCAATATAAATTTGTAATACAACATACTGGAATAAAAAAATGTCATAAAATCACAAATGAAAACTAATTTAATGAAATAATAACAAAAGTTAAAGGCTTCAAGCTTTGCAATCCATTCAAATTCGAGAACAATTCATCATTTATTTCACTCGTTCGAGTAAACAAATAATCCAATTGAGAACCAAACTAAATGACTATGACTACGACTACAAATAATACATTTTATCTGCGGCTGAAATTCGGCTGAGTCGAAAAACCGCGAACAATAAATTAAACAAGTAGTTGTATAATGTTTTTGGGTAGTTAGCAGTATTAATATGACTAAGTCAATATAAATTTGTAATACAACATACTGGAATAAAAAAATGTCATAAAATCACAAATGAAAACTAATTTAATGAAATAATAACAAAAGTTAAAGGCTTCAAGCTTTGCAGTCCATTCAAATTCGAGAACAATTCATCATTTATTTCACTCGTTCGAGTAAACAAATAATCCAATTGAGAACCAAACTAAATGACTATGACTACGACTACAAATAATACATTTTATCTGTAGAGTCTAGAGACTAGAGTAGCTTTAAACGACAAAGTCCATGACCAGACCATACATCCATGATATTGACTAAGAAAATGAACTAAAACGTGCACAGTAGTGCACACACAAACATACTAAAAACACAGTCAGCATCAGTCGTTGATGGAAATTACTGCTTACTGCCCCGTTGCAAATTTATGATTGTCGTGGACATAACAAATTTTGTTTAACTTCACAGCACTCAGCCGAGATCTGCGTGAATTCGCAATCAAACCAGTAATTGAAAACATTGATTCTACTGGCACGGATGTAGATGAACATGCCAGAATGATCTCTGCGAGGCGGCTCATTTTGTGAAACAGAGCAGAATTGATTTTCCAGAACTGCAGCACACAATCAACATCAAAGCGCAAGGACAGATAATGTGCGATCTCCACTGCCATGTCATCGCTATCATCCGTTGCTGCATGTGCAGCTCTCATCTCATTCAGGATCATTAAGCGCAGTTTCTTCTTCTGTTGCACGACGTCACACTGATCAGCATTCCTCTGGGAACAGCTGATTCTTCTTGTCTTAATTTGAGAGTGATCAGCTTTCGATCACAGGCATTCTTGAAAACATGTTGTAATGTGGCTGTTGCCAATTGTCTGTCCACAAAGTCTTTAGTTCCTGGATCCAAGACCTGATGCAGAACAATGTTGTCAGAATCAGAGAAACGATCGTCAACTTTAGCGAGAACAGCCATCTTAATCGCCTTCATGATATCACTTTCATTCTGCTGTAAAAAGCATATCTTCTTAATGCACGTTTTCATCACTGGTATGAGTGACAAGGATGGCACAGAAGAGCTAAACAGTGCAGTAAATTCCTCGAAAGGTCGGAGGAAAGAAGACAATTCGGACAAGAAGTCGAGCTCATCTGAGTGCAATAAAAGTTCTGAATGCCCTATGCGCTTCAGCGGGTTCTGTACTTCATCTCGAAGTCCCAAAATTGAGTCAATCATGTGCAATGTAGAATTCCATCTTGTAGGACAAGATGACTTTAACGACGTGAAATTTGAAGTAGCAGCACTGCTTTTCTCTTCGGAGTCTTCGCTTTAACTTGACGTGTCCAGTGAAATTTGTTCATCGATTTTCCAATACGTCGCTGACTTCAGCCATTGTATTTTGCAATTACCAAACAAAAAATTACCAAAAGTAAGCAAAAAATAGATTGAAATACAACTGTCATTTGGCAAAACACCTTATCTAAACAAGAGTCTTGGACATTCACAGTATATTTTAAAACTTAAAAAAAGAAGATAAACAGTGCCCTTCATTGCAATTGTGAGTACTAAGGGACGCTGCGAAAACAAATGAAAAGCTAAAAAAATGTGTTTTTATTTTAAGCTTATTCGAACTTAACAGTTAATAATATAATAATTTTCAATGGTTATTACAGCTGAATTTTTCTGCTCATTTCTCAAACTAAAACAGTTTGAATAAAATCATCAGCTTAAACAAAATTGATTTCAATTATAATATATGAATTTAAACACAAAACATATAAAATAAAAAGATCATCAATCATTCTACTATTGAACTTCAAACTTAAAAACCTGAGGAACAGGAGCAATTCTTCTTCCAGTTGTGTAGTAACCATTCTGTAGTGTCAACGCTTTGACGTCCCCCAATAACACAGCACCATACTGCTGGGAAAGTCCTATATTATATAAATATAAATTAGTATATATTATAAAATTTGAATATAAAGACAGATCTAGAAACTAAATGATGACCTAACCTAAGTGTTTAACTTACGGCTAAGGCAAAAATATTACCACAATAACAAAATAAAAATTACCCAAGCTGAAAAAGAAGCAAATCAAAAGACAGAGCACGTTATATTTGCTCTGCATTATCTCTTTTCTTGACTATAACTATAAGTTGTAAACACTTTCAGAATCAGTACAAATAATTTCAAAAACTCGTCTTAATAATTATTATCAAAATGTCTACACCAGTCTACACGTCAAATAGCTTATCTACATAAGTATGTAAACACAGCTTTGCAAAGAAATTATACAACCACTGCAATACAAGAAATGGTGCGTACCAAAATACACGTCACCATAGATATATTCATAGATGAATCATGATATATGCTATTTGTAAATATTTTTTTCAATATAATATTTTACTAGTAGTCTTCCGTAAAAATTAAAAAAAATTTATTAAGACTTCCAGTAGCATATTTATAGCAGTGTCGTAGCGACAGAGGGAGCAGAGCATAGATATATAGATATATCTATGGAGCAGAGTATTAAATTGTGATTGTGTGTCAATGCGTCAAAGTTTTATCCACGTTCAACAAATTTTCAATGTGAAATGTGAAAGCAAAAGAAATCGTTAGCAAAAAGTCTTATTTTTTATTATTAACTAGGGGGTACCCGGCGTTGTCCGGGGTTTTTAAAGGTTTTTCTTATGTTTGGCTCTCTCGCTCCCGTTTCCTCCCCTGCTTGTTTTTCCGCTTTTGCTGGCTTTCCCGTTCCGATCGCTTTCCCGCTCCCGGTCGTTTTCCCGCTCCCAGTCGCTTTCCCGTTCCGCTTGCTCTCCCGCTCCCGGTCGCTTTCCCGTTCCGCTTGCTCTCCCGTTCCCGTTATATATATATATATATATATATATATATATATATATATATATATATATATATATATATATATATATATATATATATATATATATATATATATATATATATATATATATATATATATATGTCACGAGGGATGTCACGGGTACCCGAACCCGACTACCCGGTCTTTTTCTGATACCCGAACCCGAACTCGAACCCGAAACTTGATACCCGAACCCGAACTCGAACCCGAAAATGTGAAAACTTGATACCCGAACCCGAACCCGAAAATTTATAAGCCTAATACCCGAACTCGGAGTTGTGAACAAATAAATCTTTATAAAAGCTGTGTCTTAGAGATTAATAAATTACAAGTTTTGTTGACGTAACATATTATACTAATCGCGAGCGTAGAAGTTTTGTATTATCAGCTTTGCGTAACAAATAACACAAATACGTCATTTTATTAGTGATTGTGTAAACTAAACCACTAATCCGTTTGATTATCAGGCCGGACCGAGCCGCGTACGAACTAAAATAATTAAGCCTCCTTTGGTCGAAGAAATCGCGGATAGCCATGACTCAAGGATATCTTGATATAACAAGACATCCTTGCCATGACTCTAAACTTTTTACTTCAGTTATATAACCTTATATTTATTTATTCATATACTCAAAGTTTTTCTGATAACAAAGACCCTTTGTTATAAAGATAATCTTGCATAATCCTAAACTTTAACTGGCAAAGTCTATAAATGATCTATGCGTCACAGTCATTTTATTGGGAAATGTGTAAGCTAGGCTATTAATCCGCCTGATTACCCAACCGGACCGAGCCGCGAAAAAAATTAATAAATTAGAATAATTTAAGAGGTAACGTATTATACTAATCGCAAGCTCTGCAAGTTTTGTATCAAGGATATCTTGATATAACAACTGGATCCACAACCTACTCTAGTAGGCCTAATGTTTTATCGCTTATTATATCATAATTATAAATAAATTGATGTAACAAACTACAAAAGCATAGTAGTTATATCATACTTCTACTAATCTTGATGTAACTATGAAGTAATTGGCTGAACTGTTTAGGCCTACTAGAGTAGGTTGTGGATCCAGTTGTTATATCAAGATATCCTTGTTTTGTATTATCACCTTTGCGTAACAAATATAACACAAATAGGTCATTTTATTTGTGAGAGTGTAAGCTAGACCACTAATCCGATTGATTATCTGGCCGGACCGAGCCAGGAACGAACTAAAATAATTAAGCCTCCTTAGGCCAAAGAAATCACAATATTTGGAAAGCTAAAAAAATAACTTGTTAGAGTTTATTCAATAAGTGTAATGTCCAATGGATGAATTGATCGCTCTCGTTTGTATATGTATATACACTAGGTACATTTAAAATCAATCCAGGAATTTGAAATCATAAGCCAGTACCCGAACCCGAACCCGGTTTTTGGAAAACTACAAACCCGAACCCAAACCCGAAAACCTGAGTTTCACAAACCCGAACCCGAAAACTCGAGTTTTACAAACCCGAACCCGAACCCGAAAACTCGAGTTTTACAAACCCGAACCCGAACCCGAAAACTCGAGTTTTACAAACCCGAACCCGAAAACTCTAGTTTCACAAACCCGAACCCGAAAACTCCAAAAAGTACTATCCGTGACATCCCTAATATATATATATATATATATATATATATATATATATATATATGTCAATACAGGCTCGGTTAAATTTTATAGACCAAGTTTTGTTGCAAACTATTTCTATTATATGAGATAGTTCACGTAATTTAATTCGCCCACGAAGTTGTTCAAAGAACGCCCGATTATACAAATTTTTATTACTTTTTTAACTTGCAATTCTTATGTTATTTTTAATTTATATTTGCTCCTTTGATTTTATTCTTAATTAATACCTTAACTCGTATTTTATTTTGGTTATAATTATATTTATTTTATTTTTGTCTATGTACTTCGACATTTCATTATTTGTTTTTATTCGTCTTTGTTTATGTTCGGTTCCTGTACCGTCCGGCCTTTTGCTTTTTCTGAAGATGGCTGAAAAAATAGCCGAAACTTGCAAGTTTGTGGCTTAGATTTGGGCAAGCCATGTTTTTCTCAAGAACCTATACGTGGCATGTTCTTACGAGGGCAAACCATCCAGTTTGTTTGTGTTGGCTAAAGATGGTCTGACAAAAATTATTGTTTTTTTTTTTAAATTGACAGAATTTGTACATTAAACTTCTAATAAAAAAAAACTAAAATAATTTATAAGGCAAAACAACGTTTGCTGGGTCAGCTAGTATACCTATATTAATCGAAATAAGAAAATACCAACTGTTCTTTGTGAATTCCAAAGGTGTTAATTTACTTAATTTGTTTTTCATAAATCAATATTTGTTTTACTAATTTCACTGCACAAACTCTAATTATTGTGTTGAAGATATCAAGCAAAAATCTTAATTCTCGATGAACGAAAATACATTTGAGTCTAACTTGACCAACAAAACTGTCAACTTTTTGTTTTAAACCTAACACTCTTTGAATATTGCATTCGCGTTTACTGAGGTTGAAGGAGAGTGCATGTTCGTCGTTCTATAGACATTAATCAAATTAAAATTAAGCTATATATATATAACTTACTGAATTGCTCATCCTGCAAGTTTGTGGATTAATTTCAGTTAGACAGTTTTTTTTTTATTATAGTTTAACGTCCTTATACATGGTTTTTTCAGACGGGGAAAAAACATGAAATAAAATGATGAATAAATAATAATAAAATAAAATGATGTCCATTTAAGAGAGTTAGAAGAAAAGTCAGAAAATGTATCTAAAAAATTATTTATCTTCTTCTTCTTTCCCTCTTACGCTGGTTTTTCATCATTGTTGCTATACTCCAGCTGATTCCTTAATCCCGGAGTCAGGGAGAATGGCTTCTGCAGACCTCAATGTCGCAATTTCTCGGTTGTGTTCTTCTCCTCTTTGGTTGACGGACAGCACCTGTAAAATCTTTTGGATCATAGTAATTAGTTCGAGTATCGAACTTGGTTCGGGTGTTTTTTCTATCGTTTTCTTTCTTATCGTTTCCGTCGTTTTGGTAATGTGATGAATCTCTTTTTGGATTTCAAGTGTTTTATCAGTCGATTCGGCCTCTGTGGATTTTTTCTCTCCGATTTTCAGGACTTCTGAGTAGGATTTCTTTCCTGTTGCACTTTTAACGTTTTCCTTGACTTTTTGCCACTTGGGGCATTCCTCGCTGCCTGTCTTGTGGTCCAGAGTCTTGCAGCTGGCACACATATTTTTTGTTTGTTCTTGGCAGCTCTTTAGGTCGTGTTCCCCGGCACACCTAGGGCAGGAGGTTTTGGCCCTGCAGTACTTGGTCACATGGCCAAATTGGTTGCAGTTGTAGCATCTAACCGGGTTGGGGGTGTACTCCTTCAAACGAAAATTAAAAAAAGAAAATCTTACATATTTCGACGGAGTCTGTTTCGGTTCAAAAGTAAGAATAACCGCAGTGGTTTCCTGGAACCTTCCGTCAATTCTTTTCTTTATTCGCACTGCTGCGGTACATCCAGACTTTTCAATAATTACTTCTAATGTGATTTCCAGCGGAACACCGGTAACTATCATTTTGGTTTTCTTATTTAGAGGTTTTTTAAAAACTCTAACCTGGTATCCTCCAAGTTCCTGCAGGGTTTCCAATTTTTCTTTCTCTGTTCTCGAAACTATGACTCGTATCTTTTTGCCTTTGCCGGTAATCACTGGCTGACGGTTCAGGAGTCTTGTTAGGTTGTCTTCAATTTTGAAAGGATCTATCTTCGTAATGTCCGTCATTATCACAAATTCGATCATATCATCGAGTTGGTCCACCGCTGGTTGTTGCTGCTTTTCCTGGGTTTCTTGTTGGCTGAGAACCTTTGGGACTGAAGTTGATTTTCTCAGGTCATCTAGGACGCTAGCGACGAAAATTTCATTTATAATTTTCAGCATCTCTTCGGATGGTGCATGTCTGATGGCAGGTGTTAGCGGTTGCTCTGCAGAGCTGGTTTTCCTCTGGGGAGGAGTTGATTCTTCACTGTCAGAAGCCTGTCTCCATGCTTCTTCGACAATGTCCGTCGAAGGCTTGTTGAACTTTGCCTTCTTTTTTGGCCCCATGGCACTGAGCGAAAATTCACAACACGTGAGTTAACGATAATAGAGATTCCGAGAGCTGGCAACAACATCAACGCGTACCGAAAAAAGGCTGACGAGCGACGTTGTTGTTGTTGTTGTTGTTTATTTAAGTCCTTGTCACTTTTTCAGCGTTTAGGACCACACAAAAAACAAAACAAAAATATTAAAATGAAAATATATAAGTAAAAGTAAAATAATCGTGAAATAAATAATATAAACAGGAAGTAGAGAAAACAGTTACAACATATGAAAACATGGAAAAAAAAAGTCATGAAAAAAGAGAAGAAAAAAAAATAAGTAAATAAAATAAGAATAATAAAAAATAAATAAGTAACTAAATAATAAAAAAAAAATACATAAGAATAATAATATTGGACATGAAGTGTTATTCACAGTTAAATTATATAGTAGAGAATTGGTAATGGTAGTGGGTGAAATGTGGAGCAAAAAGTTAAAGTAAAAAAAAAAAAATAATTAAAATAAAAATTAAAAAATATAAAAAAAAATTAAAAATAAATAAATAAAAATAATAAATAAATATTTACATAAACATTCAAGTTTATCAAGACATAGAAATATTTACACACAGGTCCATATGGATTAATAATATCGAAAGAGTGTTTTCCAGAGTTAAAGTCAAATTAGATCTGGTTCATTTTGTGTGATCCAGTTGAAGATGAGGTCTTGGCATTTTGGGTTGTTTAGGATGGTTCCGATGTCAAAGTCTACTTGTTTCAATATCTTTTTTATTTCCTGATGGAGGGGTGCCCTTGTTCTGCAGCTTGTAAGGAAGTGCTTGACGGTCTCCGGTTCCTGACATGTGTCACAGAAACCTGTGCTGTGTTTCCCATAGACTTTGAGGTTGGAGTTTAGGAGAGTGCAGTTGAGTCGGAGCCTGGAAATGATGACTTCTTTTTTTCTATTCATGTCTTGGAATTGTGAGTGGAAGGAGGGCTGAGGATTTAGTTCTCTGTGATGGCTGTTCTGATACAAGTTTCGCCAAATTGCTTTCCATTCTTCAAATGTTTTTGTTTTTATGATATTACGAATATCATCAATGGTGTGTGGAACAGTAATTTGTATGGTGGGATGATCGGTTGCTATTTTAGCAAGTTTGTCTGCAGTTTCGTTTCCACGGATACCAATGTGGCTGGGTATCCATATTATTGTGCATGAGACTCCGTTGGTTTTGAGAGTGGTCTGACGAGCGACGGTTTTTTTTTTTTATTTTTTTTTTATTATAGTTTAACGTCCTTATACATGGTATTTTTAGACGGGAAAAAAATTATAAAAATAATAATAATAAAAATAATAAATAAATAAAATTAAAACAAATAAAAATAGAGATATTGTCCTTTTAAGAAAGGGAAAAGAAAAATGTTAGAAAATATATCTAGAAAATTCTTTATATTCTTCTTTTCCCTTCTTTTCCTTTGTCATGTCATTTTCGCCATCTTCAGCCTGAAACCTTAATCCCGGGATCAGGGAAGATGACTTCTTTCGGAACACTTCTGGTCGGTTGATGAATGCTGGACTGCTTCGTAGAGGGAGTCAGGTTATCTTTATCGGTCTTCATTGGGGTGTTCCGAGGGGAAGGCATCAATCACACCCCTCCCAATGATTTTCTTTGGATTTCCATTCTTCCAATCTTTGAAGAGTCCAGGTCCTCATCGTGGCTTCATCCGGATCATTTTTTCCTGTGTTGGAAGGTTCAATTCAAGGTAGCTTCAAGGTTCAATTCAAGGTAGCTTGTTGAACTGCATCGTAGCGGGGGTCAGGTCGTCTTTATCGGTCCTCATCGGTCCATTATAGGGCTGGCATAAATCACGTCCCTCCGATGATTTCCTTCCGATTTCCAGTCGTCCACGCTTTGAAGAGCTCGTGTGTATTGGAACCTGTTGTAAAGTGACGTTGAGTTCTTTCGATCATGATTGTCATGTCATCCTCGGCTGTCATTGGAGAAGGAAGGGCTGAAACCTAATCCGCTGACTCCTTGGAATTCATTTCTCCCATGATTGATTGAACCCAGCGTCGTCGTTGAATGTTCGGTTGCATCGCGGCAGGAAGCAGGTTGTCTTCAGTCGTCCATGGAGAAGGGTTGGGCACACAACCCCAATCCGCAGACCACCTTCGACTTCCAGTCTTCCTCACTTGATGAATCTTGAGTCGTCATAGGAGGAGGGGCTGGGCATGAATCAAGCTTCACTCCGGTGGCTACTTTCAGATTTTGGATCTTCAACGCTTTGAAGAATCTTCTCTGCGTTGAAGAGCCCATGTTGGTCTGACGTGATGATGGACTGCTTCTCTCCGGGCGACTGTACTTCTGTATCCGTCATTGGTAGGGGCATGGGTAGCGAAGCCAAGCCTCAGACCGTCGGTTGATTCCAGAATTCGCACTTGAAGGGTCCATGACATCTTCGTGAACTACTGTTCTCCGTTGCACTGTGTTGTTTAGCTGCATCGCCGCGAGCATCGGGTAACTTTAGTCGTCATTGGAAAGGAGTGATAATCTTCCCCAGGCATCCTCAGTCTCCAAGAGTTACCTTGATTTTCGCGTAGAAGATCCTGGGTTGAAGGGCAAGCTCCAAACTTCTGAGTACCTTCGGAAACCTTCAGCAGCGCGACGAAACAACAAAACAACTCTTTCGAAAACGAACCGTATTATAAAAACACACAGATAAACATCTACTAAAACAACTGGGAGCGACGATAATACGTCGACCAATGCGCCCTACTGCAATTGCAAAGGAACGCACGGCTTACGCACCATCGTCGCTCCCGCACGGCGCAGTCCGACGAGCAACGGGCTTTTTTTTTTTTTTTTTTTTTTTTTTTTATTATTGTTTAACGTCTTTATACATTGTATTTTTAGACGGAACATAAAAAAAAAGAAAGAAGGAAAGAAATACAATAAAAATACAATAAAAATAAAAATGTCCATTTGGAGAGGGAAAAAGAAAAATGTCAGAAAATATATCTAAAAAATTCTTCATCTTCTTCTTCTTCCCTCTCTTTCTTTGGATGCACATCATTGTTGCCATTCTCCAGCTGATTCCTCAATCCCGGAGCCAGGGAGAATGGCTGCTGCAGTCTTTGAAGCTGCAATTTCTTGGTTGTGGTGTTCGTCTTTTTGGTTGACCAACGTGGACAGCACCTGCAAAATCTGATCAATCATGGTTAGCAATTTAGCAACCGTGTCTGCCTCTGGTGTTTTTCCTGTGGATTTCTTTTTCAGGACGTCAGTCTTTTCGGCAATCCTAGTTATTTGTTTTTGAATTTCAGGTGTTTTGTCTTTGATCTCGGCCTCTGTAGTTTTTTTAAAACCGCTTTTCAGCGCCTCTGAGTATGTTTTCCTTGATGTGGCAATCTCGATAGTTCTTTTGGCTTTCTGCCACTTGGGGCATTCTTCGCTTCCTGTCCTGTGGTCAGGAGACTGGCAGCTGGCACATATCTTTTTAGAAGGTTCTAGTTGTGGCGTTGAGCAGTTTTTTAGCTCATGCTCTCCGGCACACCTAGGGCAAGAGGTTTTGGCCTTACAATATTTAGCCACATGCCCGAATTGGTTACAGTTAAAACATCTAACTGGGTTAGGGAGGTACTCCTTGACCCGAAAGTTCAAAAAGGATATTTTAACATAGTTCGGAGGATTCTGATCCGGTTCGTAGGTAAGGATGACCGCGGTGGTCTCCTGAAACCTTCCATCAATTTTTTTCTTTATCCGCACTGCTGCGGAGCATCCAGAGTTTTTTGTTATGATATCTATTGAAATTTCCAGTGGAACACCGGTAATAATCATTTTTATCTTCTTAATTAGTGGTTTATTTAGTACTCTAACCTGATATCCGGCTATTTCTTGTATGTTTTTCATTTTTTCATTTTCAGTTCTTGACACAAGGACTTGAATCTTTTTTCCCTTGCCGGTAATCACTGGCTTTCGGTTCAGGTATTTGGATAGGCTGCCTTCGATTTGAAAGGGATCTATCTTGGTCATATCCGTCAAGATTAAGAATTCGATCAGTTCATTGGGTTCTTCTGTCGTTGGTTGTTGTTGCTTGTTCTGTTGGCTGGGTCCTGTTTTGACTGATGAAACGCTCTTGAAGCTTGCCAGGATCTTTGCAGGGGTGAAGGTTTCAGCAATGATTTTCTCTATGTCTAACGGTAGTGTTCTGTTGGCGGCAGATGTCAGCGGTGTTTCTGCAGAACTGGTTTTCTTCTGGGGAGGAGTAGATTCCTCACTGTCGGAAGCTTGAGCCCATGCTTCTTCGATGATGTTTCTCGAAGGCTGGTTAAACTTTAACTTCTTTTTCGGCCCCATGAGACCGGCGACACTTTACAACACGTGCAAGAGAGCGATAAAACAAGATTCGGAGAGCTGGCAACAACATCAACGCGAACGAGAAAAGGAGCATCACGAGCGACGGGCGAACTCACTCGTTATAAACCCGGCAGTGAACGAGCGCACCGACCTGGTTGAGAACGCAATTTTCAACACGCCCACTATCGACGGGAACGTTGCCAGTTAGACAGTTAGATTAACGCCAAAAATGTGTCCTTCTTTTTTTTATCAATTCCGTAAACTCAATAAATCCATCGAATTCTTTATAAGCAGCAACGTCGTTTTTACTCCAACCGCTGACGTCTAAATAACAAATATCTGCATTTTAAATAAGTCATTGATTTTAGAATTACGAATCTTGTATTTTGTTCCACGATGCGATGTGATCAGTATTTAATTGAGATTTTTTGTCAATCAAAAGTTTAGCAGATACAAAGTTAAATATTTGCATTGGATTGAGATTTAAAAACATTCAGAACATTTAAAAGTTACGTCACTTGCGCTTAGAAAAAAACTTCTGACAGTTTTGAAAATTTCCAAATGTTAGACTTTCATAATCAGAATAAAACTCGCATTGTGTAACACCATTTGATACTCGGGTTGTTTGAATTTTCAGAGCAAAGAATTTCACATTTCAAGCTTGCCACACGTAAATCGTCAAGGCCGGATTAACCACTAAGCTGATAAGGCTATAACCTGAGACCCTGGAAAATATCGTCCCTAAAAATGTTAGCCCTGAAAACATTCGTCCCTGAAAATATCAGCCGCGAAAAATATTGGCCTTAAAAAATACCAACCCTTAAAATATCAGCCCTGAAAAATATCGGTTCTCATTGATGAAGTTATAGCTATTATCTGTCTATATATTGATATTCTTGTTCAATAACCAGTAAAAGCAGAGACTAGGAAAAAGACGCTAATTGCTAGAATGGTAATATTTTAGTCATAATGTGGACCCAATATACTACTTATACGGTTGAGCTCGAAGTTCGAAACAAAAAAGACTGTTGAAAATGCGAATGATAGTGACTGAAAAAGTTTGGAGGCTAGCCCACATAGGAAATAGAAGAAAAAGAAAGAAAGAGAGAAATAAAGAGAAAAAGAAAGAGAGTTTTTTTAACATGTTATTGATTTTGATGTGTTTTGTTTTGTTTGCTATCATATATATATATATATATATATATATATATATATATATATATATATATATATATATATATATATATATATATATATATATATATATATATATATATATATATATATATATATATATATATATATATATATATATATATATATATAAGTCTGGCGTTCGAGGTTTGGTTCGTTATGACCAGTGGCGGATCGAGAATTTTATTAAAGAGGGCGCATCCATGAGTGCCCGCCCATAGGGAAAAATTGTTTTTTGAAAAAATTGTTTTTTTTATTATTATTTCAATGAACAAAGAAGCAACAAATTAAAAACTTTTAATAAATTGCTTAAAAAATCAATAGCTCATAATTTGCTGGTACATTAATTGTTGACACGAATATGAGAAACAAGTCCGTTCACATTAGCCCGGATTTGACAGAGCATGGATTCCTATATATTAGCTCTTATATAGGAGTCCATGGACAAAGGCAGAAAATCAATTAGACTACCAGTTGAGACAAGAAAGAAATAAACTCAATGCTCAAATTGGTAATGATTCGCTTTTTCAATATGGCATCCGTGGCAATCAACTGCACAAATTCAAGAAAGTCCAATAATTCATTTTTGCAAACACAGAGAAGACACCACCCCCAACAAAATGAGCCAGCCCAAGACTTCTCCGCCTTCATCGTCTCCAAATCACTTTCGGTTTTGGTCTAACAACCCATGCTCGTTCAATAAAGAAAAACGCGACGAGCTCACAGCAAGAATAGCAGCTCTCGACCAATTGCTTCGACCACACGTCATGTTGTTTGTGGAAACATTGTTTAACAAATTTTTAGACATCTCTAGCTATCAACTGCACCGTAAAGGCAGAAAAAGGAGCGTTGGAGGAGGTGTTGCGATCTACGTTGAAGATGAAGTTGTGACAAGTGAGACCGGCATTCATCAGCTCAACTCTTCAACTATTGAACAAGTCTGGCGAGTCATTCGTTTCGGTGGAGAAACTTTCCTCATCGGTTGTTTATTTCGTTCTCATGATTTGAAAGACGACTACGCTGCTCGTTAATGTTGCTCTACGGTGATTTTAATTTCTCTCACACAAAGTATGATCTGATCGACGTGGTTGGTGGCGTGGCAACAGTTGCCCATGTAGGTAACAAAAAAACTAGTGACATTAGATTTCAAGAGTGCTTCAACGACTGGCACCTTACAGACTGTAATGACTAAATTGTAATAAGTATCCGTCAAATCTTAAAAATAAAAATCAAAATGTCAACCAACTTACTCAAACTTAAAAAAAACACACCAGAAGTATACCAAGTCAAGTGAAACATTTTTTTTGGTATCTAAGCTACTTATTACAATTTAGGAAACGTGACACTGTAAGTTACAGTGCCTTACACAGCTTGTCAAGTTTCCGACGTACCGCAATAATCGTAATGTTGTACTTAGCAGCACTCTTGACCTCATTATCACTAACGACCTCAACCAAGCTACCAAATTAAATGAGACTGACTCGCTTGGAAATATATGCCAATGGGTCAAACCCACTGCTTTATAACCAGTCGGTTTGCTGTGGCCGGTCTGAACAACTCACCTGTCTCTTCGCCGCACAAACGTTTCATGTGGAGCCAAGCTGACTACAATGCGTTGTCATCTTTTATTTCAAACACCGACTGGGAAAACTTATTTGATGGCCTTTCAGTACCTGACATTTATCAGCTTTTTATCGACCGATACAACGAAGCGGTTGCACTACACATTCCATCTACAACAACTATATTTGTCAAGAAAAAAGAACATTGTTAATGACGATGTGCGATGTAACACTTTGAATCTATAATGTCACTGCTTGCAATATTTTGCTGGTTCTTTTAGGGCAGAAAATCTATTTAATCAGACAAATAAGCAATAAATGATTTTAAAGTGAAAATTTTTAATACTAAATAGCAGTCGACTAAATTTGAAAACCACCTGGTTTTTAATCATCTAAAGAATATTCACTTAGATTTCACTGTTGTTCAACTTGTTTTTGGAAGCATCACACTAAAATATCGAATATTTTTGGCAGCTCATCTGAAACTTGATGACTTTTATAAAAAAAAAAAACAGTTGCATTTTTACCGAATGTTATTTCTTGAGATTATAAAGTCTGTTGTCGTGAATACATTAAATTAAAATAAGGTTAAAAAACAAACCTGATTACTTTCTTCAATTTGATTTCTAGAATTTTTTTCAACCCTAGCCATAACAGTTTGAGCCCTCTTGAAAACAGGGCCAGGGAGTCGAAGTCTCCCAAAAACTTTCCCCATGAGAACTACGTTAATGCAAAATTTCTTCCAGATGGGTGTAGGTGCAGTGGTATGGAGTATGTATAAAGAACATATATAAGCAAATACACACATTGTTCTTTAATATGATAGATCGGTTATATATGTAAACGCTTTTTAAATGCAAAGATTTTTAAATAATAACAGGTAAAAATGGTAAAATTGATAAAAAAGTATTTCTAAATTAGAAATTCAAACATTAGAATGACTTCGATAAAAAATTGAAGCAAAAAAACTTTTCAAAAATAAAAATTAAATGGAAAATATAAAGGTAAAGGTCGTACATTAAAGCGCAACTTCGTGAAATACATCTCTCACTCTGTGACGTTGTAATATTTATTTTGTTTATAAACCGTTATTCGACAGTCAAATCGTTATCAATATGACTAATAATATTAATAATTTCGCCACGGGTTTTCATTTAATTATCTTAACTGCATTATCATTTATAGCTTTTGTTAAAAGTGGAAAGAAAGGTTCAGACTTAAATTTTTCAGGAGAATTATTATTAAATTCGTTGTTTGATACTTGTCTTTGTTAGGCTTTTCTGTTTTTATTTTATTAATTCGAATCTATATAATGGAATTATGAGCCTAGACCTTATTTTTACTTCAATAATTGCTTAATAACTATTATCATTGATTTTTATCTACCAAAACTGCTGATAATTAAAATGATATTATTGTGTTTTATCTATTGTGATTTTGATTGGTAATTGACTAAAAAGCTTGTAAAGCTTGTTGCTGCCGAATTTTTAATAATATTAATAGTAACAAGATTATTATAGTTATACTGTCAAACATGGTTGAGCATCTCAGTCAAATCAGGTCGGTTTGCCAACTTTACGTTTCCATAACAGAGAAAGTGGTTTAGATGAGAAAATCAAGCCTTGGATATTTCTTGCAGCTACTACGGGTTTGAATCGGTATTTTAGTGACTTTAGAGCGTCCCGGTAATCACACATTATAATATACTTAAGTGCACAAAGCTTATATATCACAAACACGGAACGTATCAGTTTAAATGATCTACATAATGAACGAACTACAAGCTAACGTGAAAAACAAGTAAATTAAAAACGAATTTTTAAAACCAATGCTCTTATATGTAATTAAAACACAAATTTTGCAATCAATTTTTTCTTATATTACTCTTTTATTTTATATTAAAGTCGAAATATCTTAATTATATCGAAATATCGAAATTAATTAAAATTAACTAAATTAATTGACTTATTGTAAAACTAATAATTGAATATTGCATTGTCTTCTATTTTGAGCATGTATGCAAAATTTGAAAAAAATCTATCATCAGGAAGTGACTCAAAAATTGATTGCAAGATTTGAAACAGACAGAGAAACAAACAGACAGACAGAGAAACAGAGACGACGAGTTAATAAAAGCATTGGTAATAAACGATTTTTTTAAGATATCAAGAATGAAAGCACTATAGCACGCACCATGTGCGAGAATGGAAACAGCAATTGTACAAAACTTAGTTACGAATTTGAACAATTCTATATAATCAAAAAGATTTCTTTCACACCACAAAATGGTAAACAATTTAAATGACTTTAATACGTTTTTTTAGCCTTGTAGATTTGAAAATGACTCTAAGAAAAAATAACTTGAAAATTTTATTTCTGACAATGATCATCTAAATTATAATTTGTTTAAACTGAAAACATTTCATTTGCATGGATTAGGGGTTCCAGTCCTTCCTTAACTGGTAAGCGCTAAGCCCGTCATCATGTTGCAGATCCATTATTTTAGTTACGTTGAGAAGTCGATTTTGATTTGGTTAGCTCAGAAGATTTGATGGCAGACAATTTGTTCTGTCAGAATCTAGCTTTTCTAATTACATTTTAGCATTAAAATTATGTTTTGCTAACAGCTTCAACAAATTAAGACATTTTCCAGACTTCGAGTTCTGACCTTGAAATCGTATCATTTCTATCTCGAGATATTTACAACAATTAATCATGCATCTTACGTGTTGACAATTGTGTTCAACCGGTAAATTTTAGATAGCAGCATTTTTCTTGACAATCTTTTCCCCACCATGTATCCGCCGGATACCAAAAACTACCTTTTCAGAGCTAACATTCTCCGGGTTAAGATCATGCCTGCTCAAGTCTCGTGCGCCAACGTCTGTTTTATGCAACTCGGTCTTGGTCTATAACGCTGAGGTCTTTGGACTGCCAAATAGAATGCAATATATGCAGTACCAAAAACGATTTTTAATGCTGTATAACAGCAATTTCTTGCTCTTGTAAGTTTAATCAGGTAATTTTGTTCTAAACCACGTTATTGAAAATTTTCTGTCGCTAGCTTTTTAAAAATTCACTCTTTGGTTGCCACGAATTTTTTTTAAATAACTGAGTTATTGTTTGAGAAATCAGTCGCTTGCTTGCATACCTGGATGGATAACTGTCGTTGTAAAAAAAAAGTTTGAGACAACCAGTAACTACTTAAGCTAGGACACATTTGAAAAGCAGTTCACTCCGCTGTCCCACCACAAGCAGTCCATTGTACCTAGTGTATATTTCCCCCCATAAGCTCAACTAGGCGCATCATGCGCTCACTCCCCTATGGGACTGGGGTCCTTGGCATGGATTTACAATTAGAACTTTCAATAAACTTCATTCAATTATTTGATTAATTCTATAGGATCACCGTGATATTTTATAAACAAAAATCTGTTTTAAATATTGATAATAACAACTATGATATTTTTAATACAAAAAATATTTATAAACTGTAGCTAATATAACAGAAGTTGCGTTGAGGAAAAACTCACGGAATGGTACGACTTACCAATGTTTAAACCTTATCTATTGGTTCGGCTGTTTTTTCACAAGTGCTTTTCGTTATATTGATATTGAATTTGAAAATAACGCTGACCTGTTAATTGCTGAAATTGATGCTGAAGGTTGTTTTTATTTGGAATGTTATAGGAAAGTTATTAGATTTTCTAAGTAAATAAGTTTTAAAGATTAATTATCATAAATTTTAGATGTTTCAGCAAACTATTTTATGGGTTGCATAAACTCAAAAGAACACTTTATTGGAAAATTTTTTATACTTGCTAAGTATGACTCCTGTTGGAATTTATGTAAGGCGTCATCGAAGTTTATATATGAGGTTTGTTTAAAAAAATATGTAAATATGGTATTGTAGTTGAGTAAAATAACTGATAATATAATTTTGCTTCTAAAGGCTTCTATGTGTTATTGCTTAGAAGACGAATACAACTATTCGACTCTGCCATGGTCAAATTGCATATCGTCTGAAAAAGTGTATTATGTTTATTCAGGTTTTTTATATTTATTTTGAAGCCTATACAAACACAAGGTTCATTACAACATTTTTAAAGTATTCAGTTTTGGTTTATTTTAGTTTATTTGTGTAAATACTGTTATTAATTGCAAGCGACGAGATGCATACAAGCTGGATATTTCCTCCAACGCACTCAGACACACGCTGTCTCACGTTGTCAATATCCTCAAAAGGACAGTCGTCAGCGTACAGATGTTATTTGAAGACGTTTTTGACCATTAGTTTGGTAATATTTTTTATGTAAGCCGTAAATCCCAGTGGTTCCAGAAAGAGCTGTCGTTTTTGACAAAAAAGCCCGCGCCAATATCGGACCGATACCTCGGTGTCCGATTGGCCCGAAAACATTGGTAAAGAATAGCTTCAAGAAACGAATTTTCACTAATTCTTGCCCTGTTAAATCACAGTTTCTTATTGTCTTCAACGAATGGTGAAGACAATTTAATTGCATAAATTATTTATTAAAAGCATAAAGAATAGTTTTGTTTAAATTACCTATCAAACTCGCATTCTTTTCAGTTGCGCTTGAGTAATAGTAATAACTAGCATTTGACGCACTGGCGCGTCTAGAAGGTAAATGTAACTGTGAAGTTGATTATTTTATTTTTATTTTAACAATAATGTTATTCAAAGTAAGATTAAACCAAGTGTAGTCTTATTCTATTTTGTTTTCATTGTTCCTGAATTTTTGCAAGCTAATGTAGTCAATTGAGCATGCCGTATTTTGTTAGATGTCTATCGACAGTGCGGTGAATGTAAACCAAGAATAGCAATAATATTTTAGTCCGTCAACGAAGTCAGATTTGCACATATCGAGTTCCACTTATAGCGAATTTGCATATATCTATAACGAGTTCCATTAATAGCATAATGTTAAAAATACCGAATAACTAAATACAATTTGTTATTTTCAAGTAAAATAAATAAATTTAATTAAAACCCCTTAATTGTTCGTAAATCATGCGACGATCGACGCAAACACGACGGCTGCATTGGTAATTGAGAGTGGTAACATGGCGGCAGACTGGCGACAACATTTCTATTGCAATAATGGGCTAAGCGCAATCCAGTTATATTATAGAGATCAGTGACGAGTCACTAAACAGTGAACCTTATTGCGAACCAATGTGTAAAGGCGAACTTAAAGACAGAACGCAAACAAATATATAATTTTCAATAAATTTATTCTAAAATGTTATAAAATAAAAAATTGCAATTAGAACCAAATAATAAAAATAATTTTCTCAATTCTTACAAAAACCGCATTTGAATTTTTTTCGGAATGGCACCTATACACTCAGAGTGGTACCATCGCGAACACTCGTCACAACCTGTCCAACGAATTTGACTTTCATCCTTTCTATGTTGGTTTTTTTGCGGAGGAACACTGGAGTTGCACGAATTGTTCCATCAATTTCTTCCGAATCAGAGTGATTTATCGTAGCCAAAGCTGCAATGAGATCTTCATCATCACCATTGGCTGAAGTTGAAGGCTGTGTATGATCACTTTGAGTGACAACAACAACCAGATCTGTAATGATGAGTTCTTCAGCATCGCCAGCTTGAAAAATTTCAACGTCTGCAGGACGTGGATTTTTTCTTCCTGCTGTTCGTTCGGGCCGTTTGCGAGTGTTTTTACGCAATTGTGTTAAATTAATTTTATTTTGCTTGGCTCTTGCTGTCCAATTGCCCGTCGTGCAGCGAGAATATGGTAGCATTTCCCAACAGCTGGACAAGAGCATGTGGCCGAAGGAAATAGTTTCACAACATGCGGTTCACTGGATCCATTCACAACAAAAACAAGTTTGACATCCAGTCTCCAGTAAGATTTTGCCTTGCTGGATGATTGTATCCACTCGGGCGGCGGAACTATACTGATAAGTATGTTCGTCGCTAATCGGACTGCGATTCAATGCGTTAAGGGCAAACTGAAAAACAGAACGCAAACAAATATTTAAAACATTTATTTTAACATTTAAAAAATTCAAAGATTGTCAATTAAAACCAAATCAAAAATATTATTACATATCGGAACAAATAAAATAAATAAATAGCGAACATTACTGCCAGGGCTGATCCAGAATTTTGTTAAGGGGGGGCGCATCCAACATGGGCACCCGCAGGAATTTTTGCAGAGGGGTGCAAGCATCTTATTTTTTCTTTTCGCCTCTTCTCTCATATTCTCTCTCAGTTTTTTTTTATTTCCAAAATTGTGTAAGGTCTTGGGGCTCAATTGAGCCCCAAGAAAATTTTTAAATTTTTGTTTAAAATTGGGCATAAAGAGTACAATTTTCAGTTAACTTTTTTTTATGTTTTACATCATAATAAAAATTTCAAAATGTTTTAAAAACACGCTGAAAATTACAAAAATGCTTTAGTTGGAAAGGTTTATATTTCCTACACAGCCAAATTGTCATTGTTGATAGAAATTTGTGTACCTTTAAGGCTTTGCAGACAAATTTGGAAAAAATGTATGAAAATGAGAGGGGACAATCAAACAAAAGTCATTCATCAGTAAAAGCCCACACTAATGTTTTTTGGAGGCCCATTTACACAACAGCCCCAGCACTGCCAATTGTTACACCTAAGTTTATTAGCTAATACATGCTTAAATAAATATTATACTTAAAATAGGCGCTGGTGGCAGAGCGGTAGAGCGTTCGCCTGTCGATCATTAGGTCGGCTGTTGAAGCCTCACGGCGTAACTCCCTTAAGCAAGGAGTTCACTCACATTGCTAAAGGGATACGCGCCTATAAATGGCTGCCTCTGCAAAAAAACCCTTCAGTGGCCTTGAAGTCCTTTAGGATTTACGCCACTCAAAATATTGTCAAACATTAAATAAACCATTTAACTAGTGGTGGATCAGTTATTCTGAATAATTTTCTCAAATCAAAGTGTTCAGAGAAACGTGAATGGAGTAAAAAGTAGAGCTTCGGGGGATGCATCCTCAAAGATAATGATAATGATGATATTGATATAACAATAGAAGGAGTCACAGTTGTTACAATTAATTATAAATGTTTTAATTATAAATATTTAATCTATTTATGTCTAAAAAAATTTAAACTATAAATCCAGGGGGGCGGCAAGTGCCCCTTCTTGCCCCTGCTTGCGGTCACCCATGGCATCCATGATTGCCCGCCCATAGCGGCGAGAAACGTCCTCCCTCCTAAAAAATTAATCACATTTTTTATACCACTGTTTTCAAATTTATTCCTGTATAATTGATTTGCCCCCTTATACTAAAATTTAAAATCTAACTACCTAATAATGGTAAAAATGTGTGTGCTATAAATGGATTTTTTTTTATAATAGTTTCTAGTCCTTTACATCACGTGTTTTAAGACTGAAAAGGCTGTGTAGGAAGCACCTAAGTATTTCATGCATAGATCATATTTGCTCTTTCAACTGTCCCTCCTCCTTTATCCAGGCTTGGGACTGGCTCGCAATTAGCGAAGCGGAGTTGCTATAAATGGAAATCCATCCATGTTTTTATACTTGAAATTAGCGTGTACATTGATTGAGAGCTTAACTCTTTAATAAATTTACTTTTATTTAAAATTGATTTTATTTATAAGTTTATTACTTAATATTATGTACATAATTTAAATTTGTTTAATAATTTGTTTAATGTGAATTATTTTTAACTATTCCACAATGGGGGCGCGTGTCCCCCTCGCTTCCCTGGATCCGCCCGTGATTACTGCGACCCATTGTGTAGAAGCGAAACTTAATGCGATTCTTTTTGCATTGTAAAACGCGAACCGCGTCGGTCACGTGCTTCTTTGTTAACCAATCACTGAGCGAGTCCGCGTTTTTGAGGTTCGCCGTTCGCGATTTACAGACACCCCACAAGATTGAAGTTGGAAAAACCCGAAAAAGAAGTCGAACATCAAACAGTGCTTCTCCTGAACGTTAAAAGAAACGGACAGTTACAGAGGTATTTTCAGTTTCTCAGTCAACTGCTAATATTTTGATTAAAAACTACATCATACACGAAATGAGACCTCTTTCTACGGTTGAAAAACCAAAATTTAAAGAAATGATTAAAGGTTTGAATCCATCAATCAGTTTGATGAGTCGCCAAACTCTCGCAAAAAAATATAAATGATGATTTATTGCAATTAAAAAATCTTATAAAGAAGAAGTGCTCGTCAATTGAATATCTGTGTACAAAGGCTGATATTTGGTCATGCCAGAAAAGGTGTGACGTGCCATTGGATAAATGATGATCTAACGCGGAGTTCCTGCGTGCTAGCATGCAGGCGTTTCAAGGGCACTCATACGACAGCATTGCCGAATTCTTGCAAGATGTGTTTAATAACTATGGATTTCGACAACAGCAGCTAGTTGCAACTGTTACTGACAACGGTTCAAATTTCGTTAAATCTGTCAAGGTCTATTCTGATTTGAACACGGATGCACAAGGCATGTTAGCAAGCAAAGACTTTGAAACAAAGAATGAGTGACAGTAACATTGACAGCGAAAGTGAGTGTGAAGAAAAACAATTTGATGGTGATTTTGAAGTAGTCGAAGTGTTCGGTGTGTTGGATGCAGAAAATGAAGAACTCGGAATATTTCTCCCTCCTCACTACCGATGTGCTGCACACACTTTAAACTTAGTGGCCAGTCATGATGCAGTTGAGTCGTTGAAAGACAATCAGACATACAGGAGATTCTACAATTTTGCCTTGGGAAAATTTAGCGCATTATGGAATGCTTCTGGCCGTCCAAAAGCTGCTGAGATTGTCAAAAATATTTGTGGGAACCAATTGCTTCAACCATGTGCAACTAGATGGAACTCACTCTACAACTCTGTGCAGCGTGTAATTGAAGTTAAAGCCAATCTAAAAGTCGTATTTTCGAGTTTGATGATACAAAATTTGAACATTGTTGAATTAGATTTTTTGGAAGAACTTATACTTGTTATGAAACCATTGGCCACAGCTTTAAAAAAGTTCCAAGGTGAAAATGAATCTTCTCTGGCTTATCTGATGCCGTCTATCTTGCGTGTTGAGCAGTTTATTTTAAATATTTCATCAACACTCCGACATGCACAACCACTTGCGAAATCGAATTTGAAAGGCTTACTATCGCGATTTTCTAAACATTTGCAGTTTGACTCTGAAGTTGACAATTTCATTTTAGCATCAGTTACACACCCATTTTTCAAAATGAGATGGGTTCCAGAAAACCTCAGAAGTCGTGTTCACAAACTGTTTATGGACACTTTTCGAACTTTCATTCTTAGGATGTGGTGATAGATTCCCATTTAAAGGAACAAGATGAAGAAGACGATTTTTTCTTCTTTGAATCAGCTACATCCGTGACAGCCAACAATTCAGAGGCCACAGCATTTTTGGAAAACATGTGTAATAACTTGAACACGTTAAAATTATACCCTGTGGTTTTAAACATGTTTAAGCGGTACAACACTGTCATCCCATCTTCGGCTCCAGTGGAACGCCTGTTCAGCACCGGGGGGGATAAATAATGACCCCTCACCGCAATCGTTTGACTGATGAAACTTTTGAACAATTACTAATTTTAAAAGCAAATTCTCAGTTTAAAAGTTGAATCTGTTTATCTGTTTATTTTATTGTAATACAAGATTTACCCTATTGACTTGTTTTTGTTAAAAAGTGTTTGAGATGCGTGTTGATGATGCTGATGTATCAGCATCAAGTGTTATAAAACGTATTTTAGTATTTTGCAGTAAAATACTTTAATGCATTTTGCATTTTATATTTGAAATATATAAAAAACAATTTGTATTTTGTACTTAAAATAACCAACACTGATATATATATATATATATATATATATATATATATATATATATATATATATATATATATATATATATATATATATATATATGTTGTTACATTTGTATATAATGAATTTAAATTTTATCTTAATTGTATTTTAATTCCTTTCAATTAGTTGTATCTTTTACCATTTAGTCACTGCATTTTATTTTAAAAAAGTTAAACGGCTCTGATGATGGCAAAAAATTGCCGAAATAGATCTATTAGCCTATAAGATTATGGAGTTCGTGTTTGTTAATAAATTATTTTTAAACCGATTTAGAGTATTGGAAAAAATTAAAAATAAAATCGATTCAGCCAAGTGCGCCACTTTTTTCAATCGAGTTTGCCTAAAAGAATATATATATATATATGTGTGTGTGTGTGTTATTTTATCTTTCTTACAAATGTACCGTTTCCTTTAAAAGTGACTTCATCAAATGTCATAACCTAAATTACTTTCATCAAATATCAATTTAGTTGTCGTCACTTGCTAAATAAAACTTTACATTAAGGATAAATTGACGGAGAGCAAGCAGAACGTGAAAACAAACGGAAACGGGATAGTAAACGGGAACAGGAGAGCAAAGCACAAGGCTCAGTTTTGGGCCCACTTCTCTTCTCTTTGTACATGGAGGGGAATGGAAGTGTCTTCTAAAAATACCATCTCAACTATCATCTCTACGCCAACGACACCCAGATCTACGGGCATTGCCTTCCGGGCCAAACTGCAGATCTGTCTGCAAAGATGTCCGCTTGTGTCACGGACGTCGGTCGTTGGCTTTCACGGAGTCGTTTGCAACTCAACCCGGATAAATCTGAGGTTTTGTGGTGTTTGTCAGAGCGCTTCATCCATCAAATTCCAAATAACCCTATAAACATCTGTGGTGTTAACATCAGCCCTTCATCCGCAGTTAGAAATTTTGCAATCTTCCTAGACTCTGATCTCTCCACGCGGTCACAGGTTTCTAGTACTGTCCGCTCATGCTTTTCCATCTTCAGGCAGATCAGGAGCGTGAGCAGATCTCTACCCATCATTGGAAGGAAAATCCTCGTGACTGCCTTTATTCTACCACGGGTCGATTACTGCAATTCAACACTTGTCAGTTTACCGAACTTCCAACTCAACCGGCTCCAGACCGTCATCAACATCGCCGCTAAGATGATCACCAACAGCAGGAAATATTACCACGCAACAGCTATTCTCCAAGAACTCCACTGGCTTCGCTTTCCGGAAAGAATAGCTTACAAAGTCGCGCTGCTCGTGTTCAAGTGTTTCATGAAAATGGTCCGTAATATCTCAGTGAAGACCTTCAACCAACCAGCTCTGTCATCGGTTTTCTGGAGAACTCATCGTGCCCACCTCTCGTCAAGCAACACTTGGCGACAGATGCTTTGGAGTCATTGGTCCCAGGACCTGGAACGACCTTCCGACATTACACAGACTTACAGCATCAGAAGCGGAGTTCAGTGGAAGGCTGAAAACACTTCTTTTTATCAAATCTTTTGAATGACATCAATATTCAGTGGCTCCGAAGTTCATTTGACCGTGGCGCCACTTAAAAGATTCTTTTCAAATAGATAAATATATATATATATATATATATATATATAGAAAGTTTTTTTTTTTAGGAGATGTTGATGAACTGCATATACGATATCATGGGGAATGTCAGTGACACCGAATGTCGGTGTCATCGCCAAAAATTCGGTGTTAACGCGTCCGAGTCGGTGTTAACGCGTCCGAGTCGGTGTTAACGCGTCCGAGTCGGTGTTAACGCGTCCGAGTCGGTGTTAACGCCTCCGAGTCGGTGTTAACGCCTCCGAGTCGGTGTTAAAGCGTCCGAGTCGGTGTTAACGCGTCCGAGTCCTGTCTCTGTATTTAACTTACGAACTGATATGACTTAAAGGTGCTTTTTAATCGTTCAAGCGACTGTAAAAATGTCGCTTGGTGGCGCTTGCATTAGATAGTGATTATTTGAATAAGAACTCATTAAAAATACTATATTTTGTCCAATATTTGACATTATAGAAATATCAACGTATTATAAAATATCTAGGCAAGTTGACTAATGGTGATAGTTGTATCTAGTAGTAATTTAATTTGTAATAGTTTTCGACGGATTTGTTGATTGTTAGCAGCGAAAAATGAAAAGCATCTGTGTTTGTTGTAACAAAGTTGTTGCCAAGAATGTTCGGGCATTGTCTTGCAACATGTGTAAACGGAGGACGCACCTGAAGTGTGACAAAACAGTTACTTTGTCACAATATCAAAAAGCTGCAAAGGGTTAGTAAATAGTCGTTTTATTGCAACTGAAGGCAATTGTTTATAAAAATGTTTTTCTTAAACAGGAGAAATTGATATCGCTTTCAAATGTAAAATGTGCGAGCAGCTGGCAGTGAAAAAAAACAAGTAGAAATATATAAAGGTGTAAAAAAAGTTTATGGCACTACCATATTTGCCTCTTGGAGAAATCCATAATGTATTTGAGACCCTTGATCTAGAAACACGAATATACCAGCACTCAAAGTAAAATTTAGTTAAGATTAACGTTAAAATTTGTTGACTTGTTTTATATTTCCTTCTTATTTTTAGACATTAGCGGACTACATAAAAAAAAACTTGGATTAAAGGAAAATACAAAATATTAGATTGGAGCGTCTACCAGAGAGACAGTAAGACCAACAACGACATTGAGGCGTGGCATAGTGCCCTCAACAACCTAGTAGAGCGCAAGTCGTTCTACGAAGTTGTTGATATTCTATTTACAAAAGCGTCGGCAATTCCAGTCGAAGAAGCCTGCGCTGCAACAAGGCAACCGCTGAAGCAACACAAACCCTCAACACTGAAGAAAGATGAAAGGGTGTGGGAGCTCTGGATAGCTTTTGAAGAAAAGCAGATTGATATCCGGGCTCTCCACACCGAAGTTGTTGACTTACTAATTAAAAGGAATTAAATTTATTTCTGTCTACGTGTTTTTTGTTATAAATTGTTCTCAACGCGTATTAAAAAGTCCATGGTCTTGGTGTACTATGACCCTATGAATATTGACTTAGCTGGCTGCGCTGGTAGCGTGAATACATAAGGTAGTCGTGCTGGTGAAATGATGAGTACTTTTTTAGTAATAATAATAAACAAGTGAACCGTAAAAAACCTCGTTAAGTCTATAACTTTAATAACTACATAAATGAAACGATCGCCAGAGCTTTGTGGCCGGTTGTCAAACGATTTTCTTAGAGTCGCTAGATGGCAGGAAAACTACTTATACTTGATTTAAATAATTTTAATTGATTTAAAGCCTAATTAATGTCGGAAACATTCAATTCATGTATAGTCATCCAGAATAAAGCTTTACTGAAAGTTTTAGAGCCATAGGTCAAAAAGTTGGTGAATTTTTGTTGCTAAGAAGACACCTTCGAGTCATATCAAGTTGCAGTTCAAATAGAAAAAAGCTAATAACTAATCAGCCGCAACGAGTCGGTGGAGTTCACCGACTTGTTGGCGTTGACACCGACTGGTTGGCGTTGACACCGACTGGTTGGCGTTGACACCGACTGGTTGGCGTTGACACCGACTGGTTGGCGTTGACACCGACTGGTTGGCGTTGACACCGACTGGTTGGCGTTGACACCGACATTTCAAAAAGTGTCGGTGTGATCGCAAAAGTCGGTGTTAGTGATAGGAGCCGATATCATATATCGAATATCATATACATATATGATAGTAGTAGTTAATATAATCAAACGGTTATTGTTTTTTATTTCAGTTCCTACACAGAAGAGTTCAGTATACATTGGTTGCAAAATTAATTCTACTGGAATAATAAACACAAAAATTCCTGAAGCTTCCTGCACGTCAACACAGCTTTATGGTAAGCTGTTGTTGTTGTTTATTGAAGTCCTGTCCACTTATACAGCTTTTAGGACTAGTTGGCCCGGCGACTAGTTGGGCGGCGACTATCCTATCCTAAGCAAAATCAAATTGAATATCACCAACAAAATCATCCAAAAGTGATTTAAACAAAGACAACGATTCAGCAGACACCACCGGCCCAGGGAGCCGATTCCAGTCGTCCACCACTCTGTTACTGAAGTAATACTTCCTGCAATCTTTATGAGCCAACCTAGTAGCCAACTTGAACTCATGTCCCTAGTTCTTTCGTCAGGGCAAAGGGTCAACCCCGGACAGTGGCAATCCATCAACTGACCAGACTTCATTTTATACAGAAGAATTAGGTCGGCTCGCTTTCTTCTATATGTCAGGGAAGACAATCTGAGTTTCTTCAACCTCTCCGTATAAATGAGACCTTTGCATGACCTGACCATTCTGGTAAACCTTCGCTGAACCCTTTCGAGTTCTTCAATCAGACCACGCCCGTGAGGACTCCAAATCTGAACTCCGTACTCCAATTGAGATCTAATCAGAGATTTGTACAATGTTACAAAAGCATCATCAGGCAGATATTTTAAAGTTCTTCCAACTATACCCAACAAGGAAATGGCCTTTTTGATTCTAGAGAACACATGGTCTCTGAATTTCAATTTTGAATCCAGTATGATTCCTAGATCAGTAACCGAGCTAACTTCAGGAACCACAACAGACAAACCTGATGTATCTTGCATATAGTAATCCGCTGCAAAACGATTACTTCCAACCTTTAAAACACAACATTTAGATGGATTCACTGTCATTTGCCATCTTGTGAACCACTGCTGCAATTTATAAATGTCGGACTGCAGTTCCCGAGTGTCTTTGAAGTCCGCGATCGGTCTAAACAACTTGGCGTCGTCCGCGAAAAGGTAGATGTTTTTGCTAACACCACAAATGTCATTGATATAGATCACAAATAACAATGGACCTAACACGCTTCCCTGAGGAACACCACTCAACACGGGAAAGGAATCAGAGAGTCCGCCCCTCAACTGAACTCTGAATGATCTCTCCGTCAAGTAACTTCTGATCCATTCTATCAATATTGGATGAACTCCATACTCCTTCATCTTAAACAAGAGTCTCTTGTGTGGAATTCTGTCAAAAGCTTTTTCTAAGTCGGTGTAGATTGTATGCACCTCCAACCCAGAGTCAACCGAGAGAGTAACTTGGTCCAGGAACTTCAGCAACTGCAGGACCGTAGAGCGTGAAGGAAGAAATCCAAACTGTCTATGAGTGAAGATATCATATTGCAAAAAGTAGCTCATAATGTGGTCTTTAATTATTGACTCGAGAAATTTGCAACATACTGATATCAAAGCTATTGGCCTGTAGTTCTCGACCTTAGCTTTGCTACCTTTTTTATACAACGGAACCACAACACTTGACTTCCAATCACATGGAACCACCCCCGAAGCCAATGATGTTCTGAAAATCCTCAACAAATGTTCATTTAAAACCAGTCTTGCTTCGCTCAAGATTCTTGAATGTATGCCATCCGGCCCCGCAGACTTTCCCCTGTTCAAGGCCATCAATTTTTTCTCAACAATGCCACTATCAATTTTCAATTCTGTCATTCCACAAGCCGGCACAATTGGGTGAAATGTATCATCGCCTTCAAAGAGATCTTCCCGTACATAAACCGACGAGAAGAATTTAGCGAGTGCTTCTGCTTTATCTCTGTCACACATTAAGTCAGTACCATCAACATTTAGAACACCAATACTCTCTTTAACCTTGGTAATTTTTTTAACATGGCTCCAAAACAACTTCGGACAGGTTCTATACTCTGAGGCAATACGGCTCTGACTCTCGATGTAGAGCTGTTTTGACAATCTCTTGACTTTATCTCTGGTTACTCGGAACTCAGTCATTATGTCATCTCCATATTTGTAAATCCTTCTCCAAAGCTGATGTTTTAATTCAATGAGACATTTCAGCTCAGGTGTCATCCGAAAGGTAAACTTCTTGTAAATCTGCTTTTTTGGCACAAATCGATTTGTGAGTTCATTTAGAGTATTGCGAAAAAACCTCCATTCGGAATCCACAGAGGACTCCAGAGGTCTGTCAGTGTTAGACAAACACTCATCCAGAGCTATGCTAAGACCACCATAATCACCCAGTTCATAACAAAACCTTTTTTCGTCCGGCCTCAAATTCTTTGTGAAACCAACCAATTTAAACCCCAAGATTGAATGATCACCATTCCCCAGCGGAGAGTAATATTGAATGTCAGTGATGTTGTCGCCAGACGTAATCACCAGATCCAGGACGCTTGAAGTTTGATTGGCAGCCCTCCTAGTAGGCTCATCAACATGTTGAAGCAAAAAACTGTCATTTAAGAAATTAAGAAATTTATTTTCAATCTTCTCAGCTGAACCGTTGCGACTAAAGATATTCCAGTTAATGTCCGGGAAGCTGAAATCACCAATAATAACATGTTCACCTCTCAATAAAATGAACTCCTCAAGTAACTGGATGAGAAGGTCATTATTCGCACCACTGGAATTGGGACTTCTGTATACTGACAATAAATTCATCGTCTTGTTGGTTAGGGCCAGCTTTATGCACAAAGCCTCCTTAAATGGTGTACACAATGTCACTTCTGAGATATGGAGTTCTTCCTTGTAATATGCCACAATACCTCTGCAGGACTGACTAGCAAACCCACTCGTTAAGACCTGGTACCCATCAATCTGAAACTCTGAAATACTCAATGGCTTGGTAAAGTGCTTAGGATTGGTCTCCAACAAAACAATTACATCTGGAACTTCAATCAATGACTTTAAAACAAACAAAAACTCCGTAAACTTATTTGTTAAGCAGTCAACATTATTAAAAAGAATTGAAACAATGTCTTTTGGAGCACTTAAACTTGAACAGGACAATTTTATAAATTTTGTCTTCTGTGGGTTACCACATAGAAACCGCCTGGCTGCCCTCTCAATCTGAAAACCCATTTATCAATATCATCTTTTGTACTGATTTCCTTTTTCTTCTCTCCTATCAGCTTCCTGCACTCCTCTCTGTCCTCTTTGGACAAGTCATGGCTCAAAATAACCTTCCTGTATAATTCAGATTTTTTAAGCTTGAAACTGTTCTCTAGAATCATGTTTTTAGCATTCATTCCAATCAACTTGATAAGAACTGGTCTTGGCTTCTGATCCCCATCAAGTTTTTTACCCATCCTAAACACATCACCCACATCTTTCTCCATATCCTGTCCAGTGATTTCCAAAATGATTTTCAGAACAATGTCTTTATCTTTTATTTTTGAATTAGCCATCTCTGGCACATTGAAAGCCACAATATTATTTTTTCTTCTTTGTCTATCACTGTTGACATCAATTGAAGTCTTAGCAACATCCACAGTTCTCTGGACAATTTTCATGTCTGTAGCCAACAGTTCAACTTTATCTTTGAACAAGTCAGACCAAGTTTTAGTTGATTTACTACTTTCTTCGTGTCTAGCAGCAGATTCTTTATTTATCTCGAGCAAATTTACCATTAATTTCTCCATTTGACATCTCTGCAATTTGAGGGCTTCATCAACCACTTCCGACTTTTTCAAAAGAGTTTTGACATCTTCGGAAGTCGCCATATGTTCCTTTAGAGCACATTTTATATCGTTCACTTTTCCCATCAGATCGACAACACATTCTTCAATTCTACGAGAACTCAGCAGTGATTTCAAACTATCAATGTTTTCCTTTGCACATTTATCGCAAATGTGGAGTCCGAGTTTAGAAGCGGCGTCCGAAGCGTCAAATTTACTTTCCTTTTTGCGTAAACCTTCCGCCATCATATGTATTAATTACTTTGCAATAATTAATAGCAAAATTCTATTAAATAACTTTTAGTTATCGCCAATAATGCAGTAAAATGATAGAGCAAATATTTGTTTACCGCACACGTTATGTTCAACACAACCAAAATATGCACACATAATAAAATAAAATAAATCTAATAAAGGAGATTAAAAAGTTCACTGACGCAGTCACCAGGCAGTTTAACGGGTCCCTAAGTCTCTGTAATTAGTTTAAAATTGGCTGGCAAAAACAGTATTTTTCAGCAGGTTTCTGTATGGTTTTATGCAAAACAGCAAAACATCAAAACTGGCATAGGCTGTTCGGAATTTTGCATCCGCAATGCCTCTTTTGCCTTTAAAAAGGAGGCATTGCTGATGAAAAATTTTATTAAGTTTTTATCAGTAAGTAAGTAAGTAAGTAAGTAAGTAAATCTTTATTAACCAGCCTGACAATGACGCAGTGCATCAGAAGTTACATAATAATCTGCAAAAACTAACAACTCCAAGAAAAAAATTACAATGAAAATGCTCTTACCGATGATCCAGAAAAATAGTACAAAAAATATTTTCATTTCATTCTTGGACCATTTCATGAACCAGCTAAAGGTATGGTTTAGGAAAGAGGACAATTCTCCATAATAAGCGCAACTGCTTAAAGTTATCTGTCACTGTCTTCCCTGCTGGAATGACGTGAACACCAGAAAGAAAAGACAACTCGGAACGACAACAACAACTTTAAAATATAAAAACGCGCAGGACTTCGCCTGATACTGAATAGCTAGACTGTACTGGCGGGCTTTAAATCCTTATATATATAGCCCCAGAAACCCGCGCAAGAGAATGTCTGAGAATTCTAGGTTCCTGTCTAGACTGTACTGGATGAAGAATGGGTGTTCGTTAGTCGATGTATCGTGTTTACCCGGGCCTCAAGGTCAACTTTAAACTGGAGATGTCCTTCCTGAAAGTAACTTTCACTCCCACCAGTAAAACCACTCATACAACCTGCTCGACCCATCTAAGTTTAATCCCATACCGGTCTGAATTGTATTAGCGAAGGAATCATCATCACGTCATATCAAAAAAGTTCAACTACTTCAACAATATCATTAACTATAGAATAGTACAACGATCTGCAACTAAGACAACAAAAGAGAAAACCTATGCACCATAGAAATACAACTAGTACAATGTGCCTCTGGGCTTATGCTCGAAAACAAAAATTTTAAATTTATTACCAGGTCATTAAATATTGAACATAATAATAGACATAATAACGACAAGTAAAAAAAATATCGTCTAGCTTTCCGTGTTGAGAGACTACTCCCCTATCCGGGAGAGAAAATCGGCGGCTCCGTGAGATAAAAGAGAGAGTTATGATCAGAATGTATGTATGGTCACCAAGGAAAGCAGCATCCAGGAATTATATTTCTTACGAATGTTATAATGACGCTCATAGATATCTTGTTCGTCTCCATGTAGAGTTTTTCTGGCTCTCTCTGAAGCTGCTAGATCTTTCTGAATTTGGAGTTCAGCTTTAAGCAGCTTGTATCTTTTATCACTCTCTTTACTGGCATTTGACATCTCTTGTTTGGTTACATTGATAAATTCGATCTCGATCATGAATTCTTTGATCTGGACCTGGTAACGTTTGAACTGCTTCACAGCTTCATCTTTGACTTTCAGAGCATTAGCAAGTAGTTCTGAAATCAACTTCAAGCTGTCTCTCTGGCATTTGACATATCTTCTTTGGTTACATTGATAGATTCGATCTTGTACATGAGTTTTTTTATCTGGACCTGGTAACGTCTGAAATTCTTCACAGCCTTATCTTTGACTTTCAGAGCATCAGCAAGTTGTTCTTCAATAGCTCTGAAGCCAGCTTCAACCTTCTTCCGGGCATTCGTTGCATGCTGCCTCTGTCTCCTCTCTTCTTCAAGTTCAGCTTTCACGTCTCTTATCTTTTTAAGAAAACCCTTTCTACCTTCTTCTTCCATTTCTTCTTTAGACTGAGCCTCTCTCATCAGCTGATTTTTCAAAGTTTGCATATTTATTTCCAGTCTCAACTTGGCATCTTCGGTTCCTTGAACTTCTTCTTCGAGCTCTTCGATCATCTGCTTCTGGGCTTCCACCTGAGTGTCAAGAGCTCTCTTGTCTTTTTCTAATTCGTGAACATTTTTTCCGACGTCATATTTAGAAGAAACCAGGTCATCAAGTTCTCTCTGCAGTTGACTTCTCGCTCTGTTTAATTCGGTCAGAGCTTCGTTCAGCCCATCAACCCGTCTAGTCAGGTTGAGAATTTTTGTTTCTTTTTCTCTGAGATCCCTTTTCAAGTTATCTCTTTCAATTGTCAACCTCTCAGAGATGGCTTTTTGTTTGGCCAGGTTTTGATCAAATTTTTTTTGCTTTTTGTCAATTACTGAGAACTTTGACCTTTTGTTGTCCAGAAAAACAGTGATGTCATCAAACTCATATTGCTGTTTCTTATTAGATTTATTGAGCTTATCGTTTTCTTCAACTAATTGTGCGATCTTTTCTTGAAAGATGCCAGCTTCTCGCGACCATTTTTTTTCGATTCTTCAAGAACGTCGTTCAATGCATCGTGTTCGTCAGCTTTAAGCTTGTATTCTTGCAGCTGTGCAGCCATGCTTCCCGTTCGAGCTTCGACGGTTCTTTGAACTATCATTCATTCGCGTTCTTCTATTCTCAATCACCTTGTTTCTTCCGTCCTTCTCATCTCTTCTAATTCAAGCCATCTTAGCCTTCTATTTTCTCGTTCTTCTTCTAACATCCTCTTTTTTAATTTCAACTTCCTTTCTCGAAACGATCTATCTATCAATTCATTATCCAATTAACTTTCTATTTCCAACTCTTTCTTCCTTTTTTCACCGTCCAACATACCTCTACGTTTTTGTTTTTTGTGACGTTCTCCTTGTCGATCTCCCCACGTCGGATCTTTGCCAAACCCACTAGTGTTTCCCTCCTAACGTTCCCCACATCCTCTCAATTTTCTGGATACACATTCCTTCCAGGTAATTGCGCTAGGTTTCCATAACCCTCAACACCGGACGCCATACTATCCATCTTTAACTAGATAAGTATCAAAATAAAAGACCTACACAGACAGGTGGGAAAACTCAAAAAGAAACTCAAACCTTGAGCACGGATGGGTCGGCCGATTCTAGCCACAGAAAGTCTCGTAACTTTTTAGCTGATCCGATGATGATCTAATAAACGTCTGGCGAGCCTTGGTCACAAGGAGAACTTCACCGGCAAGAGAGATCTTCTTCACAGACTTGCTTGTCGAACTTTGCTGGAAAGCACCTCTTTTTTTCTGAGACTTGATCCCACCGCTGCCACCAAAATGTCACTGTCTTCCCTGCTGGAATGACGTGAACACTAGAAAGAAAAGACAACTCGGAACGACAACAACAACTTTAATAAAGCGCAAATCAAATGTAAAAACGCGCAGGACTTCGCCTGATACTAAATATCTAGACTTTACTGGCGGGCTTCAAATCCCTATATATATATATATATATATATATATATATATATATATATATATATATATATATATATATATATATATATATATATATATATATATATATATATATATATATATATATATATATATATATATATATATATATATATATATATATATATATATATATATATATATATATATATATATATATATATATATATATATATATATATATAGTCCCAGAAGCCCGCGCAAGAGAATGTCTAAGAATTCTAGGTTCCTGTCTAGACTGAGAGTCTAGACAGGTCGACGGGTGCAGGATATACTTGTCAGGAGGTCCGGTAGAGCGACCCATGACATTATCCTTGTAGCTATGCAAAAATCACGCAGCTCAAAATCATAAAAGTAGTCGAGCTATTAGTGTTTAGCTTGAACAGTTCCAGTTTTGAGTTTAAAACATGGAAGAGTTTCATATGGTCACTCCCACTAAAACGTCTACCAAGAGACATGAACAAGCCATTCTCGTAAAAAAATTGTCATATGTAAAAAGAAATAAATTTTTTCCGTCTGATTGAGACAATCTTACTATTAAATACTGCAGCTAAAAAGTAATTCTCAGCTTTGGGGTAACTGATAATTATTTTTACATAATAAAAAATACATTTGTTAAAAAACAACGTATTTCTTGCGCCCTAAAAAGTATAAAATAATATTCCTATAATTCATATACAATGAAAACCGTGCGGGTGTATTATTTTTTATAACCATTTGTTTTATTAAAGTTTTGATGTTGTAGCCTATAATGTGACCGCAAAGTTTTCCGTTGTATATGAATTATAGAAATTTTATTTTAAACATTTTACGGCGCAAGAAAACCGTTGTTTTTTAACAAATAGTTTTTTTATTATGTAAAAATTATTTTATACTTTTTCGTTTTTGATGGGTGCGATTTTGTAAGCATTTGAATTTTGTTAGTTTTTTTCGCTAGGTGTCCGTTGAATTTAAAATCTTATAACTATATTACTTTATTTCGCTAGTTGGTAAAATCGGGTACATGTTTAAAAAAAATTCAGTTATTAACTCTGTTGCAACAGTGACTGTGAAAGTTCACTCATATTCATGATTATTCGTTCTTTCCTTCTTTCCAGCATGCATGTGACCCATATCATCACCAACTAGATGCTCATCGAACTTTCTCTAACTCATCGCATCTGGCATCCCTAGGTCATTAATTCCTACACTTCGATTCGTGCCGATACAGCCAGATTGAGTTAGGCGTATGCTTGGTTGTAGGCGTGAATGTATGTTTCAGTGTATTCCTTTATTACTGCTTTTTTGAATTTGCTATTGAAACTTATATCATTGTGTTACTCGTAATATGGACAACATTTTCTGTAAGTTTTGTTAAATTCTATCGAATGATCATCGCGCTAGGAACCCTAATTAGTATTCGTTTCTGTATATTTGTTTGTATCGGTGTGTAGTAGTGTGCACATATACCGACAACTAAGAAAGGAAAAAACAAGAGAGAGAGAGAGGGAGAAGGGAGAGAAAGAATAAAACCGCTCGCGAGTTGTTAGCATGCTTGCGATGGTGCGATGCATGCACGAGAGAGATAGAGGGAGAAGGGGAGAGCGAAAGCATAAAGTCGTTCGCGGACAGACAAAATCACATTTATCATAACTCGCGAACGAACCAACGGCTAAATGACCTAATAAAAACGTTGTAAAAGAAGATGTCCTGTGTCAACGTTGCTCCAGAGAGTATACAAAAAGTTTTATTTCAATTCCTTTTGTTTGATTTTGTTGAATAAAAGAAATTCAAGATATCTTACAATGGGCTGGAAAACGACAGTAATCAAATTTGAAAAACTAAAAATTAATTTTGGGTCCCCTTAAGAAATTCCTGGATCCGCCGCTATTTATACGTTGGCGAGTTAGGTTAATTTTGTAAACTGGTAGAAATTCTATTATGAACATTATTCTAAAATAATTTTTAAATCAGCCTAATTCTGTTACAAAAAAACAAATTATCATATAATCCTGTTTTTTCCAAGGTATTATAATTAAATTTAGTTATATTTTCACATTATAACGTTAAATAAAAATTTTAATACACAAAAATGTTAGCAAAAATACAAAAATTAGCTGTTTTTTAAGTCAGTATTTTTTATCATTGCTCAGCCTGTCCAGGACATCTTACAAAAGATGAATGCTTACTTTTTTCCAAACGTCGCTGCGTTCAGGACGACTGTAGCCAGTGCCTTGCCGGTTTTGAAGGACAAAACTGTAATATAAGATGTGAGCTGATTTATTGAATGATTTGAAATTAAAAAGGATTTTTTTGTTACCGTTTTGTCAAAATGAATAAAACTAAAATGAAATATTTTATAGTTTCATTTTATTTTTATAAAACATATTTATTTAATATCCGGACCTTTCACTATAAGCTCTCGTGAGAGACAAAAATTTATGTTTTTGTAGAACTCTGCCTTGTTTGTTAATAAGCAACAAAGGTGTAAAGGACTATGAACTATAATAAAAAAAAATTTTTAACTTTTGTTTTGTGCTGGTTAATAAATAATAATAATAATTATTAATGTTATTATTTTAAAACCAGAGGCGTACGGGAGCTAATCAAAGTGGGGGGGGGCTGGAAATAATTATTGCCCAAATGCTGGGTGTTTCAAAAAATAGGGGATAAATAAACATGGGCGTTATAATAAATCATCTTTGTATCAATTCTATTTTGTTTGCATATTTATAAAAAAAAACTTTAACAATAACGAAACTTTTTTATTAAAACATTCAAAATAATATTGTTTTCTGGATTTCCTAGATGCAAAAATGTCAATAATTTGGTCAGTCAGTATTTGTACCGACAGTCATATTAGAATTAGGGCTGTTAACGATTAATTTAAATTTAATAGTTTACTTTTGAACAAGTAAAGATAAAAAATAAATTTTAAAAAATGCTTTTATTTGCCTCTTTATCTGAGTCAACGAACTAAAATTTTGGAATCTAAAACATCCATTACGCTCAATCTTTTTAATTATTTTGGACCTCTGGCGACTTATAAATAAACATCCATACTGTTTAATTATTTTGAACCTCTGGCGACTTTATACATAAACAACTCATTACAGTCGCTAGATGGCAGGAATTAATTTGATTTGATTAATTTTAATTGATTTAAGACCTAATTCATGTCGGAAACATTAAATTCATCCAGAATAAAGCTTTCCTGAAAGTTTTAGAGCTCTAGGTAGTCGAAAAGTGGGTAAATTTTTGTTCCTAAGATTTGATAACCACAGAAAAACAACCAAACAAACAGAGAGATGAATGAAGTTAAATAAAAGCATTTAAAAATTAACGATTAATTAATAGTTAATTTCGATTAAATCCAAAAATTGAAATTTGCTGTGTCATAAATTACATTTATTAAACATACTTGTCGAAAATCGAATTAACACTGGAATGTCTCCTTTATATGTCATCTTATAACCAGCAACGCAAACAGACAAGTTTGTTGACATTTGGTCCAAGTGATGAGCATGTCTTATTGACAATATAACCAGCCAAGCTGAACAATTGTTCACATGGGACTGAGGTAGCTGGTATGCACCAAATGGTCTTGCCAAGGAATGAAAATTTCGGATATCGGTGTTCATTAAGTTTCCACCATTGTAGAGGTTCAACGGATTCAGTAACTTTCATTTTCATTTTATAACGCAGTAATTCATCAGGAGATTTATTGTCATTTTCTGTGTCTGAGTCAGACTCCATTAGCTTAATACGCTTTTCATTTGGTTTACATATAGTTTCATTGTCAATGCCATCACCATCCGTTGCAACTGTTTTCATGTGCTCATCGTATCAACTTCTATATGTTGTTCCGACTTCCGGTACATTTGTAAGTGATGGGTTAAGTTAAGTGAATCATTAAAAAATTTAATCGTTAAAAATTTTTAACGATCAATCAATTAATTAATCGTTAAATTTAGCTGCCCTAATTAGAATATTTTTGTTCAATATGTAAAATTGCCACACTGTTTAGACGTGTTTGACTGAATCATATCTACATGACCACCTGGTCAAACTTTGAGATTTAAGCGTTTGTGATATTTTTTCACCGTCGAACGTAACGCTATGTAAAACAGCGTGTCTTTTAAAGTTAGCCTCCAGAAAGTTCTACAGACTTTGAATAGAACTTAAAGCTTTGCGGAGTGGTTTCACCTAGATTTAACTAGATTTAACAGGTGCCCATAGCAATGAACATCAATTGCTAATGGAGATAACTTTTTAATTCTTGTAGCCAAACCTTTGTGAATGCCGCTCAAAACATTGACCTACAATTTTCTCCAGCTTGCCGAGAGCATTTTTACCAATTCACATAAAACTTCCCCTTTGGTAGAAGTGTATCATAAAATCCGATAAAAGATTCTATCATTTCTCCTTTGGTGATGTATTGAAGACATATTGACGCTTGTTTGGTCCTGCTGATGTCCGACGTTTCATCAACGATGATAGAATATCCTGAAGACAACTTCGCATCATTGGAAATTTGTTTTAGATTAACCTCAGCCATGATCTCAATCAGCCATGATCTCAAGAATTTTGTTCTGTATAGATGGTGCAGTCTACTGGAAAAATTCGGCGGCCTGGGGATGCTGACTACTCAACCGGATTGAACCGAGCACTCGAAACTTTCCATTATCCTCTTCCTACAGCCGAAACGATCTTCACTGGCCTTACGGGCAAAGATACATTCAGTACCTTGGACCTATCTAATGCTTACCTGCAAATAGAATTAAATGCCGAGGCCACACGCTTTATGAACATCAACACTCATGTCGGTCTGTTCTAAGTAAATCGCATGCAACCAGGTGTCAAGACCGCTTCCGGCAACTTGCAACAAATCTGGATTCATTACTAGCAGGCACCGGCGCAATGGCATATCAATATGATATAATCGTTACTGCAGGGATCCACATACCACGAGAAACGCTTGCACTATGTTCTCAGCAGGCTGGAGGAGACTGGCTTCACTCTATCAATGGACAAGTGCACTTTTGCTCAACCACGAATCGAATTCTTGGGCAGGATCATTGACTCAAAAAGAGTGAGCCCAGACCTAGAGAAACTTCAAGCCGTCAAAAACATTCCACAACCAGCAGATGTCTCTCAACTTCGTGCATTCTTGGGGGCTATCAATTGGTATGTCACCTTCATACCTCATTTAAAGGACATAAAAGGTCCGCTTGATAGCATGCTTTGCAGGGGTGAAAAGTTTATTTGAACCCAAAAGCGTGTTATGGTCTTCACCAAGCTCAATTAAGCTCTTCATTCAAACCTCGCCTTAACCCACTACGATGAGAAACTGCCACTCGATGTTGCAGCAGATGCCTCTAGCTACGGAATCGGTGCAACCCTTCTTCATCGTCTAAATGACGGAACTCTACGTGCGATCGCTCATACAGCTGCATCATTCAACGAAGCAAATAACTACTCACAAGGGGAACGTGAAGCACTTGCTTTTATCTACGCGGTAAAAAGTTCTACACCTACCTTTATGGCCGCTCGTTCAAACTTCAAACCGACCATAAACCGCTCTTGAAAATTTTTGGCAGCAAGACAGGCGTTCCAATCTACACAGCCAACCGACTCAGGAGGTATGCTCTCACACATTTATGGGTTATGACTTTAAAATTAACTACATCCAAGGAGAGAACTTTGCCTGTGCTGATTTCATATCGCGGCTCATTGATGGACAAGTAAAACCTGGTCTTGAGGATATCGTCATCGTCTCTTTACGGGAATACTCAGAGACTATCCAGTTAAAAGCACGCCATGACAGCGCGGCTCTGAGCAGTTTCAAGGAGTTACCAATATCGCTAAACGATCTCCAACAAGCCACTTCGGAATTTGATCATTTCCAGAGGGTCATTCGCTACGTCAAGTCAAGTTGGCCGCAGAAAAAAACAAGTTGGCGGTCAGGATGAATACTGCTGAATACTTCACTCTTCGGCACAAACTGCAAGTCATTTCAAACTGTTTTTCCTCAAAAATCTCCCTGTAATCCCTCCAAAGCTACGCAGACGAGTTCTCGAAGAACTTCACCAAGGTCATCCAGGCACCACTCGCATGCAGGCACTCGTGCGTGAACATTGCTACTGGCCTGGATACTGCTATCAAGGTCAAGCCTTCATACAGCGCTGCCACAGTTGTGCTGTCCATGCCAAGTCACCAAGGAAGGAAGAGCTACACCCTTGGCCAAAGCCTGCCCGATCATGGCAACGCATCCACATTGACTTTGCCGAACGGTTAAGGGGTGACTTCTACTTCGTAACAGTTGATGCAACTGGCCCGAGATCATCAGGATGAAAAACACATCTGAGAAAACTATTGTGGTGATTAAAGATATGTTTGCACGCTGGGGCCCATGTGACAACGGCCCTCAGTTTGTTTCGAGCGCTTTCAAAATTTTTTGCCAACGCTTCGCAGTCGAACACATCCTAACAGCACCATATTATCCGCAGTCCAATGGCAGAGCAGAAAGACAAGTGGACATTTTGAAGACCGGTCTCAACAAGATGGAGGGTGGAGGCAACGAAGACGAGAAACTTTGTAGCTTCCTGGAGTCTTACTGTAGAACTCCTTCTATGGCTCTCGATGACAAATCTCCGTTTGAAATGATGACGGGAAGGAAAATGCCGTCGAGACTAGACATTCTGTCAGCTGCCGCAGCCAGAAGGCAAGTCGTCTCTCAACAAAGACTCAACATGCCTCGGCAGTTCAACAAACACCATGGTTATGTGTCGCATAGCTTTGCACCTTATGAACCTATCTTCTACCAGCTTCACCTTCCATCTTGTTGAAACCGGTCTTCAAAATTTACTAATTTTTTTAGAAAATACAAAAAAAAGAATCTGAGTAAATATAATTGAAAAAATTTAAAAACAATATAATATTTAAGTTTATAGACATATATTATATACAGAATATTTTCTCCAATGTTTTTCTATTTGTATGGAATTTAACTATCATTATAAAATAGCACTTATGCCACAATCACGTATAAAATGAAAAAAATATATATAAATGACATGAAGTTCTTCATATTTAATAGAGTTGTATCTTCCGATCCATTTTGATTATTAAAAAAATATTTAATGTACCACGATGAGAAAGAATTAATGCGCATTTAAAAATAGTAATCTATATATATATAAAAGAACATGTCCTGACTGACTGACTGACTGACTGACTGATAATCAACGCTGAGCTCAAACGCCTCATCCTAGGAACGTGAAATTTGGAACTTATGTTGCTTTTATTGAGTAAACATCCACTTAGGAAGGATTTTTGAAAATTTTGCTTCTGAGGGGAAGAAACTGGAAAACAAACTTTTTTCTAAAACAATGTACATCTCGAAAACCAAAAATGAGGAGATTTTGAAATTTGGTATATTTATTCTTTTTGAAAAATAAAAAGATACGTGTTTCACCATTTTTTAAAATTCGGTTTCCCGGACCTCAAATGTGGGTTGGAAAATTGGGTTATTTGGTTTTTAAAGTAGCTGCTACTCAAAAACTGTAAATGCTACAGGAGTAAAAATTAATATTTAGTTTCTACTCCAAAAATAATGAAATACGTGTTTTAGCATTTTTTGAAAATTTGGTTTCCAGGACTTCAAATGTGGGGTGGAAAATAGGGCTATTTGTTTTTTAAAGTAACTGCTACATAAAACTGTAAATGCCACAGATGTAAAAATTAGTATTTAGTTTCTATTCTAAAAATAAAGATATACGTGTTTTACCATTTTTTTTTTAAATTTGGTTTCCAGGACCTCAAATATGGGGTGGAAAATAAGGTTATTTGGTTTTTAATGTAACTGCTACTCGAAAACTGTAGATGCTACAAAAGTAAAATTAGTATTTAGTTTCTACTCTAAAAATAATGATATACGTTTTTCACCATTTTTTGAAAATTTGGTTTCCAGGACCTCAAATGTGAAGTGGAAAAAGGGTTATTTGATTTTAAAATAACTGCTACTCAAAAACTGTAAGTGCTACAGATGGGAAAATTAATATTTTGAGGTTTTGTGTCAGTTAAAAGTAGATGAGTTCAGTTTATCACCGGACGGACGGGCCAAGCCGTTATTTTAGTGTCTTCATACGGCCCTGCCCAAACCTTATATCAAGGTTGGGACGGGCCGAGATTTTTAGCCAAGTATATAAACATTTTAGTGATTTTAGGGTGTTCAGACGGGCCGGGCTAAACCTGAAGTCAAGCTGAGACGGGCCGAAGTTTTTCATCAAGTATATAGAACTTCTAGGCCTGTAAAAACGGACCGGGCCCATATTAGACGGGCCGTGCCGGGCCAGGAATTTCGGTTTTTGAAACGGGCTGGGCCAAGTTGTCGACGGGCCGAGCCGAGACCTAAAAAATTGATCCGTGCAGTACTCTACTATGTATGCACGGTTCAAATTCTCTAATTTCATGCGAGCGAAGCCGCTACGGGCACTGCTAGTAAGACATAAAAATGAAGTTGAGATATTTTGCCAGGTTAAAAGTAAATTTTAATCGCGTAATGGTGTTGCCATAGTATATATCAATGGGTGTTTAATAAAAAACAAAAAATTATTTAAAATTAATTTATTTCAATTAAAAATAGTTATAAAAATTTGAACTTCGGGGATCAATTTTTGGAAAAAATTATGCTTTTTTCACTTATTTAATTTAAATAATTAGTTTAAATAATTTTCGACAGTTTTTTTTTCTAGAAAATACAGTAATATTTTTTCAAAAACCTCAGACCGCCTCAGGGTGGGCAAACTGCTAAAAAGCCCACCCTGCCCCCACCCCTGGCTACGGCCCTGGGAAGTGCGGTGCCGAGCAAAGTTTCGGGGTCTTTTCTTTATTGCAGCGGTCGCTTGTATTCGAATAAACGTTGTTCTCACTAGTCGTGTTATTTATGAATTAGTTAAAAATACAACACTAACATTTAGTGCCAGAAGTTGGATTTAAAAGAATGATTTTGATCGCATGATTTTGATACAGGTCTAAAGATGATGAGTATTTTTTGATATTAAGCAAACAACTATAAAGACTGGAGAAAGCTGAAAATGAAATTGTTACAGAAAAAAGCACAACAGAGGATAAAAACCAAGAAACGCTACAAAAGATGAAAAAAATAAAGATTTATTTCCTGGTGACCGGGTCTGCCCTGGAGACGAAATGAAAGCAGCTGGCGTGGAGTTGTTGGCAGAGGATAACGACAACCTAGATAAAAACAAGAAATCTTGTAGTAGTGATTTGCCTGAGTGATGGCTGGATGGCAAGGTTGATAAGAGTCTGGTCACAGAGATGGCTAAGGCACGGATGGAAACAGTTATGGACCAGTGTTTTGTTGGTGAAAAAATGTTGAGTTGTGGCAAGATATTCCAAGATTGAAGCATTTTTGGCCAAATTTGTTGGGTAATTATCAGTTTTGGGCAATTGAAAAAACTGGTTTCGAAACAAAAGTTTGAAAAAAATAAACCAGAAATCAAGATAATGCCCAATGATCTGATCACTCGTAAGTATAAAGCTACCGTAAATTAATCAGTTGAGTCAGGTGAAGAGATCGGACAGTTCTTTGTGATCACTAATCTTGCGGTTGAGAGCATGGGTGTCTTTGAAGAGTTAATGTGTGACATGCAGTGCTGTTGCAGACTGAATTGTGTGAGGCTTTCAGTGACCGAGAAGGGGCTTGATGTAATCGACAGTCACGAATAAAGACATTTGGAAATAACGATTTGGCTTTGTTTTTTAACCCACAACGCAGCATTGGAAAATCACGTAAGTTCCAGCAAGAATATTCAAATGAATTAACCATGTCGTTCATAGATTGCTGAGTAAATCGAAGGCAACAAAGCTGTTTATGATTAACAAGATTAAGGAGAGATAGTTTTGTAATATCCGGGCCATAATTCCTATAAGCTCTCCTAAGAAACATTAGTGTTTTGTAGAGTTTTTTGGTGATAGTTTTTTATGATTATTATTGTCCAATAAATTCCAAAACCATTCTGAGGAGCCCTCATTTGATCAGCAATACAGCAGCAATATATAAATAAGTTTGATGAATTAATTTTACCAGGAAAAACTTAAGAAATCTAGAAGCATCTTTCATTAAAGCACCAATGTTTCGGAGCAAATAAACAAGCAGAAAGATTTTAAAAATTAAATAGTGTTTTAAAAAAATTACAAATACGTTGTGATATAAATCAAGTTCCACCACATTGATAATATGAAATGATTTTTAATTTTATTCAGTTTGTTCACAAGAAAATGAAAATTGCAATAACGGTAAGTGCTCAGAAATATCTTTTCAATCTGAATTCAATCTTGCTGAATGTACCTGTAATTCTGGCTTCGACCGGTCATTTTATTTTGAAGACTGCAGAGGTTACTTTTATAAAACTTATCTCAATTTTATTTTAACTACAGTCGAACCCATTTATATCGACTTCGGTAAACTCGCAAACCTTTTTATGTCAACGCCTTGGTAGGGGAACCGCCAATTTCACTATATTTCTCAGCCCTTTATATCGGTTGTGATTATTTGGTTATCTTCCGAAGCCTCATAGCTCTAATAAAAAACAAAATTTCTATTTTAAAACGGTATTTAAATTATAAAATATGAAAATTGTGTAATAATTACGAAGGGTTAGCTTAGCCTATCATTACCTATTAAGTCAAACAGCGACCACATCTTTACGGGTCAAAAAATCATAAACTGTAAACGTAGAGGAATACGCTTTCTAGCGATTCGTAACGTTAAAGTCGAAGTTATTTATAACACAATGTTTCTCGAATTTATTTTAACTTTAATATTCTTCGTTGAATATAATCTTTTACTTGACTCAAAACTGAATTATCTCACTTTGTAGAATTTCGCACGGTTCTTACAAATTTTTCTCTATATTTACAGTTCTTTAGGATTATTTTTTATCCATATATAGATGATGTCGTGGCATATTTCCGAGTTCAGTATGGTTTGGAGTGTAGCTGGTTTTTGGATCCTTTTACAAAAGTTCCCAAGTTCCATTCCTAGTTGTGTTGTTTCTTTGCAGTGCAGCAACCAGTGCTCGATTGTTTCCTCTGTTCTGCAGGTTTCGCACAAACAAACTCATGAAGATTCATTCTCTTCAAATTTTGTTTCAGCCGACACTTTCCAAGTCGGAGTCGGGAAATGATGACTTCCTTTTTCTGTTTGTTGTCTTGTCTTGAATTTAATTTTATTTGAGACTTTTTTTCGAGAGACCAGTAGTGTCGACTTTCTTGAGCAGAGTCCCATCTTGTCTGCCATTCGTTCAAAAGCTCTCTGCGTATTGTTCTTTTTATGTCAACTATCTCTGGTATAATCTCAATCTCTATTTCGGGATGTTTGGTAGCTTCTTTGGCAAAGCAATCTGTCATTTAATTTCCACGTATGCCCACGTGGCTAGGTACCCAAATCAGGGTAATTGTTTTCCCTTCTTTTGAGAGGTTGGATGCTAGTGTTAGGACTGATTCCACAAGAGCAGAATTTTGAGCATTTGCGGAATTTTTCAATGAAACCATAGAGCTATATGAATCCGTAAATAGGGCTATTTTATGTGGACCATCTGGTTGTGCCATCCACTCCAAGCCGCATTTTATAGCCGTTAGCTCAGCCGTATAAATACTAACGTCATTCGTGACTCTCTTAGCTATTTTCATATCTTTTTCCGGGATATAAATTCCCACAGCTGCTACATTGTCTATTTTAGATGCATCTGTGTACATATGTGTCGAGTCTGTATATGTAGCAATCAGTTCCTTAGCTTTTTGGACAATTGACGGATCATCCTTCTTTAACCCCACCAGCCCTTCGTTAAAAAGAGGTGGAATAAGTTTCCATGGTGGAGTTAGAGAAGGAGTAAAGGAGACTGGGTTGAATTTGTCAACTATTTTGTTCAATGCCGCTGTTCTTTTGGCTGCTGGATGTTCAGCTTCTTTCACTTTTCTGTGAAAGAACCATCGCCATTTAACCCCTTCTTGTCTTCTGGGAGGTACAAAGACGTCTTTTGCCGGATGGTTTGAAATGATCTTGGTTTTAGTGGCAAGGTTTGCAATTAACATCTTTCGTCGTATATCGAGTGGAGGATCTCCGCATTCTATTTGTAGAGCGGCTAAACTGGTTCCAACCTTTTCCCCGCAAGCTGTTTTTAAGGCACTATATTGGATTTTCTCGAGTCTTTGTTTTTGAGATTCTGATGCACTGTCAAATGCTTTGCAGCCAAACTCCATAACTGACCGTATGGCGCATCGGTAGAAAAACATCAGTGTTTCTTTGCCGCATCCCCATCTTTGTCCTGCTAGGCATCGCATGATATTTAATCTTTTTTTGCAACGATCAACGATCTTATCAATGTGTTTTTTCCAGGTTAATTTTGAGTCAAATATTATTCCGAGAAATGTAGCTTCGCTCTTCCAACTGATTTTTTTGTCATCCATACAAATAGGTAGGGAATTTTTTCGGAATTCATTGTATTTTGTAAAACAGACTGCTACCGATTTCTTGGTTGACAGTTTGAATCCCCAATTGAGAAAGAATGTTTGGATTTTGTTTAATCGAGTCTGTAAGCAGTTTCGCATAGTATGTGTGTCTTTTCCTGAAATCCATATTGCTACATCGTCCGCAAATATAGATGTCCGAATTCCATGGATTTCTTGACAAGGGATGTCGCTCATCATAACAATGAACAAAAGGGGGCTCAGGACAGAACCCTGCGGGGTACCATTTTCCAACAATACCGGGTCTGACAACGTGGATCCCACACGAACCATGGCCTCTCGATTGTTCAAAAAGCTATGGATCCATTTTAAAATCCTTCCTCTGACACCAAGCTTTTCAAGTTTTAACAAAAGCCCCTCTCGCCACATTAGATCGAAGGTTTTTTCTAAGTCCAGAAAGACCGCCAGTGTCCCACCCTTATTCCACATCGAACGTTTAATATCGTTTTGTAGTCTAAGGATGTGATCTGTGCATCCTCTTCCTTTTCTAAAGCCTGATTGTTTACGGTTTAAGAGATTATTTTGCTCCAGGTAGAACCTTAACCGATTTGCAATAATTCTTTCAGTAATCTTGCACAATGAAGATGTTAGGGAAATGGGTCGATATGAGTTGGTGTCTGCAGAATTTTTTCTCGGTTTTAGAACAATTATGGATTGCTTCCATAGTTTTGCTGCCTCTCCTTTGGACCAAGATAAGTTAATAAGATCCAAAAGTTTATTGAGACCTATCTCGTCAATTTGTCTTAGCATCTCATAGCAGAGATTGTCTGGACCTGGAGATTCGCCGTTTGCACTCTGCATCAGAGCTTCCGTAAATTCCTTTAAGGAAATTTCTGTGTTTAAATCATGTGGGTCGTTTTCGCAAGAAATGCCAGATCTGATGGTAAAGGTAATTTCTCTTTTCAGAGCCTCTTTCCTTTGAATAAATCTTAGGTCAAGATTTTTGTCTGAGTTTTTTGCGATGGCAGTTGCTAACGCATTTGCTTTGTCTTTGTCAGAATAAGCGGTTTCATTTTCACTCAGTTTCAGCGCTTGAACGATAAAACCTGTATGTGTGTGGACCATATTTTTCACCGCTTTCCACATGGTAGTCTGACTAGAGTGTGAGTTAAGAGAGCTACAGAATGTTCGCCAATGGTTCTCTTTTGCTGTCCTCATTATCTTCTGTGCGATTTGTTTCAGTTCTCGATACCGTTCAAAGCCAGTCATAGTATACTCTTTCCGAAGTGAGTATAAGACTTTGTTTCTTGCTTTGATTGCGCTTTCACATTCATCATTCCACCATGGTACTGGCCTAAGTCCTGATCGTCTTCCATTTTTGGTTGGTATTGATGCTATGGCTGCTTTTTTCAGACCTTGCGTTAACATGTTTGTCGCTTCGTCAACATTTGTGAAAGTTTGGAGTTCATTCAACGTTCCTGTTGAAAGCCGTTGGTATTTGTACTAATCGGCTTTCTCCAGGTTCCACACCTTTCTGTTGTTTACCTCGTAATTGACCTTTTTATTTAGTGTGATCAAAACCGGGTAGTGGTCACTGCCCAGATTTTCATCTAACACCCTACACAAGGCTTTTTGAGATAAAGAAGGAGAGAACATTGCTAAATCTATAGGAGTTGTCCTTCCGCTGGGAGTCAGGTGGGTACCTGATCTGGAAAAAAGGGCAACAAGACCATACTGATCTAACAATTTCTCAATTAATTTTTCTCTATTATCTGAAGTTTCAGCACCAAAAACAACAGAGTATGCATTGAAGTCACCTAATACAATTGAGTTGGTATAAATGAATGACTTTTCCAGTGTAGATAGCAGTATTTGATGATTGGCATTTGGTGGAACATATGCATTGATAATGGTGATGTTTGATCCATTTTCAAAAGAAATGGTCACAAGTAATGACTCATTTTCGTTTTGTTCTATGGTTTGCGAGGTGTATGAGATGCCTTCTCAGAGGAGTGTTGCGACCCCTCCTCCTTGATGGCGACCTCTATCCAGCCTGACAATATTATATCCTGAAATACTAAAGTTATTGCCCTCTTTCAGTCATGTTTCCTGCAGGGCAATGATGTCGGGAACCTTCTCCATTTTTCCAATCAAAATATTTAGTTCGTTGACTCTCGCTCGAATACTTTGACAGTTCCACTGTAAAATGGTAAGGCTGTTGTCCATGTTTAGTTTTTTGAACTGGTTTATACCGTTTTCTAAAGGATTCGGAAACCTCCATATCTCCAGGTTACGCCTGAAAGCCATTGTATTTAAGAATGTTATTGAACATTTTTATAATGACTTTCATTACAGCTTCCAAGGGCATTTGTGGTATGTTTTTTGTTATTTCCTGAATCTCCTCGACAAGCCCCTGTACCTCAAAACTATCTCAATTCTTTAATGAAGACCCATTATAGGAAAAATACCAATAACAATTATATATATACATATATATATATATATATATATATATATATACATATATATATATATATATATATATATATATATATATATATATACATTCATATATATACATATACATATGCTCATACATTCCTACATATATATATTCAGACAAATAACAATTATATATATATATATACATATATACATGTATATATACATGTACATATACCCATTTATTCATATATATACATATATTCAAACATACATATATATATATATATATATTAATGTTAAAAAAAATTATACGCACACACAATGTCACAAGAGCACAAATATACATATATATATATATATATATATATATATATATATCTTTGAGACACGCTCCAAGAAACACAACTCGCCATTTGGCAGAAACAACTTTTCGAGCCAAATTCTCGACCTTTCGGCACAAAACTCATGCGAGTATATATGTATATATATATATATATATATATATATATATATATATATATATATATATATATATATATATATATATATATATATATATATATATATATATATATATACATACATACATACATACATACATACATACATACATACATACATAAATTACTATTGTTCAACATATCCAATCATTATAAAATGCACACATAATAAAATAATAAACAAATATCACGCAAATACGTAACATGAACCATCCTCATCTTACATAAACTGTATGAAGAAGAAAAAAATCAAATTAATATATTACATTACAGTTGATTATATTATTAGTTGAAAATCGACCACGCACCTGAGGAAAATCTCTAATGAACTGTTGGTAACGTAATTTAGTTGTCTTATTGCGTATACAGTTTTTATTTATAAACAAGTAAGCCGTAAATAACCAGGTTTGTTCACAAATCTCTTATATTTCCGGATTTGTTAGTTTTTCCTTTAATGCAAAAATTTTGTTTTTACCCAAATTTTTGAATTTTTATATATAAACATCTATATATATGTATTTAATTTTTTTGTTTTAAAACTTAGATAATTTTTATTTTTAATTACAATTTTTTTTCTAAAAAGTTTTTAAATTATGTTAGAATGCATTGTCATGATGAGCAAGCCTATATTTCAAATTTCAGCTCAATTGGATGATGGAAAGTTAATTAATTTTCACTTTCAAGGCTTGCAATTATTCAAGCGAGTAAGCAAGACCGGCGGTGAATTTAATATAAAAGTTTTAAAAACATGCAATTAAACATTTTGTTTGTCACAAAAAATACAGAATATAACAAGTGGTAAAAACTTATTTACATCGACGCAGATGAGTTTTTTTTACAACTGATTCTTGGACAATAGGAAATGCTTAAATTTATATAAATGAATTGGTAAAAGTGAAAAAGTCGTAAGTGATCGCAAACGTAAACAAATTTTAAGCTCAATCTATTATAGATATACAGTATATTTACGCTAAAACACACCATCATAGGTCACACACAAAGAAAAGTGCTATTTGGGTCAAACCTTCCCTTTGGCAGTCCCAGAAAATTTGACGGGCTAAAAATAGAATTCACTTCTGGGTTGACGTAAAGATAAGTGAGCTGTATGCAATAGTGAAAAATAAAAACAACTAGCAACAGAATGAAGACCCTTTATGACCGACAATTGAATGTGGAAGTGTTCAAAGAAAAAAAAACAGTCTGGTTCTACAATCCTCAACAAAGAAAGGGACGATCTCCAAAATTACAAAAAGATTGGAAAGGCCCTTAAGCCATTATCAAGAAAATCTTTAATTGTGGACATCCCTTGTTGACATGGCATGTTGTTGTTGAATCAGCCCAGCTTGAGCTGAATTAATGGTGGCCATGACTTGCCAAAAGTGATATTTGAATTCAAATAGGCCAGTGATTCTCAATGGGTGTGACGCGAGTCTATGTCAAGTGTGCAGCAAGAAGTTCATATAAAAATAAATATTAAAAAATAAACGTAAATCATATATTTTAAAATTTTGTTCGTTTGTTTAAAAACGACAAGTTTTTGTTTATAAGTATCTCTATATTTAATTTTAATCTATGTTTACATCTATGTTTAATCTATGTTTACTATGTATCGAACAGATTAATTGAAACAAAATGAAATTTTTTATAAACTCTTTTATCTGTCATTATTAAATCCCTCAACCAATCACAAATCACGTGCTACACACTGCGCAACGCTCGCTCGCTAAGACTGTGTTAAGAAGTAAAAAACTGACAGTGTTGCCATTACAAATAATAAAAATATTGCCAAAGCAAGAAATGCAAAAAAAAATTTTTTTTCAAATTATCTGTTCGATTATTTAACAACTAAAAATGTGGCATGCCGTGTGCGATAAAAGTGCACTATGCATTGGCATATCTGGTAGATATATTTCAACATTTGAACGCTGTTAACTCCGGTATGCAAGGTCGTCATGAAAATCTCCTAAGTTCAACAGATAAACTTGTAGCTTTGCAACGCTAAATTAAAATATGGAAATCTAGAGTTACTAGCGGTAATTTTGATCCGAGAAAATTTAGCAATAAATTGACACCATTGATATATGATTACATCACCACTCTTGGAGAAAGGATTGACCATTACTTTCCTTTACTGTCATCAGAACAATTTGAATGGGTGAGAAACACATTTATTCAAATTGCAGGCAACACAAGCATATTAAGAAGAACTTGCCGAGTAGAGCTCTGATCGAACATTGAAACTAAAGCATGCTGAAATGTTCCTTGATGCCTTCTGGATAACGACAGAAAAAGAATATCCAAATAATGCAAAGAAGGCTTTGCATATCCTTTTGCAGTTCTCAACATCATACTTGTGTGAAATTGGATTTTCAACTCTTACAAATATTAAATGCAGCAAGAGAAAAAAGTTGAAGTGTGTTGAAGAAGAAATGAGAGTTTGTTTATCTGGAATTCGTCCAAGAATTGAAGAAATTTGCAATTCCATCAATCTCAAATGTCACATTGACATTTTTATTTATGCAAGTCGGCGCCCATAATGTGCCGTCTGATTTTCCAAAGACTTCAAGTGTGCCTCGGTGCCAAAAAGGTTGAGAACCCCTGAAATAGACACTTTGTACATTATTTATTCTCTCTTTGTTGTATTGTTATTAAAATCTTAAACTTCATTAAGTCGTGTTTGATAACCTGAACCAAAAATTCCAAAAATATTAAAATTAATAAAACATGCGAAAAAAATGAGAGTGAAAAGATTAGTTATAAAAAAGTCAACACTAGATTTAAAGCAAGTTGTGAAAAGCGAACAGGCTGTATAATTTGTTAGCCAACTCTTGAAAATGAGTTAAAAATTGGGTTTTCAACGTAAGCAAAAAAAATGAAAATTTGTTTCATAGAAAAAAATCTTACAAACGTATTTTAGCAAATGTCCAAAATACATACTTACAACAATTTTTTGATGTTGATAATGTTCTACAAAGTAGTTGTCCAACTTTTTTGTTTAGAGAACCACATCAACAGTTAACAAAAGTTGGCTAGCCGAATCAAAATTACGTAAATTAATAAAAATTAAAAATACAAATCCTAATATTTCATAAATTTCAAAAATGTAAGTGATATATGATGTTATACGTTTCTTGTTTTCAAAACAACTGTTTCTAGCAGTACTACAAAACGAAGCAATACATTTTTTGTCATCCAGTGTCAGATTAGGATAGGTGCCCTATAAAATTTAACTCTTATATAAAGAGTCGTCAAATCAAGCTCAATAACTAATTTATTTAAGTTGATTAGGTTGTGGACCCAGTTGTTATATTAAGATGTCAAAACGTATTTTTCCAATTGCACATTCCATTACATTTTTTTTAGTTTTACATGTGCACAATGATATTTTAGACATTGATGAATGTGCTCGATTGAGTCATGAATGCGATCTCAATTCTACAACATGTAATAATACTGGCGGCTCATACGAATGCATATGCAAAGATGGATACCAAATATCAACAAACACATTCAACTGTAATGGTTAGCTCATAGATCTGTCGATCTGTGTTTGTCAAAGCCATGAAATATAATCTAAAACTTACTGCGTTTTATTAGAAATTATTTTGTTCACTGTGTTTTACAGTTGTTTAACTTTGCATTTTATATGACATTTTAGACATTGATGAGTGTGCTCAATCGAGTTATGTATGCAATCCCATTTCTACAACATGTAACAACACTGGCGGCTCATACAACTGCATTTGCAAACAAGGATACCAAACATCAACAAACCCATTCAACTGTGATGGTTAGTTCATAGATCTGTGTTTTTAAAAGCCTGATTAGGTTGTTATTATATTAAGATGTCTGATAAAAACGTATTTTTCCAATTGCACATTCCATTACACTTTTTTAATTTTACATTTGCATAATGATATTTTAGACATTGATGAATGTGCTCGATTAATTCATGAATGCAATCCAATTTCTACAACATGTAATAACACTGGCAGCTCATACGAATGCAAATGCAAAGGTGGATACCAAATATCAAGAACCACATTCAACTGTGATGGTTAGCTCATAGATCTGTCGATCTGTGTTTGTCAAAGCCATGAAATATAATCTAAAACTTACTGCGTTTTATTAGAAATTATTTTGTTCACTGTGTTTTACAGTTGTTTAACTTTGCATTTTATATATGACATTTTAGACATTGATGAATGTTTTTAATCGAGTTATGTATGCGATAAAAACGTATTTTTCAAATTGCACATTCCCTTACAGTTTTTTAGTTTACATTTGCATAATGATATTTTAGACATTGATGAATGTGCTCAATTGAGTCATGGATGCGAACCTATTTCTACAACATGTCAAAACACTGGCGGCTCATACAAATGCAAATGCAAAGGCGGATACCAAATATCAACAAACACATTCAACTGTGATGGTTAGCTCATAGATCTGTTAGATTTGTAATTTGCATCTATTAATGTTGTAATGTACATGTTCTTTGCATCTGTTTTTAAATCTAAAATGAACCTTAAAATATGTACAGCGTGATTTTTAAGATTCACTTCCTTTTCTCACTGTAAATTGAAAACAAGGTTTCAACCGATATTATGTAGATGCATTTCACACCAACATGAAGTCCATCAAACTGTAAAATGTCTTTGGGATCTCCAAATCTATTCGACCTTTGAATGAAACTAGATAAGATATTCAAGCAATTAATTTTCATCTTCTTTGTTCTCATCGTACCAAGTTTAAAATTTCTTTCTCCGGTTCTCCAAAATCACTTTCTATGGATTCATGGATCTATATAAAATTTTACTAAAAAGCTTTTGTGCTGAAAATCATAAACTATTTTGTGTAGGTAATGCAATGTAAAATTACAACAAAGCTTAAAGGCGTTTGTTACTTTATTTGATTTTTGCACACAATTTTGGCTATTTTTTTAAATTTGAACTCTGATTGTGTTCATTGAAAAATTTTAGTAAAAATATACATGTAAGTTTTCACTAATTTCAAATTAATAATACAATTAACTTTTTAATTTATTTTATTAATTTAGTTTTTAGTTTTTATATAGGTAATACTGTGTAAATCGACTTGATTTATGTTGCTTTTCTAAAAGCCTAAAACAATTCTACTGTTGTAATTTATAAAAAAATTAAAATAATATTTAAGTTAAATCAGTGAATAAGACAGACTATTTCGACGTTAGGATGCAAATAAACTTTAGACAGGGTTGGCTCTTCTGCGCAATGACTAAAACTTTAAACGCTGCAATAATAGGAAAACGATTCTAGGACTGTTCATCAAAGGACGATTCATCAAAGGACTGTTCATCAAGTACTATTCATCAAGAGACTATTCATCAAAAAAATATTCATCAAAGGACTATTCATAAAGAGGACGGCTCATCATAAGGACGGTTCATTATAAGGACTGTTCATCTAATGTCTATTCATCCAGCGGACTATTTATCCAAAAAAGTTAATGAAATTGTTTATGATTTTATTTTCAACCAAAATGTAGGGTAATTTTAGTAATTTATATCAAATTTACAGTGCTACTCTGCTTGCATCCAAATACTTTATACTTTATAATAGAACTGACGGGGTACCCGACATTGCCCGGGGTTTTTAGAAGTTTTTTGATTGTTTTTCTCTCGCTCCCGTTTCCTTCCCCGCTTGCTCTCACGCTCCCGGTCGCTCTTTCTTCCCGCTTGTCTCCCGCTCCCGGTCGCCTTCCAGGGCCGTAGCCAGGGGGGCCAGGGTGGGCTTTTCCCACCATGGGCTAGCAGTTTGCCCACCCTGAGGCGGTCTGAGGATTTTGAAAAAATATTACTGTATTTTCTAAAAAAAAAAAACTGTCGAAAATTATTTAAATTAAATAAGTGAAAAAAGCATAATTTTTTCCGAAAATTGATCCCCGAAGTTCAAACTTTTATAACTATTTTTATTGAAATAAATTAATCTATATATATAAAAATCTCTTGTCATAGTGTTTGAAATTGAACTCCTCCAAAACGGCTGAACCGATCTTTATGAAATTTTTTGTGTACATTTGGTAATTCTGAGGATAGGTCCACGGCCATTTAGAGTATTTTTTTTAAATTATTTAAAAATGTTATTTTGGAAAAACAAAGGACAAACAGACACTCATATATATATATATATATATATATATATATATATATATATATATATATATATATATATATATATATATATATATATATATACATATATATATATATATATATATATATACATATATATATATATATATATATATATATATATATATATATATATATATATATATATATATATATATATATATATATATATATATATATATATATATCAGTGATGGGCAACAAACTACTTTCAAGTAGTTAAACTTTTCTGTAGTCACATTTACTTTTTAGTAGTTAAACTATGTAGTTAACTACTTTTGTCAGAGGTAGTTTAACTAAAGTAGTTAAATACTGTAAAGTAGTTAACTACTTTTAACTACTTTTTTCTATAAACTTGTACACTAATACAATGCATTGCTGTATTAGGCCTCACATGATCACCATTAATTATGTTCACCATCTAATTTATTAAATAAAGCCATGACAAATTTTTTTAAATTTATTAATGAAAAGACACATTTTATAAGTTAATTATCCAGTCAATCAATCTACTTTAGACAGTGTCAAACATCGTTTTATTACCTGTAGATGATTATCGTTTGAGTACATGACGCAGGAAAACAAGCTTTTCAAACAATCTGTCAGACACTTTGCATCGTCTTGGCACTGATATTTGACCCGCACAACTGAACAGTCTTTCAACAGCAGCACTGCTTGGTAGACTTGTATTAAACTTAAGAAAAACTCTTGTTATATTAGCATACATGAGCAGTGAGTTTGTTGTTGAGTCATTTGAAGCCAGATCTTTGCGGAAAATATTATACAGGCTGGTTTAATTTTTTTTAGACTTTAACTTCTTTTAGGTAGTTAAACTAATTGTAGTTAACTACTCTAAAAAGTAGTTAAACTATTCTTTAACTACCGGTTACTTTCGGGTAGTTAAACTTTTTGCCTTAACTACTCCCATGTAGTTAAACTAGTAGTTAACTACTAAAGTAGTTAAAAGTAGTTAACTACTGCCCATCACTTATATATATATATATATATATATATATAAGTGATGGGCAGTGCTATATATATATATAAATATATATATATATATATATATATATATATATATATATATATATATATATATATATATATATATACAGTAGCGGATCCAGGGGGGCCGGGGAAGGCCATGGCCGTCCCCATGGCATATTTCTAAATGTTAGTATGCGGCAATACAGAGAAGTCGACTAGCAGCCTAAGAGGGTCGTGGCTTATGTAGCTAGACGTAAATCGCACTCAATTCCACATTATCAATGTTATGTTGTTGATATTAATAAAAAGTGTTGCAAATATTATGAATTGTTGATTTAGTTAGTTCAAAGTTAGTTTGAGTAAATTAGAATAAAACTTACTTTTAATTCGTAAAATGCCTTGACTTCACATTCATATTATTGTTACTATTAACATTATTACCAACTAGTAAAAATGTTCTTTTAAAGACCTTTTCATCCATTTGAAATGACGAGAATTGTAATCAAAGAAATTATTAGTTAAAAAATAGATAAATAATAAAACAATTAGGATTAACTATAGCCATTTTCAGCTATATAAAGCCATCTTCAGAACCCTATATTAAAACAATAAATTAAATATTATAAAATATGAAACCGTTGCGTTAAAAATCAGAAATAATTATAAGTTTTGTTTAGACAGAGACATTGAATAGGAGCTAAGCTGAATCGACTTTCACTTAACAAATTAATACGGATGAAACACACTGAAATTCAAGTTGAAACCACATAAAGAAAAAGCGACCATATTATATGTAGCTGATTTAATATAGCTGGTTTTATATATGTTATTTATAATAACCAGTAACAAATTACAAGTAACGGAATTACAGTAACAAATTACTTTTTCAGTAACAAGTAACGTAACAGATTACTTTTCAAAATTGTAACAAAGTAACAGTAACAAATTACTTTTTTAAAGTAACAGTAACGGATTTTTTAAAATTGTTACTTGTTACTTTTTATTTTCGAGCATTGGATCAAGCGTTAAGATAGCGCGAGTCTGGACCAATAGGAGCAAAGTGTGTCACTGGATTCATGATCGCGTTCATTTTAACAACGCGCCATATCAGGGTAAACAAACTTCCTTTTTATTATCGTTTAGTCTTTCGGAAACGTTTGCGAGTTCACAGATCGTGTTTTGGGATCATGGAAGTTAATAAAGAGTTAAATTATAAAGAAACTGGTAATGAAATCGGATGGGTGCATCAGCTAGAAAAATATTTTAAAATAACGAAAAGAACGTCAAGGTGTTGTGTCTACAGTGTCTACAGTTTATCTAAGCACGTCAAAGATTAGTCCAGCCAACCTTCTAAAACATTTGGAAGTGAGTTATTAGTTTTATGTTTTTACTTTTAGAAAATAGCGTCTGAATTTTAAATTTGTAATAAGTTATTAAGTTAATAGAAGGTTGTATGTATGCTCACATTGAGTTTGTTTAAAGTACTTTAAGCACTTACTGCAAAACTAATAGATTATGTTTAAAAAATACAAATTTTAATGTGTTTTCACTAGAGAAAACATCCTGCAATTTCTGATAAAGTCAAATGGCTGCTCCTTTGGTTGAGGCAATTCTAACAAGTCTCAAAAGACGGTTTGAAGGTTATGATCTCAGAGATGATCTGAGATCATAACCTTACCAGCCTTACCTTGCCACAATTTCGGCTAAGTTGGTTCGATGATAACGATAGAAGAAATTACGCCCGCAATTTGTTATATGAGCAAGTGCTAGCTGTACAGCAGGTTGAAATGCAGGCTGAACAACAAAATGGTTCAGCTGAGATGCCTCAGCCAGATGATGATTTTTTTATATTTGTTACCGATACATTTAAGCAAACTGATGAAACTGCGGAGGTGGATATGTATCTTAGCGATACTTCTCGTGATATTGAATCATTACTCAAATTTCCATGTATCTTGAAATTGTTCAAAAGATATAATACTTCTCTTCCATCAAGTGCTCCTGTTGAACGGCTGTTTAGCTTGGCTGGTCAAATTTTGACTCCAAGAAGAAATCGTTTGACTGTTAGTCATTTTCAACGACAACTGCTGTTCAGAGCTAATAAAGCTTTTTGTAGCTCAATCAAAGATTTTCACCATTTGACTGATTAGTTATAACTCTTTGATTTTTATAATAAAGTTGTGTTCTTATTTTAAAAACAAAATCAAGTATTGAGTTATGGGGTGTTGCATCTGTTTGTAAACAACTTTTTGTAAAGTAACAAAAATGTAATAAGTTACTTTCAAAATCATAAAGTAACAGTAACAAATTACTTTTGAAAAAATGTAACAAGTAACAGTAACAAATTACTTTTTCATCATGTTACAAGTAACAGTAACAAATTACAAAAGTAAAGTAACAAACCCAACACTGATAATAACATATATAAAACCAGCTCGTCTCTCTGTTCTATAGATTTTTAGTGCCACATTGAGAATAGCAATCATAAATATCTAAAGCAGAACGTTCAGCCACACCCCTCTTGGGCTGCTAGTCGACCTTTCTGTATTGCCGCACACTACCATTTAGAAATATGCTCCCCGTGGGATTCCAAAATTAACTTTCTTTTAAATACTAAAAAAACTGATTACTTTTTAGGTAAATTACAAAATTTTTAGCATCTGGCAGTGGTTTTCCAGTGAGGTTTGTGGATATAAGATCAAGTGTTTGCTTTTTCTCCGTTTTTGGCCCTTCCCGCCATTTGTTTGTCCCCCTGCCAAAGAAGTCTAGATCCACCACTATATATATATATATATATATATATATATATATATATATATATATATATATATATATATATATATAAACTTGCCCACCCAAATAAAATTCTTGCCCCCCCCCCCCCCCCCAATTTAACAGTCCTGGCTACGGGCCTGTCGCCTTCTCGCTCCCGGTCACAACACCAGAAAAACTAAATTCGACTGTTTTCGTAAACCGTATATGTACACATTAACCAAGGGCCACAAACACGTCAAACCATCACGCAGGCCCGCTATGTCAAATCTGGCATCGGTTATTTAACACCACGGGGCCACGCTTCAAAGACATTTATGCCTCGAGCAATTAACAAGTTTGTAGAAGACATGGTTGTAATATACAACAATTTTACTCGTCACATACATTAAATAAAACAACTGGACAAGAAATAACATCAAGATCTTAAGATCAAACGAGCAAAAGACAATTGAATAGAAAGTTAAAAAAAAAACTGCCTTCAGCTGTGTGTGTGTTTGCGCTTCTATGCGTGTTTACACCGGGATTTTCGTTTGTGTTCTGCCTTCGATAACTGAAGTCTTTTTAATTTTTTCCTAATTTTCTAAACAATATTCTGATCAATATTTTTAACTCTACTAGTTCCGCTAATTATTTTTTAAATTTAACTCCGTTTTCTACTATCTTCGGCTCGGATCTCCGTTATCGCTCAATGGATACGTTTCAATACAGCTCCGACTACATGCGCTCTCTCAGCTCGGCTCCCCCCTTTCTCAAGGTATTGACCGATCTACCAGAAAACTCCTGTTCAGACTCAACATCTGGCAACCTAAACTGTTCAAAAGCAAGAACGAGACCCCCTTCTCCTAATCTAATTAAAGCCGGTCTCCTAAACACTCGCTCAGCCGTTAACAAAGTGGCTCTGATCCATGATATGATTCACAGTAGAGAGTGACACGGTAATACCGACCGCGGTAAATACCGCGGTTACCGCGGTAACGGGAACAAATTTTAATAATTTCACCATTACCGCGCGGTAACGGGGAAAAATCAGGGGGAAATTTGCGGTAATGGGGAAAATGTTGACGGTAATTCCGCGGGAACGGTAATGAAGTTTTAAACTAATTTTTAAAAAATCAAAAAAAATTTTTTTTACTTTGTTTTATCGTCTTTGTACTTTGTTTTATCGTTTTTGTACTTTGTTTAGCTAATTCTACCGGACTATCTTTCTTTTTGTATTTCATTTCGGTTGAATGTCTTGGTCTTGAATCGGTTTAATTTCAATAGTACATTTTCGCTTGTAGTTTTAAATAACATGGAAATGGGAAAATGCGACATCGAAAAATTAATTTCAATTAAAAGTGGCACTCATGGATTGAAGAACTAATATTTTTCCTTTCTTATTTCATTTAAAACATAACTATCGTTTTGCAATTTTTTTTAATAATTAACTTCAAAATAAACTTGCATAAAAATTTAAAATGCGGGGACAATGAGAGTTTGAGAATGCTAGCTGCGGGGATGGGTAGGGGATGGGGACAGATATTGTGGGGATGGGGACATGGGGAGAGGGGACGAGAAGAGAGTCTTCTTTGCGGGGTGGGGATGGGGAAGAAATGTTGTCCCCGTGTCACTCTCTAATTCACAGTCACAAACTAGATGATCACGTCCGACGCTCCAGATGCAATAAAACTCGATGTTGCCCCATCGGGATACACAGTTCATCACACGCACCGTGGGACCTCCCTTGACAAAAAAGGAGGTGGCGTCGCAGTTATAATAAACAAAACCACTCCTGTTAACTTTCCTAATTTTAACTTTACTGAATTTGAAGCTATCTGCATCAAAATTAGCACTCATTCTTCCTCTCTCAACGTGATCACAATATACCGCCCGCCCGACTCAGACATCATCTTTCATTCATCAGTTCACCTCGCTCATAGAACTCATCAAAGACCTTAAAATTCCTTTTGTCCTAAATGGTGACTTCAACCTACCTGGTAAAGAAGCTTCTATTAATATTACTCTTCTAACTACTTTATACGAACTCAACTTAACCCAACACATTGACATTCCTACTCATAACAAAGGCAATTTACTCGACCTTGTCATTTCGCAGAGCACCTCATCCAATAAGTTCATCTCCATGACTTCTATATCACCAGTCACATTTTCCGACCACCACCTCATCTCTTACATAGTAGACCTTGTTAAACCATCACCCGTTCCCTTTAAAATCTAAATAAGAAAGTACCACAATATTGATTGGAATCAATTTCACACTGAACTTGATACTACCATCGCATCACTCATGAACCTGTCTTCTGACGTAGACCTCCTTGCAGACTCATACGACAAAGCCTTTCGACACCTTATGGACAGGCATGCACATGCCAAGACTCGCACGTTACGTCCTCGATGTGTTCCTAGTGAGCTTCTGTCTCATTCTGCTCCCCAGGCTTAAATGAGATGTCGTCGTCTTGAGAGAGTGTTTTCAAAATCTAAAATCAAAACAGATGAAAATAACTACCTTGAAGCCAAGAAATGTGCACGTGAGGCTATCCTCAGATCCCGGTCTGATCACATTAAGGAGCAGCTCGACAGTGCTGCTCACTCATCCAAGCAGCTCTGGAAAGTTGCTAACAACTTGCTTCACCGTAGCTCAACTCCACACACCACTGACACTGACTGTAACAAACTCGCCAATTCATTCAACTCGTACTTCATAGATAAAATCAAATTGATCCACAGCTCCATATCAACATCCCTTTTAACAACACCGCCGCTAACTATCTCTCAACTACACAGACCCCATGCTGGACCTACACTATCCTCTTTCACTCCACCTACAATATCCGAAGTCACTAAACTCATCCACTCTATACCAAATAAATCATCTCCGTTAGACCCAATACCAACCCCTATTCTGAAAAAATAGGCCAGCTCATTATCTCCTTTCATTACCAAACTTGTTATCGAGTCACTATCACAAGGAATTTTCCCTCAATCATACAAGATCGCCCAAGTTTTACCCATACTAAAAAAGAACAACATCGACCCTTCCATCCCATCCAACTACAGACCCATATCAAACCTCACCACCCTCTCAAAACTACTCAAGAGAATCGTACTGAAAAGATTAGGACCTCACATAACCTCATCATACAACTACACAAAACTAGTCAGCCTATCGTTCCGGTCACTCCACGGAAACAGCCTTACTTCACGTACTTGATTCTATGCTACAAAACTGTGGCAACCAGAAAGCTGTTGTGTTGGTCTGCCTCGATCTCTCGGCCGCTTTCGACACCATTCGCCACGACATCCTCACTACCAGACTTACCGACGAGTTTTGCGTTATCAGTTCTGCTTTGTCATGGATCTCCTCATACCTCAACAGCAGAAAACAATTCATAAAAATGGGCAAACACTCTTTTGCACCCTCTGCCCTTGACGAGGGTGTTCCCCATGGCTCTGTCCTGGGACCTCCTCTATTCACAACATACACCACACCCATCTGCGCCATCATCGAACAATCAAACGTCTCTTTCCACCAATACGCTGACGACACCTGTCTTTTCACTGCTCTCTCTTGTGACGACACACCAAACATGATCCAAACTCTTACACTCTGCACACACAAAATTCAACAGTGGCACCGCTTAAACTTTTTACAGTTAAACCCTACCAAGTCTGAAGTAATCATCCTTGGCTCACCACAGCAACTCACCAAATTTAAAGAATTAACCTCAATAGACATCGCGGGAGCCACCCTTCCTATATCTTCACACGTTAAACTGCTAGGCGTCACCCTTGACAGCCACCTACGCTTCGACCGTCACATATCTTCGACTATAAAGGCCTGTAACTATCATATACAGGTCCTGAAACACATACGCCCCCTACTCTCTACTGAGACTGCTACCACCATTGCACGCAGTCTAGTCACATCTAGACTGGACTACTGCAACTCTCTGCTCTACGGAACATCATCGACTCGCTTAAATAAACTTCAACATGTTCAGAATCAACTCGCCAAAGTCACCACAAATTCGTCCACTGTCACTTCCTCCTCTTCTCGTCTCCGCAAACTTCATTGGTTCCCAATAGAATATAGAATTATTTTCAAGATATCACTACTAACCTACAAAATTCTCAGCACTAATAACCCACCTTACTTAAATAAACTCATCACCATTAGGACCAACAATAGACAACTCCGTTCTTCCAACTCTCTCTCACTTTACCAACCGGTTAGCCACTCAAAACTCACCAATAGATCATTCAGCTACAGCTCCCCAGCCATCTGGAACTCACTACCGCCATCAATCACATCATCACCATGTCTGACGTAGTTTAAAAAACATTTAAAGACTCATCTTTTTTCGAAGGCATTCGAACAAGATTATTATTATTATTATTATTTATTTATTTATTTATTTATTTAACCAAAAAGAGGGTCACAAATGACCACTAACACAAATTGGTGAGCGAAAACATTAAACATTAGTTAACATCAGCATTAGTTAGGAATGGCAAAATGATTTAACTACCATGCTAACAAAACACAACAGACATCTGTTCCTATACAGCTTAATGATGAACCTGAGTGGAAAGTTAGGCAAAATCGTGATTACCTGCGAATTACTATCGAAAGTTTAGTATTCACTACTCCGCAAAACATTGTTCAATGGGGTTAGAAATGAATTGGGGTAGACACAATGTCAATACTTTCATTGCACTGAGCTGGTTGAAATCTCTCACCAGATCTGTTCTCAAAAGCGGTGGATGGGCGGCAGCGATCAGTTCGTCCCTGTTGTCCAAGTTATGGCGCGTAGCGATGGCAGCGTCAACTCCGGTCGGCAGCAGAATGGCTACGGCAAGTAGAGCGAGCATGACCACAGTTGTGAAGGTGGCGCATCGGTGGTGGCTGTGGCACCCTTGAAGTTTACTAGCCATTGTATTCATTAGGTGTTAGAAATTTTGAGAGGTCGGTTTCATTTATCAGACATTTGAAACGGCTGTAGGATGTTGAGTTGACCACATCGTGAGGCAGGGCATTCCAGGATTTTATTATTCGATTGGAAAAGAAGAACTTGGTAGCATCGATCTTGTGCAGGCCAGACCTCAGTTTATAACAATGGCCTCTTGTGGCCTGGTAACCAGACGATTCAAAACTGGTGACCAAAGTTGAGTCAATAAGACCATTTAGAATTTTGTAGCATAGACATAGGTCAGCAATGAGTCTGCGATGTTCCAAAGATTTGAGACCGAGGATGTTGAGGCGAGTTAGATAAGGGAGACGACTGACAGAAGGAATTGTTCTTGTGAATCGTCTTTGGACTCTCTCGAGCCTGTCGATCAAATGCCTGTGGTGTGGATTCCACACTGAAGAACAATATTCAAGTAGTGGTCGTACATACACGGAAAATGCTCTCGTCAAGAGATCTGGACCTTTAGTAGTGAAACATAAATTGATCAGCCGTAATCTAACAGATGCCGCATGTACAATACTGTCGATGTGTTTTTTAAATTTGAGGTCATTTTCCATTACAACGCCAAGGTCCCTTGCGTGACCAACAATCTCCAGTTGATGAGAGTCAATAAGGTAGTTGGGTACATCAAGCTCTTTACTTGCTAGACCATAGATGGAGCATACGAAGCACTTTGTTAGGGCCAAATTTAACTGCCATATCCCACTCCAGGACACCAATTCGTCAACCGCATCCTGCATAGCCAAATTTCCAGGTGGAATGTTTTGTAAATTTTGATGCCATCCGCAAAGAGCTTGACTGAAACTTGTTTGAAGGCTGGGTTGTCTGTAATATCGTTAATGTATATAAAAAAAAGTATTGGTCCCAGGACGCTACCCTGTGGAACACCGCTAGTAACTTCTCTTGGGGCAGAGTGATGACCATTAACGCGAACAAACTGTGTGCGGGCACTCAGAAAATCGAAAATCCACGCCAACAAATCGCCAGATATTCCATATCCTTTCAGTTTTGTCATCAGCTTTGTGTGTGAAACAGAATCAAATGCTTTCTGAAAATCAAAATAAATGATGTCAGTACGTTCACAATTCTCTAGAGACGATGACCAATCATACACGCATTCAAGCAGGTTTGTACAGGTAGATTTGAGCCTTAGAAATCCATGTTGGTGATGGGAGATGAGGTTGTGCGTGGACAAGTAAGTCAAAACGTTCTTGGTGATTACCTTCTCCATGACACGACAACAGGTACTTGTAAGTGAGATTGGCCTATAGTTAGAAGGGCAGCTTGTCGGGCCCTTTTTATGAATTGGAGAAATGCAAGCAATCTTCCAATTTGTTGGCAACCTGCGCATCTTGAGAGACATATCGAAAATATGACAGAGTGGGGCTACTAAACCGTGGGCGCAACGTTTTAGGATGATGTTTGGTATTCCATCAGGACCAGAGGAGCATGAACTTTTGAGACCTTTTAGGACTGAAAGGACAACATCGGGAGTAAAAGAGATCTTTTCCAGTAGTTCAGAGGTTCGGTCTTTAAAATTAGGATCTTTACCATCATCTACTGTAAACACACTAGCAAAGTAATCGTTGAAAATGTTGGCTATTTCTGATGGATTCGACGTAAGATTATTTTTTCTGGTTGCAATGCTATTTATGGACGAGTGTGAAGATAGTTTTTTGTTTACGTATCTGTAGAAATTTCCAAGATTTTTTGTAGAGATCAAATTTTGTTCTGTGTAAGACTGGGTCCTTTTTACAGCTGTCGCACATAATTTTGTGAATTTTTTGTATCTGTCTTTGTCTATCTGTTCTTGGGTAAATCGGTATTTCTTCCAAAAATGTAGTTTAGCCTTATACAGTTGGCGAAGCACCTTTGATGTTCTGCCTAGTAATTTCGGATAGTTTTGTGGCGCATAGTGGACTGGGACAAAAGTTTGTATAGCAATATTTAGATAATGATTGAAAACATTCCAGCAGCTCTCCACGTCAAAGCAGTACTGAAAGAGATTATCCCATTTAATATTGAGTAGAAAAACGTTTATTTCCTCAAAATTTGCTCTCTTGAAACAGTAGAAACTATGTTGTTTTTTCTCATCAAAAGTTAGGATTGAGTCATTTATTTCAAATGTAATCAGATTGTGGTCGCTAGTAGCAATTGGGCATGAGATATCTATCTTTGCAAGAAGCCCTGGGTCATTTGAGAAAATCAAATCCAGAATATTACTGCCACGGGTAGGTTGTTGCACAAATTGATGAAGCCCAAGATCGTTAAAAAAGTTCATGAATAATGTGTAGATTTCTCCATTGGGATGAGAGTGTTGTAGCCAATTTATGTCGGGCAGATTAAAATCGCCCATCAAACACAATGTGTGTTTGGTTGAACAGATATTTTTTAAGCACTCTATACTGTCAATAGCATACTTGAGAGCCTCTGTGCCAAACCCCCCGCTACGATAATAGGCTATAAATCTGCAGTGTGTGGTATGTAAACGTATGTCTACACATACAACCTCAATATGCCGAAAATGAACTGGAATTTCCACAAACTTAAAGGTTATATCATTTCTAATTATGAAAGCTAAGCCGCCACCTCTAGTTTCTCTATCATAGCGACATGCTGAAAAACCTCTAGGAATAAATAAGCTGTTGGGATCTTCTTTTGTAAGCCACGTTTCGGTAACACAAAATAGTTCAGGCTTGTAATCTTCTAAAAACAAAGTAACTTCTTCAATTTTATTTCTGAGACTTCTTAAATTGGTCAAAGCTATGCGGCATCCCGGTTTAGTTTCGAAAGGGCTGACTCATCCGATCATCAGTTGGTGACGAAATCTGGCTCTGGCCGGTATTTTTTATACGTTCACGTCTTTCGCATCTTCTGAGGTAGTTTTGATGAGCCTGTTGTTTCGTGAGATCGCGATTAATGAAAACGCGTTTTGTCCTTTCATCTTTAGACGACCGAAGAAGCATCGAAGACTGTAACAAGTCCTCCACAGCCTCTGCGCTCGAAAGAGTAACGCAGATTAGTGGATGTGGTCTGCTTGGGTCTTTAATCAATCGCCGGGTTTTCAAGATCCTTGGTTTCACTGTCAAATTTTTTTCAAAAAAATCGGCAACAAAAGTGGTGTCCGGAACTGCGGCATCAACTTCTAATCCTGAAATAATTACATTGCTAGCTCTTTTCTGTCTTTCTTCTTTTTCTTGCTCCTGCAACCAAAACGTTCGAGAAACCGTTTCCAGTAGAGTCGAGTTGTTCATCTGTGGGCCTGTCCCCCCTTGGAGCTGGCTTGTTAGCTTTTCCAGTCTTGTTTCAATTATATCTACTCTAGAGGTGAGTAGTTCGACTCTAGAAGAAGTCTCCTTTGAGGATTCTTTTAGCACCTGGACAACGTTGTTCAGGAGCAATTCAAAGTTCTTATTCATATTATCCATCACTCTTGTCATATGCTCGTTGAATCTATCCGTAATTTTTGTTAGTATTGATTCCAAGTTTTCGAGAGAAATAGATTTAGCCATTGTAAAACCGAAAAATCCAGCAAAAACGCCACTTCAACAAACAAAAGTCTCTCAAACAAACCAAAATATAAGTCTGATAAATATACTCTAGAAACCAGCAAATAAAATCCGGTTATTAACAGAAAATTAGCAGCGAAACCGCTACGAGAAACAGCTTGTTTACCCCACAATATCGCTTAATATTATTATTATTATTCTTATTATTATAATTATTATTATTATTATTATTATTATTATTATTATTATTATTATTATTATTATTATTATTATTATTATTATTATTATTATTATTATTATTATTATTATTATTATTATTATTATTATTATTATTATTATTATTATTATTATTATTATTATTGTTCGTACAAACTGTAGGTATATACACACTCAAACAGCCAGATACCATACACCTCAAAACATCACTAACACCTGGTATACCACTTCTGCCACACTTCAAAGAGACGCACACTCTCGCTTTAGCGAGGTCAGAAAAGGTTCCACATTTCAAAGAGACGCTTACGCTCGTCGATAAATCAACCAGACTCAGATTTCATGCATACTTAAAATAAAATCTAAATACATTGGAAATCACTTAATTAATATAAAAAACCTATTTTGTTTTTGAATAAAAGTAGCGTTAGCGAATAGCACTGAGAACAGCTAAAGAAATGTAGCGGCGCTGTCATCAACAATCTTGTCAGCCAATAGTACCGCTCTTTACAACCCTGGTTGCCATCACTATTTTTTTTTAAATTACTGATATGTTTAAAATTTATTTTATCAAAGATGAACTGTCTTTTAAAAATAATTCAAATTACTTTACGCTAAAAATATATTGATAAAGGTTGTTGAGGAGTGGCTTCTTGATGAATAGACTTTAGATGAACAGTCCTTATGACGAACCGTCATCTTGATGATTAGTCCTTTGATGATTAGTCCTTTGATGAATAGTCCTTTGATGAATAGTCTCTTGATGAATAGTCTCTTGATGAATAGTCCCTTGATGAATAGTCTTTGATGAATAGTCCCTTGATGAATCGTCCTTTGATGAAAAGTCCGCATACCAGGAAAACACTTTACTGCAAAATGTAACACATTTATTTATTTAAATCATACGAGCTTGCGTGCAAACTATAGCTAAAACAACTTTGAATAAATAATTTCTTCTAATGCGATAACTTTCTTGCATCCTACGTTTATGGTCTCGCTTGTGATTTAATAGTAATATTAATAATAGCTAGGTTTCCAAAAGCCCACTAAAGTGAGTTGCCCCGCGCCTTTTTTGCCTTTTCGACAAACCTGACTTTGGACGCTATTAGCCCGACTTCGGACGCTATTAGCACGATTTAGTATGCTATTAGCCTGACTTCGTAGGCTATTTGCCAAACTTCGAACGTTATTTGTCCGACTAAATCGGGCAATTGTCAAAATTCGGGCTTTTCGCAGATCCCCATTTGCATAAATAGAAAAAACAACGGAAAAAGTTTATATATATAAATTTTTTTAATATGTTTTTCTTTAGATATTGACGAGTGCGCCACAAACAATAGCCATTGCAACCTTTCATCTTCAATCTGCTTCAATTTAAAAGGAACGTTCTACTGTGAATGCATGGAAGGGTTTTCTCCAATCAATGATGAGTGCGAAGGTTTGCGGCAATTTCTTTTGTTCATATCAATATTCAAACAATCGGAAATGTTCGTATTGAAATTATTTTTCTGCTTGTTTAATCTGGAACAATGGCGGTGATTAAATTTTTAACCAATCAATTCATAAGACAGACTTTTATTATGTGCTTTATTTAAACTTTTTTTGAACTGTCTGAGTAAAACAGTAAGAAAATATTTTACAGAAATTTTTAGCTATTAACACTTCAATAAACGTGAGCTTGCTTTGAGCTTTAAACAGGCCTGTAGCCAGGTTTTCATAAGTTTTCTATTCTATTCTATTCTCTGTTTATTTGTATCTCGCAAATTCAAGCGCAGGCGCTTCACAAATGCGCTGCGCCATTCGTATATAAAGAATAAAAAAAAGTAAAATGAAAATAAAATAACAGTAAATAATAATTAATTATCGAAAAAGTACAGTTTTCAAAGATGCTTTGAAGGTATGGAGGGAGCTTTCACAGCTTTGAAGTTGAGTTGGCAAGTTGTTCCAGGCAGTTGGAGCAGAGAAGAAGAAACCTCTCCGGCCTATTGATGTTTTTATTCTTGGCACCAGCAGATGTTGAAGCACGGCTGAGCGAAGAGAGGTTCTCGTATCATTCATCAATGGTTTGCCGATAGCCTCCGAGAGGTAGACTGGAGCATGTCCACGAAGACTCTTGAAAGTGAGCACCCGGAGAATGATCCTTGCGGCTGAGCGGAGTACAGATTGAAGTGGCGTGAATAGATAAGTTGGAGAGTTTGCTAGGATGGCATTGCAGAAGTCCAAACGAGAGTGAATTAATGCTCGAACAAGAGTGTGCACCGAGCCAGGTGTAAGAGATCTTCTGAGGATGCGTATCTGCCTAAGGTGGTATTGGCAAAGCCGTACGATATTTGCAACATGTGGGAAAAGAGAGGTCAGAACTGATTATGACAACAAGGTCACGTACAGTAGAAGAGATGTCTATCTTTAACCCAGCAATTAGTAGTGGTCCAGCTGGACATTTTTTCACTCTTCCAGAAGTTCCGAGCCAGATGATTTCAGTTTTGGCAGTGTTTAGACAAAGTCTGTTTGATGTCATCCAATTTTTTATATCTTCTACACAAGATGACAGGCGTGACACAAGAGTACCACAATTTGCCACAGAACTGTGGTCATACAATTGCAAGTCATCTGCATAGGCATGTACAGAAAAACCATGCTTTTCAGCAAAAAGATAGCATCAGCAGTGTACATCACAAAGAGGACGGGACCAAGGACAGAGCCCTGTGGCACACCAGATTCAACTATTCTTGAAGAGGAAATCTGATTTGCAAAAGTAGTAGAGACAGAACGATTTGAGAGATAGGAACAAAACCATGCTAGGGCAGTTCCGTCCAGGCCATACTTTCGACGAAACCTCTCTAGCAATATAGAGTGGTCCACAGTATCAAACGCTGCACTGAGGTCAAGGAGACAGAGCAATGTGACTAAGCTATTGTCAGTAGCACAGAACACGTCCGACAGAACACCCAGTATGACGGTTTCAACGGAGTGATAGGTGCGGTAAGCAGACTGAACTAGAGGAAGAAGAGTGTGCTCAGATAAGTAGCATCCAAGTTGATCATTCACTGCAAGTTCCAGCAGTTTAGAAAAAATGAAAAATTAGATATAGGCCGATAGTTTTTAGGATTTAGTGGATCAAGCGTAGATTTCTTAAGTACTGGAGTGACAATCGCAGACCCAAACATTTTTGGAAAGATACCACTTTGAAAAGAGGTGTCAGGGTTTTTAGATTGTGGTAGTTTGTCATTGTAGGGAAACGTCTGTAAAGTCTCTCTGTTTGACGGGTTAGTCGACGTGCATCCCCACAATCAGAATCACACCACGGCGTCATGGGCCTGAGACGGTGACGGGTATTGCTTATTGGAGCCATGTTGTTTAGGATGTTGGAGACTGTTTCAAAGTAGATATTGAGGAGCTCATCAACTGACAGACTCTGGAGGTCCCCGAGAGAACCACAAAGCTGACTAGCAAGTAAACTAGTACGAAAGTGTTCAATGTCAAAGTTCTTCCATCTACGTAACTTGTTGTAAACGTTCAGGTTCACATGCTTGCTGTGCAAACCTAAAGCAACTACGTATTCAGCTGTCCACAATTTTTCGTCGAATTGAAGAAACACGTGAGTCTGGATTATTTCATTCTTCAGTAGCCGATGTTCATGTCATCTGATCAGTTCTGAAGATACTGCATAAGAACTTCATTGTCAGACACAGTTGACTTTCTGCAATCGAAGAAACTGTCTTCTTCCTCACCATCGGCTACTGAAGAATGAAATAATATCGATTCAAATCTGAACATTTTGACTAAATATGGACGTGGGTGTTCTTTATTAAATTCATTGTTGTTCCGCCTATCTTCGCCACCACTGTTCACGTTCGCTCCTTCGGAAGATTCCATAGTAATATCGAACAATCTATTGTAAACCAAAACAAGTATGACCGCGAAAATCTTAGTAATCATAGATAATTAACAATACATCGATTTAAACTTTATGTCGTTTTATTAATTTTTACAGTACTTTGTAACGTTTTGTCCTGGAAAAGTAACGAAGTAAAAGTAAGTCCGAAAATATTACTTCGTTACAAGTAAAAGTACTAAAAATAATGTGTACTCCGTTACAGGCAAAAAGTACGTCGGATGTACTTAAGTGAAGTAACGCGTTACTTTTACTTCGTTACCCAACAACACTGTATATATATATGTATATATATATATATATATATATATATATATATATATATATATATATATATATATATATATATATATATATATATATATATATATATATATATATATATATATATATATTCTTTTAAACAGGTTTTATTAAACACAATTGACCACTTAACGTTAGTCATCTTTCTTAGCAAGTTTTTAAAGCCCTTTTCATCCATTTGAAACGACGAGACATATATTGAAGAATTTATTGGTTAAAATTGATGAGTAATAAAACGATCAGGGTTAACTGGCCAGTTTCAGCTATAAAAAGCCATCTTCAGAACCCTATGTTAAACAATAAATTAAATATTATAAAAGTTGAAAGGGAAGAGTTAAAAATCAGAAATACTTAGGCTTAGACGGAGACATTGAATTAGAGCTAGGCTGAATCAGTTTTCAGTTAATAAATTAATACGGCTATTGATAGATGAAACACATTGAAATTTACGTTAAAAAAACAGAAGGAAAAAAAAGCGACACATTAAATGAGTTACAAAGAGCGGAACTCACTTTGAAATTAAATAGAGTTCGAAGAAAAGTAGCCCAACAAAATCGAAGATTTTTTTTCAATAATTTAGAACTAAATAAGTAATTAAAACACAGGAAAGACAAGTTAAAACACGTTAAACGCTCGATAGGTGAAAAACGTAACCATACAGAGTGGCGTTGTACGACTTGTGAACAACACAAAGAACGACAAGCACGGGCACAAAAATAAGGACAGTAACATAAAGTAAGACAAGGCTATTGTATACGGTCGGACGGCAATTAGCGCCGTCGCCGCTTATTTTTTTTTTTTTTTTTTTTTTTTTTTTATTGACATCAGAAAACGAAACAGCATCAGCAATCGGACACTAAAAAAAAATGACAACGAGGTTATCGGTCCATAAAACAAAAAAGATGTCAAAAGGCAAAAACCTAAAGGGTATTTACATCCCGCTAAGAAGGCTGCCTACAAAGTTCGTTGTACACAAATAATAATTAGAAATATATTGAACCTGTACAAGTGCTATTGAAACATTGGCGACTCAATAATAAACTTTTTAAGTAATCGTTTGAAACAGGATAAGTTTGGTTGTTGAGATATAGTCATCGGAATTTTTTCATACACATTAGGACCCGCACATACAATTGAGCGAAGCTTTATGTTGGATTTAGCAAAGGGGGGTCTATACCTTGGATATGAACGAGGCACACAAGAATGTAATGAAGATGATTGAGGTAGCAATTTTCTAAATAAATCAGGAAGCATATTATGATCAAGTTTATACATAAAGATTCCCACATGAAAATGATTTATTTGGTGAATTTTAAGTATGTTCAATTGTCTAAAAAATGGATCAGTGTGAGAACTACATGGTAACCTGAAGATGATACGTAAATATCTTTTCTGAAGTTTAAGCAAAGGCTGCAGATAAGTTGAGTAATTAGAAGCCCAAATTAAATTACAATAATTTAAATAAGGAAATATAAATGAGTAATATAAAGTGACTGCTACTGGTAGAGTAATGTAAGGGCGAATACGTGAAATGATTCCAACATTTTTTGATAACTTACTAGTTACATATTGAATATGAGGTTTAAAAGTAAGATGTTCATCTATGACAATCCCAAGAAATTTACATGCATTAACACGAGACAGAACAGAGTCACCAATACATATAAACAGTTCATTAAGGCTAATATTTTTCCTTGCTTTATGAAACAACATGTAAACAGTTTTTTTTACATTGAGTGAAAGAACGTTTGCTTTGCACCAGTTAGCAACTCCCATCAATTCTTTGTTCATAACAGAGAAAAGTTCGGTAATGTCATCACCAGATATGAATACATTCGTATCGTCGGCGAAGAGCAGAAATTCAAGGCACTCAGAGGAATTGCACATGTCGTTGATGTATATCAAAAATAGGAGTGGGCCAAGCACCGAGCCCTGTGGAACTCCCAGGGTAATTGGTATTGTAGAAGAGATAGAATTTTCAAAAGAGACCATCTGGGTACGATTGTTCAAATAACTCCGATACCATGCTAAACACCTGCCACGAATACCATAATGTTGCAGCTTTTCCAGTAAGATTGCATGGTCCACTGTGTCGAAGGCCTTGGCCAAGTCCAGAAAGACCCCAATTGTAGGCTGGCCTCGATCTAGAGCATTAGAAATTTTTGAGTGAATAACAGAGATAGGCATATATGTCGAATGTTTCTCCCTGAATCCGAATTGGTCATCTTTGATAACTGAGAACTTGTTGAAAAAAGAAATTGATCTGTTGAAGACTGCTTTCTCGAAAATTTTTGAAAAGTATGGAAGGATCGATATTGGTCTATAATTCAAAATACTCTCTTTTGAATCACTCTTATGAATTGGAACAACTTTGGCAATCTTCAGCAGATCCGGAAAGACGCCTGATTTAAAGGAGCAGTTGATTAAGGCCGTCAGAATATGAGCAATGACAGGTACCGAATATCCTGCCAGAGCTGAATTGACTCCATCACAGCCTTCACTGTGAGAGCTTTTGAGAGTCTTTGATATTGATATGACTTCCTCTGGAGTAACATCTGATAACAAAATTGATTGTGGTATGGGATCTTTAAGATATTGTCGAAAGTCTAAATTGCTTGACACAATCTTCTTTGCGAGCTCAGTCCCAATACTTGTGAAAAATGTGTTAAACGAGTGAGCAATGTCCGTAGATGACGCTAGTGGAAAACCCTCCGCGTTATAGAACGTACAGGAGGCAGTTTCATGACTGTTTCTATTTAAGAGATGCTTTATTAGATCCCATGTTTTACGGCAGTTGCCTTCATATGAACGAAATTTGTTAGAATAATATTCAGTAATAGCAACTTTTTTAATTTTTCTAAACTTGTTTCTGGAACAGGTGAACTTTAGCTTGCTGTCACCTGTACGCTTGGAGAGAAATTTTTTGTAAAGAGTATTTTTTGTCCTGCAAGACTTTAGGACATCAGGAGTCATCCATGGTTTTTTGAAATGATATAAGTTTGTTCGCTTATGAGTGATGGGAAAACAGGTATCATATATTGTACAATAAGTTTTGATGAACGAACAATAAGCTGCTGAGGCACATCCTTCGTCACAGAGCAATAATGATTCGGTCCAATTCACACCGGTAAGTTGTCCAATAAAGTTCTTCTTATTTTCGTCACTGAAATCTCTTTTGCATTTTGTTTTAGGGTTCACCGATTTATTTTTTGTGGTTTTGATTGAGTAATAGACAGGGAGGTGATCAGAGATGTCGTCAACAATTATTTTTACAACCTCCTCCTTATCAAGTATATTAGTAAATATGTTATCAATAACCGTTGCACTTGTTGAGGTAATTCTTGTTGGTAGGACAATCTTCGGATGCAGGCAATAATTTGATACAATGTTACTAAATTCCTGAATCATAATGTTTGACGATTCCTCTGCTATATTTATATTAAAATCTCCTAAGAGTACACAGTTCTGTTGCTTGATAACATGATCCAGTAATAATTTAAATTCGTTATTAAATACTTGAAGATTGGTAGCAGGTGGACGATAAATGACTCCAACTGTTATTGTTTCACTCTGTAGCTTTAGTTTAGTAAATAGATACTCGAATGATGTGACCTGAAGGGGCACCTCAAGTGAAGAGACTCCAATGGTGTGGTGAATGAAGAAGCCGACGCCTCCTCCCCTTCCGCTACAACGACATGCTGAGTGGAAGGAGTAATGAGGCATATTTACGGCTTCGCTAGTGTCAGGGTTTAACCACGTTTCTGTCACCGCAATTATTTTAGACCTCACAAAATTATTTAGAATAGCAATGTCAGGAACTTTATGCAATAGACTTTGACAATTTATGTGTAGAAAAGATATTTCCTGAGAAGATCTTGGTAATTTATCAAAGTCTGATGGAGTAATGTAGGCATTTGAGAGTCCTTTTTCAGGAAAATTACTATCCGGATCGATGTCCCCAAGTCCAAAATTCACTGCAAATTCAGAGATCTCTTCTTCCGCTATTTGAGACAAAGAAAACTTGCTCTCATTCACGGAACCAAAATTTGATATGGTGGCAATACTATTACTATAATCACTTTTTAATTCAGTTGTCTTTCTTCTGAGTCCATCAACTCTCTCATCTCCGCCTGTCCATTCCGACGCACTCAACAAATCCGCATCAATCATCGCACTGCTACGTTCAATTATTTCCGTCAGTCCCCGTGCTTTATATCGCTCATTGAATACTTCTGAGTCAGAATTTCTCAGACTTTTCCCACAACGGGAAATCTTTTGGTCACAATTCTGTCCCTCACGATGATCAAGTTTGTCTCTCCGGCCCGTATCCTCTGTTTCATGGTTTCGACAAGGAGCTTTCGTGCTTCCCTTTCTTTTACAGTCATATCCCTGTGTATAAAAACTGCTGACCATTCTCCTTCCTTCATCATCTTCAAGTTTTTTGCCGATCTGAGAATATTTGTCTGTTGGTCTTCATTTTTTAACACCAGCTTAAGCGGTCTGGGTCTAGAGAGTTCGCATTCACCCTCGATCTTTTTTCCAAGCCTGATTACCTTGACAATTTCAGCATCATCGCACGAAATCACCCTCAACAATTCCTCGACTCTTGTCTTGTCATCCAGTATGCGTTTATCAGCCGTTGACGATTCCGATTCTCGCAGTCCATAGATAACAACACAATTTTTTCTTCTGAGTTTATCTGCTTCCTCATCTTTATCCTCCTGCTTCCTAACATCAAGTGCCCTTTTGAGACAAGTCTGTAGGCTTGACACCTGTTCATCCCTTCCAGTCAGAACAGTGTTTTGAACTCTCTTGACATCATCTGTTAATTCGTCGACCTTTTCTTTAAACAATTCCGACCACTTCCTGGTCGCTATATCAACTTTTTTTGTAATGGGTTCAAGGTCAACTCCAGCTATTTTCTTTGCCAACCCCTTAACTTCTTCGAGAATCTCATTTAGTTTCTTCTTGTTCATAGAGGATTCTTTTCTCTCATCTGCAAGTGTTTCCTCTTTTTTTTTAGAGTCTCTCTTCATTATTTCTATTGCCTCTTGGATTTGAGTTTGCTGCTGCTTGAGTAGATCTTCATTACTGTTTAAACTTTCCAGACGTATGTGCATCTTCCTCATGGTTGATTTAATCTCTTTCGTCTCCATGGTACCTTCTCTGGATTCTTTAACACAGGTTCTCATCTCCAGCATTAGATCATTAACTTCACTGTGTCTATCTTCCCGCTCCATCAACTCCTTCAATCGCTCATCATTTGCTTTAATACAGCACTCGCACAAATGGAGCCCCGCAATGTCGCTCACCAATTTAGCTTCACTTCTGGTTTTTCCTCCAGGCATTTAAAAAAAGAAAAAGACGTAGAGACTAAAATTAAGAATATTATTTCACTTGATACGATAGAGAATAAAGCTTAATTATTAACTATTTAAATATAATAAAAAACTATAACATAAATTAAAGTAAAATGACCAGTAGAATGAAATTATAATTGAAGAGGTAAATTAAATAATTAAAAAATTTTTTTTTTTAAATCACGACTGAACTTTGAAAAAAAATAATGGCGATTGAAATCAAAAGATGGTGTTACTACACGCTTGAATTGTACGGGCTTTGCTGATTTATTAATATTATCATTGTAAGTGAGATGCTCAAAAGTAGTATTCGAACCACTGAGCCCCGCACCATCCTCGCATCCAGGCTGAACGTCATGAAGTTCAACTGGGACGCAAGCGTCAAGTTGCCCGCAGGTCAAAGTATTGTCTTCTTCGCAGAGCAAGCCATGAGACAACGATAGAAGGTTACTTTCTTCGAAGTTGCCTGCAGCACCATCGACTGAAGACGAGATGAAGCTGGTGTGGAAAACGACGTTATCGCCAAACAGTGTTTGGCCATCTCCATGTGTAGCGTCCCGAGCTGAAGCACAGCGGGCCATTTCATGAAGATCGACTTTTCTTCCGGAATCAGGCCGACCGCGCGATCCAAAAGAATGAACTGAAGTGTGGCGCCTTTGATTGTCAGCGCTCAGCGAATGAGATTTGCTGTCACGGCCGACAGAAACGCAAGAAACGAGGGACAATTCTGTGCCGTCTAGAGCCATCATGAAGACTTGATCGTCCACATCAGACTCGTTTTCAGTTGTAGAGAGGGTGACGGGTCCGTCACCACGAGAGATACAACAACTGACTTTTGGGCTTTCCGATCAGCAGACATCATCTGGAGCTCCGCTCCATCTACTCCAAAATCCATTTTCTCCAAGATCAACTCTACCCCAATGTCCCGGAATGCATGACCACCCAATAAATCCGGCCCACCATGCATATATATATATATATATATATATATATATATATATATATATATATATATATATATATATATATATATATATATATATATAATTGTGTCTGTGTGTGTACAATTTTTTTCCCAACCCAGGCGCGGTCCCAGGATTTTCTGGTGGGGGATGATAAATTTATTGTTGATTGGGAATCTTATATTATATATTTCTTTTTTTTATAGATTTTAAAGTTATCATCAATGGGGGTGTTGTAAGAAAATTGCGTTTTTGAGCATAAGAAATGTGTAGCTTCCTATTCAATGTCCATAAAAATTACAAATACAATACAAAATAACATTTATATCGTGCTCTTATAAAAAAAAACAATTCTTTCGCAAAGGCGCGCAGTTCATCAACATCTCCTAATCGAAAAACTTATTAAAAAGATATGTCTTTAGCTTAATTTTAATTTGATTAATGTCTATAGAACGACGAACATGCACTCTCCTTCAACCTCAGTAAACGCGAACGCAATATTCAAAGAGTGTTAGGTTTAAAACAAAAGTTGACAGTTTTGTTGGTCAAGTTAGACTCAAATGTATTTTCGTTCATCGAGAATTCGATAAAACGAGTAGATAAATGACAATCTTGTTGTTCAGGGTTTGAAGTCTGGTTAGAACATTTGCATTCTCAATGCTCAGTGGGTGCCGACTTAAAGAATGACGTAATCTCAATGAAGTTTTTGCTGGAATTTTAAGATTTTTGCTTGATATCTTCAACACAATTATTAGAGTTTGTGCAGTTAAATTAGTAAAACAAATATTGATTTATGAAAAACAAATTAAGTACATTAACACCTTTGGAATTCACAAAGAACAGTGGGTATTTTCCTATTTCGATTAATATAGGTATACTAGCTGACCCAGCAAACGTTGTTTTGCCTTATAAATTATTTTAGTTTTTTTTTATTAAAAGTTTAATGTACAAATTCTGTCAATTTAAAAAAACAATGTTTTTTATCAGACCATCTTTAGCCAACACAAACAATCTGGATGGTTTGCCCTCGCAAGAACATCCTACGTATAGGTAATTGTTCGTGAGAAAAATATGGCGTGCCCAAATCTAAGCCACAAACAGACATTGTTTGGCATTGCGACTTATTAATTGTCATTGCGAACGCCAATCTAGTTGTAAATTGAATTCATTTGAATTCAATATGCACTTCTATAGAAATTATTGGGATCCATGGCAGCAAAACACTTGCGCCTCGGAACTTGCCATTCAAAATGCTGGCTTCGACAATGTTTTTCATCAATTTTTTAATTACTAATCTCGTGCCATTGCAGAGCCGCGGTGGGTTCAAATTCCGAAGTAGAATAACTGGAGATCCAACTTTAAGTTGTAGATGATGCGATGACATGCCTGGCAAATCCAATGAGTTCAAAAACTCTGTTGGATAATTTACAGCTTCGCTGGCATCGCAAACTGTATCAGTCGATTTGTATGACACCAATTCGCCTGGCAACAACTGCAGTATCTTAAAATTTAAATCATTGACATCCACATTTTTTGCTGCAAAATGACTTTCTGCCAGTCACTCATGATTCAGCACTGTGGCCATGGATGATTGTTTTTTTATGTTGCACATTGCTTAAGTGCTGAATGAGCTGTTCTGCCTCCATCCAATAAAGTTGCTGCAATGCCAGACGATGCAACGGCCAAAGCTATGCCATTATTTGATCGTATTTCGGCGAGAATTAGAGAAATGAGAAATGTTTTCCCAGTTCCACCTGGTGCATCCAAAAAAAAGAACCCACCTTGTCCTTCCAAAACTGCCAGTATAATGCGGTCGTAAATCATTCTTTGTTCATCAGTCATTAGTAAAACATAGCGAGTAACAATCGCTGCCATGTTTTTGATAGTTGGTGTTTGGCGGGGGGTTGTTTGGTGTACGTTTAACTTTATTTATTCATTGAAAAAAATAAGCTCTGAGGCTGGTGGGGGGATGCATCTCCAGCATCCCCAATGGTAGGACCGCGCCTGTCTCTACCCGAAATATTCTGAAGGTGACGACATCGACGCATTTTTGCTGAGATTTGAGTCATTGGCAAAAGCCAATGGTCACTCTCAAAAGGATTGGGGAATGTTTCTGGGTTCACTATTAAGTGCGAAGACATTATAAGTACTTGGCCAACTCAGCGATAATCAGATGCAGGACTACAGAACGGCAAAAAAGGCACTCCTTCGTCGTTTTGGGAAGTCGGCGAAAAACTTTCGGATTATGTCTGCCTGAAGCAGAAGAGACCTGGGAACACTATCTAGTGCGGCTGGATAGCTAATTCAGGCGCTGGGTAGATCTTGCCGGTGCACAAAATTTAATGTTTTTGTTTCTAAATGAGAAGTTCTTTAGAAAGTGCTCGGCGGGAATGGTCAAGTATTTGTTTTGTTGTAGAGAAACAGTAGCAATGTCAATGAGTTGAGTCTCTGGGTCAACAAATACAACCAAGCCCACCCAGAAAAGAAGCTAGCTAAAATTGTAATTACTAACAAGATTGTTGAAAATCGGAGTCAACCGGTCAGTGACTCGGAAATGGTTGGACCCCGTTGTTACAATTGTCATCAAATAGGACATTTGGCGAAAGACTGCAGACAAAGCACTCAGGCAACTCCAGTCATGTGCCAAGCACATAGAGAGGCCACCATGACACCACCATGCAAGGATTCTGGAGTAGTCAATGCATGCGCGGCCATGGTGATGGAAGGAGGAAAGTTTAAATTCACCGGAGGTTTTGTGAACAAAAAAACAGTAAAGGTTTTGAGGGACACTGGCTGTACGGCCATAATGGTAAAGGATGATGACCAGAAGAACAAGACCATGTGTTTTGATCGGCTGCACAGTCCGGATAGCTCCAACAGCAGTAGTGAAACTCAAGACAGACTGGTTCAGAGAAACCAGAGAGGTTGTGTGTATGAAAAATTTAATTTGCAATCTAGTGCTGGGAAATGTTGAGGGGGTAAGAAGTTCAAATGCGATGACTGTAGGGAAGGCTGTTTATCGGCAGCAACAGAAGCTCACCTCTGATTGCGACATCCCACAACAAAAAGTCCAGTAAGGTATAATACTGTACACGTAGAAAAAATAGTTGAGGCAAAAGGTAAAGTCTTAAAAAATGCCAAAAGAAAGACCGAGGCTCAATTTTCTGCCTAGAAGCCAGCATGGAGGGGTGGGAAAGATGTAAAATTGAATTCGTCAATCTTAGGAGATGCCCGCCCAGTTGACACAACACGCAGCGAGCAAGAGATTGAAAAAAAGAGTACAGAAAACCAAGCAATCAGGAAACGGCTTGTCAACAGAAAAGGTCTTAAAAACACCTAGTGTTTTCTTCGGGAGAAGGGGGATATGTAAAGTAAACAGGTCATTTACAAGTTTTTATGTGTTAATTTTAAATGTTTATGTATATATATATATATATATATATATATATATATATATATATATATTTGTTTAGACAAGTTTCGTTGAACTTTTTAGTCCATTCTGCATTAACAAGCTTCTTACAAAAGTTTTGAAGAATAACGATTTCTTTTTACCAATGCTTTTATTAACTCGTCGGCTCTGTTTCTCTGTCTGTTTCTCTGTTTCAAATCTTGCAATCAATTTTTGAGTCACTTCCTGATGATAGATTTTTTTCAAATTTTGCATACATGCTCAAGATAGAAGACAATGCAATATTCAATTATTAGTTTTACAATAAGTCAATTAATTTAGTTAATTTTCTTGAGGATTTTATATATATATATATATATATATATATATATATATATATATATATATGTTTATTATATTTATTTGTTGTATATTGCGACTTTAATATAAAATAAAAGAGTAATATAAGAAAAAATTGATTGCAAAATTTTTGTTTATGAGCTTAATGGAAATCGCAATGCTCTTCGAACCATATTACGCCAGGCCAGACTTTAATATAAAATAAAAGAGTAATATAAGAAAAAATTGATTGCAAAATTTGTGTCTTAATTACATATAAGAGCATTGGTTTTAAAAATTCGTTTTTAATTTACTTGTTTATTATTAGGAATACGACTAAAAAGAGATTTAAAACTTTTATTAAATTAAGCTAACTGGCCAGTTTCGGACGTATCCATCTTCAGAGCCCCTAATTTAATTTCATAAATATGAGTTAAAACATAAAAGAATAAATTAAGTATTGATATGAACTATTGTATGTTGATACGAAACGTTTAATCTATATATATATAAATGAATGTTTGTATCTATATATGTTAATGGCGTTTATGCATTGCTACACCATTCATCCGATCGTAATGAAATTTTCACACAACCTTGAGAGTCAATGGGAGTCAAAAATAAAAAAATTTTTTTGAAATCCGTCACAAAATAAGCGGAGCGAAGCGGGTGAGCGAGCGGGAACTATATATATATGTATGTGCGTATGTATGTGTGTATGTATGTATGTGTATGTGCATGTATGTGTGTCTGTGTGTGTGTTTATGTATGTACTAGCGGAGATACCCGGCGTTGCCCAGGTTTTTTAGAGGTTTTTCTAATGTTTGTCTTTTTCTCTCCCATTTCCTTTCCCACCTGCTTTCCCACTCCTGTTCGCTTTCCCGTTTTCGGTCGTTTTCCCGCTGCCGGTCGCTTTCCCGCTCCCGGTCGCTTTCCCGCTCCCGGTCGTTTTCCCGTTCCCGTTCGCTGTCCCGCTCCCGGTCGTTTTCCCGTTCCCGGTCGCTGTCCCGTTCCCGCTCACGTTTGCTCTCCCATTCCCGCTCACGCTTGCTTTTCCGTTCCCGCTCGCTGTCCGTTCCGGGTCGCTTTCCCGTTTCTATAATAGACAAACTAACCCACAAACATTCATATATATATATAGTCTTAGCAAATCTATTTTACGTTTTATAGGCTAACAGAAGTTATGAAAGAATGTTAAAGAGAAAATGAGCGTGAACGGGAACGGGAGAGCAACCGTGACCGGGAATGGGAGAGCAAGCATGACCGGGAACGGGAGAGCAAGCGTGAGCGGGAACGGGAAAGCGACCGGGAACGGGAAAGCGACCGGGAACGGGAAAGCGACCGGGAACGGGAAATCGACCGGGAACGGGAAAGCGACCGGGAACGGGAAAGCGACCGGGAACGGGAAATCGACCGGGAACGGGAAAGCGACCGGGAACGGGAAAGCGACCGAGAACGGTAAAGCGACCGGTAACGCGGAAAGCGACTGGAATCGGGAGAGCAAGCTTGGAAGGAAACGCGAGCAAGAGAGAAAATCGATAACAAAACTTCTGAGCGGGAAAGCGACCGGGAGCTGGAAAACGACCGAGAGCGGAAAAGCGACCGGGAATGCTACGAAAACGGGAAAGTGGAGAAGGGAACGGGAGCGAGAAAGACAAACATTAGAAAAACCTCTAAAAACCCCGGGCAACGCCGGGTAACCCCGCTAGTATTGGTATAAAATATTGAATAATGATATGGAGTGATTCGAAACGTTGAAATATGAAACATTGGATATTAGTATGACACCTTAAATAATGGTATAAATCATTGGATTTTAATATAAAGCATTGATTATTGAAATGGAGCATTGAAAGCTAATAAGAACAAAGGATGAAATAAACCAAATGAAATATTTAAAACCAACAAACCATTAAAACTAGTCCGAAATAAAATTGACTCGAATTTTTAAAAATATCAATATATAGACACGTAAACGTTTTTTATTCGACTGGAAAAAACCAAAGTAATATACGGTCACCCTTGTTTTCTAGTTGTAATATTTACATTACCAAGCAGGTGGTTAAATACGCATGGATCACACGTGCTTTCGCCGACAGTCACGGGCATAATGGTGCGCACCTCTGAAAAATCGGAACGAACAGCAACGTCCAAATATCCAGGTTCCATGTCGCACTCAAGAGGTGTAGTTACAAGTCCGGCCCTGTCATCAATCAACTCCTCCTCCCCAGGTCGCTTGTCGCACTCGTTTTTACATTTTTTTAAGACATCCATGTCTTCAACTTTTCCCGTGTGTAGATCATCTTCACGAAGATCGGGATCGAAGGTAGAGTCAAATCCAACTAATTCGACGGGATGAAAGGCGCAACTATCTCTCCGTTCTTCCTCATTGTTTAATATTTTGGGCTCTTGAAATTTAGAGTCATAATTACTACATTTTTCTTTTTGTGGAACAAGTTCAGGACTTTTTTCAGTTTCTTGAGTCTCAGAGTCGAGAACAGCCTCTTGAGACTCAGATTCGAGAACAGCTTCCTGAGACTTAGAGTCGAGAACAGCTTCTTGAGACTTAGAGTCGAGAACAGCCTCCTGAGACTTAGAGTCGAGAACAGCCTCTTGAGACTTAGAGTCGAGAACAGCGTCGAATCCAACAAATTCAACGGAGCGAGGGTCGCAACGATCCTTACGCTCATCACTGCTATTCAATACCTCGGTCTTCTTTCTTTTGGTTTCGACTTGTCCCACAATTGAACTACAAAACAGCTTAAGTACATGACTGAAGTTATTATCCTGAATATTGATACTTGGTCGTTGGTCTTGAATTAATAAGGCTTCTAAAATTCTAAGTCTTTTTGGGTTGCTATTTGTACCAATAATCTTAGTGTTGTCGACGAGAATTTGTCTCGTCAGATTACAAAAGTGTGGCTCGCGGAAATGTTTAGCAATCCTTGTAAGTGCATCGTCAGTCTTCTAGACAAGGACGTTATTGTAGACCCTATGTAGGTAGTTACTTGTTTTTCAAAATGATCATGTGGGCATGTAAACTTATAGACGACGTTTTTTCGTTGAAGTTGTTTGCTATTATTTGATAAATTGTTGCGCATAATTAGCGAATGAGTAGTTTTTGGTCTGTAAAACACGTTGAGTCGAAGTCTATACTCATCTGTGTCAGCAACTTTGACTTGGGTTTTGACGATGTTCTTGATAATTTCTTCGTCGATCTTATAGGAGCTATGCATTTGAGCGCCATAAAACAAGTTTAGAATTTTGTTACAAGTGTCTTTAAATTTTTCCAAATTTGAGCTGTTTTTGAGGAATCTAGCAACGATGTCGTCTACCAGTCTATTGGTAAAATTGTTGTTAATCAAAGTTGTTTTGATTTTTTGAATTTCTGTCTTCAGTTCGTCAAGGCTGTCAGTAGCTTGACGAGCTCTGTGTAACATATTCAACACAACACTGATTTTGTAGCGTTCTGGGCAGAAACCTGCGGCGTTGAGAGTTTCTCCATGATTTGTTGGTTTTGTATAGAGATTCATTTTTAAAGAACGATCGGTTTTTGTTACGAACAAATCCAGAAAAGGGAGTTTATTGTCAGGATTAAACTCAGTCGTGAATTTTAAAACAGAATTATTTTCGAGAGAGGTCTTTAACTTTGTGAGCTGGTCGTAGTCCTTGCAAAGAACGAAAATGTCATCGACATATCGCACATATATTTGAGGCTTTTCGCATATTTCTTGGAAAACTTTTTCTTCGACTTTTGACATGTAAAATTCCGCGAATGTGGAGCCCAAAGGAGACCCCATTGCGACGCCGTCGATTTGTAGATACAAATGCCCATTGGGATGTTTAAACGGTACCTGGGTTGTACATAACCTCAGTAGGTCCGACAGAGTTACGGGATTAAAAGGTGGAGGTGACTTTGTGGGGTGATGGAAAACTTGTTTTACGATTATTTCGATAGTTTCCTCCACTGGAACGTTAGTAAAGAGGCTTTCGACGTCAAGAGAGGCAATGATTCCGGTCACATCAGAGGTGCCCCGAACCAAAGTGATAAAGTCAGCTGATGATCTAATACTATGTTTATTTAAACAATAAGGGGATATCATTTTATTGAGCGACTTTCCGAGTTGATATACTGGAGTTGTAACTTGAGAAATTATAGGTCTCAGCGGGTTGTCAGGTTTGTGGATTTTTACGTTGCCATAGAGATATCCCGGGTCAAATTCACCCATTATCTGGATGAGTTTGTCATTTGTTCTATTTATCATTTTATTATCTTGTGTAATTATTTTATTGGCAGTTCTTTTTATTGTTTCAGTTGGGTCTATTGCTATCACCTTGAATTTCGCGTTATCGGATGTGATGGTGTTGAGTTTATTTATATAATCAACGCGATTCATTAGAACGTACAGATTTGATTTATCATTTATCAGCTCTTCTGATGACAATGTTGGAGTTGTTTCGGAGGGATTTAGCAGCATTAGTCAATTCCATTGTCAGGAATGAATTCTTTGAATTTCGGATTCGGTGCACGAAGCTTTCGGAACTTAACTGTGGTTTCAACCGATCCGAACAAATTACGTGTCCTTGCGATTGAAGACACATTATGTCTTGATATAATATCTCCATTTCGGTTTTCTTAAAAAATGGGTCGTACTTCGGTTCGATATGGCAGTTATATCCCATTTGGAGAAAGTTGACTTCTTCATTCGAAGGAGTGTAGTTTGAGATATTTATGAAGTGTTGAATTTTATTTTTCAGGACAATATTGCCACCATATAGTTTTGATAGTTTATTCATGATAGTAAGTTGTTTTTTTGAGTCATAGTTTTCTATGTAATTATCGAAGTAGTTAGAGATTTCAGTTTTTAAAGAATGATCTTCAATTGTGTTCAATAAAGTCGTACGTTGCGTATCAACTTCATTCAATAACTCTTTAACTTTTGTTTCTGCTTGTACGAATTCTGCTTTAACAACCTCAAGGGCTGCATTTTTCGAACTCATTTTCCCGTTTGGACGTTTACATTTGTTTAAGGCATATTTCGGAATGATATCTTCTTTTAGACAAGTTTCGTTGAACTTTTTAGTCCATTCTGCATTAACAAGCTTCTGACAAAAGTTTTGAAGAATAACGATTTCTTTTTTATTATTAGGAATACGACTATAGTCTAAAAGAAGATATCATTCCGAAATATGCCTTAAACATATATATATATATATATATATATATATATATATATATATATATATATATATATATATATATATATATATATATATATATATATATATATATATATATATATATATATATATATATATATATATTAGTTTTTAAGGTTTTCCTATTAGTAAGTAAGTTCATATTTGAATATTTGAAAATAAACAGAATATTGGTTGAGACAATTTGACAAAAGTAATTTTAATTATCAAAAAATTTGATAGAACTGTGTTAATTCTACAAAGTGAGATATTTACAGATTTGAGTCAAGATATATTTAAGCCAAAGATATAATATATACGGAAGATATATTAAAGCCAAAGATAATTCGGGAAAATAATTATCCTTTAAATAACTTCAAACAAACGTTACGAACAGCAAACCTCCAAACGCCCATGCTCACTCTTGCTAGGATTGTGCTCGATAATATCTCGGACCACTTTCCTATTTTTCTCTCTTTATTCTAGACCGGAGCTTTACGTATTACTAAAACATTTGATTGTTTTTTTTCATATTTCTTATTTCTACAGGTGTTTTAAGTTTGAAATAGCAGTATGTAGAAAAAAACTGAACTACTTTCTGCCGTGGTCAAATTTTGATGTTTTTTACTTTTTCCCTCCTCCTTCATTCAGGCAAAGTTAATAAAAACAAACTTTGACTTTTATTCAATTGATTGTGGCGACGCGTCATCAACATATTCAAGTTTCAATAAGATCTTTAAAAACACTATCTTTGTTCAGGAAAGAATACAAGACTCATCTGCTCAACGCCTATCTTTTAAAGAGTATAATTTATGTTAATTTGTGTCGTTTAATTTAATATGTTGGGCAGTCCAAAAAGCGGAAAACCCATTTCCCCCAGTCTGTCCAATTGTTCACATTTTTTAAAACTGTAATTGTTTGTGTTTAATTTATTTCTACGGTGTTCAATCTGTATATATATATATATATATATATATATATATATATATATATATATATATATATATATATATATATATATATATATATGTATATATATATACACAATTACACGCTGTCTACAGTCGGATGACAATACCTCTCATTAATATGCATGAGCTATCTGTCACACCAATTACTGACATAAATAAAATAAACAAATTCCTAATTTAACTCCGCCTCGCTAATTGCGAGCCAGTCCCAAGCCTGGAGAAAGGAGGAGGGGAAAGTAAAAAAGATCAAATTCTGATCCGCGACAGGAAGTACTTAAGAGCTTCCTACATACAGCCATTAGAGTCTTAAAACATCTGGTGTAAAGGACTATAAACTATTACAAAAAAAATTCCTAATTTGCAGAAGTAGAATTCCTTGAGAAATATGATTACGCAACTCGAAAAATGATAACAAAGAAAGATGGAGGCGACCTTGCTATAATCGTTTTACTCGCAGTAGTTTTTGGCAGTATGCTGATTGCCATTATATGCTCTATAATATGTAAGTTTGAAAAATGTGGTTACTGTTTTTTTAACAAATCGTGTGCTGTTAAAATAAAAATAATTTTAAAATAATGCTTTGTGATGTTGTTATTTTATGCTTGAATTTGTTTGTCTGTTTGTGTGAAACTGGTTAGAGATAGTTAATTAGCCGATCGAGATCTTGAGAAAGTTAATTAGCCAATTTCATATTTCTTATTCAATTTATAACTTCAATTATAGACTCTATCGGACGACAGTATATAAAATAAATAGGGAAGGTTACCTCAAAACTGACCTCTGATTTCAAGAATGCTAACCATTCAGAATCTAAGTATACATTACAAAAACCTGTCAGTGGTAAAAACCAAAAATGTAAATGCTTATGAATTTTGTGGCTAAAATATCACAAAACCTTTTTTTTCAAAAATAGTTAAAACAATTTTAGGAGATCCATTGAGCTTCTAGAATTTTTTATTTCTTTCAGAGCCAAATATAGAGTTAATGAGTTAATATGCTCATTTGTTATATTTTTTATAGTCATGAAGAAAGATAACCAAGTTGGAGTTACAGCTGAAAATGCCTGATTTTACTTTCATATGTCGTTTTACACAAAACACGAAATAACAGGACATTTTTGTTTTTGAGTTTTATAGCTTTGGACATAAATTATTTGTTGTTTTTCGTAGCTTGAAATTTGTTTACTGAGTTTAGCAAAACAGTAGCAGAGCAAAAAAGTTTTGTTTTTGCTTTGCTCATGCGCTGTGAGTAAAAGAAAAATGTAGCCAAAGCGTTTCGTTAAATAACTTCAACATTTTTTTGCTTTGAAGCTTATATAACTTCAGTTTGTTTATTATCGAAGTCTTATTTAAGCAGCGTGATATTATAGTCAAGTTAGGTTTTTTTTAATAAACAAAACGTTGTTGTCATTCATGAATTAACTCACAACGTAATAAACACAAAAATTGTTTAAAACCAATGTTTTATATATATATATATATATATATATATATATATATATATATATATATATATATATATATATATATATATATATATATATATATATATATATATATATATATATATATATATATATATATATATATATATATATAACTAAATTGTAATAAGTATCCGTCAAATCTTAAAAAGAAAAATCAAAATACCAACCAACTTACTCAAACTTTAAAAAAAAAACACCAGAAGTATACCAAGTCAAGTGAAAAGATATTTTTGGTATCTAGGCTTTTGGCTGGTCAGTCAGCCTTCTTCAGAGATTTTTATTGATGAAAAAAATGAACAAATATAAAGTCAGGTAAACAAAAAAAAGGGGGTGAAAAAGAAAAATAGTTTTGAAGTGAAAATATTACGTGTTAGAATAGGAGTCCAAGAAAAATTTTTCCACAAGTAGTGGAATTAATGATTTTATAATCATAAAATAACTCATTCTTTCTAATTATTTCTACAGTTTTGAAAAAATATTACAAGATAAATTATCTAAGTTACTAACTACACAAATATTTTTATTGTTATTTAATAAAGGGGATTTAGAAATGAGATTTGGGAAGTTATTAAGAATAGATTTTTATTGTCTTTTTATAGACAAGTATTTATAACCTCTATTAACTAAATGATGGATAAAGATTAGTGGATCAAATTTAAAATCATCTATAGTAGAAGATAGTCTCACGAATTTTATAAATTGTGATTTTACAATTCCCTTGAAAGTATGTTTAGGATGGTGGGATGAAGGATGGAGATATTGGAAGAAGTTGGTGGGTTTGAAATACGGTCTAAACCCTAGAGATCCATCATCATTTTTATAGATGGTTAAATCTAAAAAATTAATGGATTTTTCATTAAATTCTACCGTAAGATTAATATATATATATATATATATATATATATATATATATATATATATATATATATATATATATATATATATATATATATATATAGCCGGCAATTCGGAAGACCGGCAATTCGTTACTCTTCAAAACTAAAAGAAAAATCGGTAAACGCTAAATATGGTGTTTTATATTTAACCGGCACACACACACGCACGCACGCACGTACGCCCGCCGCACGCCCGCACACACACACACACATACACATCTATATATATATATATATATATATATATATATAAATGAATGTTTGTATGTATGTATATATGTATGTTCTTTATGCATTGCTACACCATTCATCCGATCGTAATGAAATGTTCACACAACCTTGAGAGTCAAGGGGAATCAAATATAGTGAACAAAAATTTTAAATCCGTCACAAAATGAGCGGAGCGGATGAGTGAGCGGGAACTACATACATATACATACATAAATGAGCGAAAACGGGAACGGGAAGCCAACTGAGAGCGGAAGATAGAGCGGGAAAGGGAAAACGACCGAGAACGGGAAAGCAATCGGCAGCGGGAAAGCGGAGAAGGAAACGGAAGCGAGAGAGACAAACATTAGAAAAACCTCTAAGAACCCCGGGCAACGCCGGGTGCCCCGCTAGTATATATATATATATATATATATATATATATATATATATATATATATATATATATATATATATATATATATATATATATATATATATATATATATATATATATATATATATATATATATATATATATATATATATATATATATATATATATATATATATATATTAAGAGAAAAGAACGATAGAAAAACTTTCAAAAACCCCGGGCATTGTACACTCGATTGGTCTTTGAGATTGATTTTTTTAAGTTGTCATAATTTTGTACATTAAACTTTTAGTAAAAAAACCAAAATAAGTTATAACACAAAACAACGTTTGCTGGGTCAGCTGGTATATATATATATATATATATATATATATATATATATATATATATATATATCAATCTCAAAGACCAATCGAGTGTACAATGCCCGGGGTTTTTGAAAGTTTTTCTATCGTTCTTTTCTCTTGCTCCCGTTTCTTTCTCCGCTTGCTCTCCCGTTCCCGTTTTCTCTCTCGTTTCCCCTTGCTCTCCCGTTCCCCTTTACTCTCCCGTTTCCGCTTGTTTTCCCGCACCCGGGCTTTTAGAGGTTTTTCTATCGTTTCTCTTTCGCTCCTTTGACCAGGCTTGTAACTGGCATGAGTGACACACGGCGGAGTTAAAGAATACTTATTTATTCGTTTTATAGACACGCAAACATTTAATAGAAATGTGGCTTTACCGCTCCCGGTCGCTTTCCTGTTCCTAGTCGCTTTTCCTTTTCCGCTCCCGGTCGCTTTTCCACTTGCTTTCCCGTTCCCGCTAGCTTCTCCGTTCATTCTGCAGTTCCCGCTCTCAATTTTTTTCACAAAAACCTTCCTCTGACTCTCAAGGTTGGGTGTAGCAATGCATAAAGGACATACATACATAGTCCTTAAACGTCCGACGCCAAGACAGTTGCGCTAAATCTGCTGGAGCCCAAACGTCGGTGCCTAAGCATCCCGCTTCGTATTACACTTGGATTTTTAACTTTGGGTTTACAAATCTTACTTTGGGTCTACCTAGAAATCAGGAACAAAATAATTTTGATGGTGACATGTTCTTTGGCATAAAATGTTACTTTAATTACAAGCCAGTGCAGACAGCATTTTATAGCGATTTGTCTGTATTAGAACTGTAAATAGAATAATTTTTAATATTACCAGCTACTTAATATAACAGCTACTTTTAATATTTTCATAAACTATTTTGCTTGAATAACACCAATAAATGTACACAATACACATATCAAATGGAAGACCATAAAAACCACTACACATGAATGACACCCAAATATGTCACAAATAAAATCCCAAGTCTTTACCGCTAAAGCAACGAACAAAACTTCTGACTATTTTATAAAACAAAACACATTTTATAAAATACAATCCAGAATTAACACTAACACTAACACGTGAATTTATTAAAACAAAAAGAAAACTGTCTATGTTTAATTGTTTGATAATCAAAATTGTTGAGATTGAAAATCGGTCAAACTTCTGTTGAGTCTTCTTCTAAACACGGCTTCTCTAAAATCATTGAAAAAAAATTTAATTGAATACATCTAAACTTGCAAGATGTTGATAAGATAATTTGTGATCAGGAGGTTTTGCTTGCAACAACTTTTTACTTCAAAAACCTAACTACTACATAAGTAAAACTAGATTCATATTCTGGTAATATCAATTAAACACTCAAAATGTTGATTTAATCAAATGTACAGAAACCTCAAAAAATATTTATAGAGAGCTAGAAAACCTATTATTGTAATCTATTATAAAAGTATTACTTGGGATCGAAGAATCCTCATCACCATCATTCTCATTTTGTTTCCTCTTTACCGCTTTTGGAACATACTGCTCAACATGGAGCATCTTGTAGATCTGTCTGAATGCCAGAAGTCTCAGACATTTCTGTGAATTATAAACAATTATATTCATCCAATCGTAATGAAATTTTCAAACAACCTTGGAACTCAATAGAGGAAGGTTTTTGTGAGAATAAAATGAGATAGGTCATAAATGAGCGGGAGAGTGAACGACGGGGACGGGAACTGGAGAATGAGCAGGAATGAATGGGAACTGGAAAGCAATTGGGAACGGAAAAGTGACCGGGAGCAAAGGAGCGAGCGGGAAAGCGACAAGGAATGGGAGAGCAAGCGGGACTGGGAAACCAAGCGGGGAAGAAAACGGATGCGTGAAATAAAAACGCTAGAAAAACCTCTGAAAACCCCACACAGTGCGGAGTACCCCGCTAGTATATACATATATAAAATGAGAGATGGAAATGAATCAGTTCACAACAAATCCAATAGAAAAGTTCAAGTAACCTGGGCATAAGCAGTCAGGTCTTCCTTCTGCTGTTTAGTCATACCTGACAACAAATCTGTTGGTTCTTTTTCGCATGGATCAAGAAGACCTGTTCCATCTATAATGAAAGTAGGATTTTTGACTTTTGGTTCTTACACATAAAACAGAAAATCTAGTAAATAATTTTAAAACTTGTAATAATTGTTTATTCAATATTTCTACTTCAAGCACCTTCTGTGATTGTAAACAATAAATATGATCAAAAAGAATTATACTTTAATATTTATTGATCTTTTGAAAAATTTCTATGAAAACCATACTATTTCTTGTATAAAAAGTTCACTAATTCTCATATAAAAAGCACACTTATTTGTTATATCAAAATAATACAAATGTTTGTATGAACAAATAATTTATTGCATTAAACACACAAATGTGCAGTTCTCCACACAAAAACTAAATTGCTTTCATCGAAATCCTTTGGACCGATATAGAGAATTGATAATGAAGGAGCAACAAACCTAGGAGAAATCCTGAAGCTAAAACTTGAAGATAACTTCTCATGATGAAACCAGGTTTTGCACCCTTTCCTTGCATGAAAGCACATTTCTCTATCAATAATTCATTTGCCTGCAAAAAATTCATAAATTAATGTAGAAAGCCTCCTAATATTCTAAACAATGGTGATTTCTTATAGGTTCCGGAAAAAAAAAATTGTACACCTAATATTTCTAAGAACATGGGCTACTAGGAAGTACGCAGAATTTAAACTTTGTTTAGGTCTTGTCTTCATACAAGGAAAAGATGCAGATATATTATTTTAGATTATACCTTCATAGCTAGAATAATAATTATGATCATAAGTTGAATTACAAAAATATAGGAGCAAGCCAATTTTAATCAACATGTGCTGCAGGAATATTTTAGACATGGAAGTTTCTTCCGAACGCCCCCGAAAGATCGGTTTTCGAAAGGAGGGAATAAAATTATTTCCAAACCCGAAAAAAACCGTACATTCAGAATTTTGTTTCGGAAATGTCGGTTTATAGAAATTTCGAAAAAAATTAAATAAATGCCAGACTTTGGTAAGTGAAAATTAACAAACTTTCCATCATACAATCAAGTTGAAACTTAGAATCTAAAAACTTGTTACTCATGGCAGTGCATTCTATCGAATTTAAAAAAATTTACAAAAAATTATTTAAATTGTATTTCTTATAATTACAAAATTGTTTTATCTATGGGAAAAAAAATTGCCAATTGTTCAAAAATTATTCTTAATAGTTTTAGTCTAAAGTTCTACAATCGTATTCTTTTCGCAAAAATCTGAATAACTTTCAGAATTGTTGCAGCTATTCCGAAAAATTTCAGAATATCCCCGAACTTTTGGAATCGGTTTTCAAAAGTCCGGAACAAAATTTTGTCCGAAACAGATTAAATCCGAACGTTCGGAAGAAATTTATTTCCGAAACCGAAAAAAACAGAATTTCCATGCTTAGAATATTTGTTGAAATATTTTACTGTAATCATAAAAAATGTATGAGAATTCTATTGCACAAATTAAAATAATTCACGAATAATAATCTTAAGCAAACGACCAATCAAATCGAACCCATTCGCTAAGGTAGGACCACACTTCATCTTCAATCCTCAGGTGTCTCATAACCTTCATTACTTTCATGCCATCGCTCAGGTGACTTGCTCTCACCTGAAACCATTTTGACCTACGAAGTTGCTGGAGAGATTCGAGACATGCATCTGTGTTTAACATCTCCGACCCATCTGTAAGACATCACAAAGATACGTTTTAATGTTCACGGTCTTTTACTTAAACAAAAGTATTCTCCGAAAAATTTTCTTATAAATTGTAATGTTTAGTTAAACAGAAATGTTAACTATTATATAATGAAGGGCTGCCTATATATATAGATGGTGTCACATACTCATAGGAGAGAGTGAGTAATGGAAAGAGGTTTGAGAAATGTCAATTCAACAACAAAAAATTGCATGAACATATAAATTTCTATTTCATATTGCATTGTATTGCTTGTTTACTCTACTTTTCTTCCAATTCATGAATAATCTAAATTTGATGATATTTGAATCTTATAATTTCAAGTTTTTTTCTCTAAAAAGAGTATAAATATTTTTTAAAGTCCTTCTATAAATGGGAGCTTGATCTTTTGTGTTGTCAGAAAAGATCAATTCACCACTATATACTGTATAATGTGGGGATAGGTAAAAACTGTGACATTAATTATGGAAAGCCACTCAAGGTCTCAAACCTTGATTAGAAACGCTTTCTTCATTTCCTCCTAACTCATCAACAATGGGAGATGTTATAGAGATGACAATCCTGAAGGAATGCGGATGCAACATCTGAACCACGAGGCTCGCTTCCTCGGGAAACAAGATTATCTCAAAATCTACTTTCTCTCCATCCGGTTTTGCATCGATCGTGGACTGAAATTAATTAAATTAGCACTAAAAACAAGAATAATACAAAACAGTTTATTATTAAATATTAAGCATCTGCGTCCCGATATCGTTATCTCGAATTCAATCGAGATTTCAAAACGATACGGGATTCCCGTATCACCATTGAAACGATACAGCCTGCGGAAGAAGTCTCGTATCGATATTAATTGGCGATACTTAAAATTTCATTCTCGATTAAAATCTCGAAAAATATCGGGATTTTGTAAAAATATTTTCCAATAAATAACGAAAGTCATACATATTTAATTAACGATTGTCACAACTGTGAATATTTGCAATTGATTCATCAACATTGATTAATTAATCTACCTATTGACAGAAGTTTATAACTATTATCATACCCACTTTAAATTCGGTTTTCCAGACAGCCTGTAGCCCCATTATTTACTATTTTTAGTCTGGGAACCGGCAGCAAAAAAGCCACGCTCCTCTTAGGCTGCTAGTCGAGCTCTGCATACTACTGATACTACAAGCCCTACAAGGCAATCGTACTCGCTGACATCGATGACTATTATTATTAATGAGAATAATGAGTAATGTAATAGTAATGATCATTCTATGTTTATGTTTTGGTTTAGTCTGTTTGATAAACTTATTTTTTCAAATTTGTTACATAGAATTGGAATGATTATTTTAGTGTTTCGATATCCGTAATTGACCGTAATAGTAGCTCATCTAAGATATATCTTTATAATCTCGTTGATATTCTTGGTTGTGTGTGAGTATGTGTGTGCCACCTGTAATGTGCACGACAGTGCCGTAGCCCGTATCGTCTGCAGCTGGAATTCAAAACTTTCTCAGCTTTTGCTAACCGCATTCGCCATCGCCTATAAATAAACACGCTGGGTTTTTTCACTTTTTTAATTCTTGCATAGAGGCACTTTCTCGTGTTTGTCATCATTATCATGCCGCGTCACTAAATAAAGTAAATAAATACTTTCTATCGGCGGTAGCATTTTATTTAGAGTCTAAATTTAGACAAATAGATGTACCGAAACTTAACAAATGAAACTTATTTCAAGTTGTAAAAAAAAATTAAATTTGGTAAATTTTTTAATATTTATATATTTTTTTCAATGAATTTCTTTAATGTAGTTATTAATATTGTCTGTCGCGTATAGTTCATCATTCTATGTTATCTCTAGGCAAAATTTCCGCTTCAGTCGAGATCCCGAAATCGTATCGTATCGTATCGATATCGTATCGTTATTGGTCGAAGCGTCTCGTATCGTATCGTTTAATTCGAGGCAAATTTTAGAAATCGTATCGTATCGTTCCAAAAAATAACGGGACGCAGAAGCTTACTATTTTTAGTCTGGGAACCGGCAGCAAAAAAGCCACGCTCCTCTTAGGCTGCTAGTCGAGCTCTGCATACTACTGATATTACAAGCCCTACAAGGCAATCGTACTCGCTGACATCGATGACTATTATTATTAATGAGAATAATGAGTAATGTAATAGTAATGATCATTCTATGTTTATGTTTTGGTTTAGTCTGTTTGATAAACTTATTTTTTCAAATTTGTTACATAGAATTGGAATGATTATTTTAGTGTTTCGATATCCGTAATTGACCGTAATAGTAGCTCATCTAAGATATATCTTTATAATCTCGTTGATATTCTTGGTTGTGTGTGAGTATGTGTGTGCCACCTGTAGTGTGCACGACAGTGCCGTAGCCCGTATCGTCTGCAGCTGGAATTCAAAACTTTCTCAGCTTTTGCTAACCGCATTCGCCATCGCCTATAAATAAACACGCTGGGTTTTTTCACTTTTTTAATTCTTGCATAGAGGCACTTTCTCGTGTTTGTCATCATTATCATGCCGCGTCACTAAATAAAGTAAATAAATACTTACTATCGGCGGTAGCATTTTATTTAGAGTCTAAATTTAGACAAATAGATGTACCGAAACTAAACAAATGAAACTTATTTCAAGTTGTAAAAAAAAATTAAATTTGGTAAATTTTTATAAATTTTGAAATTTTTTAATATTTATATATTTTTTTTCAATGAATTTCTTTAATGTAGTTATTAATATTGTCTGTCGCGTATAGTTCATCATTCTATGTTATCTCTAGGCAAAATTTCCGCTTCAGTCAAGATCCCGAAATCGTATCGTATCGTATCGATATCGTATCGTTATTGGTCGAAGCGTCTCGTATCGTATCGTTTAATTCGAGGCAAATTTCAGAAATCGTATCGTATCGTATCGTTCCAAAAAAAATAACGGGACGCAGAAGCTTATTAAATATTAACCTTTGCTTGAAGTATTTATCTTACTTTCCAGTATTATTACTTACTTGAAGTTACGTTAAAACTTCCAACTCACTTATTCCACGGACATAAAAAATCAAAGCACACACAAAAAAGAAACAGTAACAATCGCAACAACATCTTTCATGCACAGACCGACCTATTCTAAAAATATCTATTTATAAAGAAAAACTCACTCTCAGATGAGAGGGAAAAGAATCATGTACTCTTTCGAGAAGAGAAATGGTTGGTTTATTGGAAGTGAGAAGAACCAGTTTGAAAAGGTCATCTTCTTTCATGATCTGACCGCTGAATAGGATGCCAACTCTCATCGTACCTTTCAGCACTCTGTTGCTCTCCTCCACGTCTCCTCCTTCAGTACTAAGAAATTATTCAAGAAAATAAATACTTACTCTGAATCAGAGCAAAATGTTGTGTTTTAATGAGTGAAACGGGAGTGTGTAGGAAATGCCAAAGTAATTTTTGTCGCAGATCATAATTTGATCATTTTTCAACTCTCCTCCTTTATCCAGGCCCTGAACTGGTTCACACTCAGCGATGCCCGCTATTTTAAATCAATAAATCATAGCCTGGATTGAACAGATAATATACCTTTTCATGTCTGCAGACTTGTCATCCCCTTTTTTGATGTCACTAAAATGAATATATTTAAAAAAAACATTTAACAAATGTTATATATTTTTATATAAATTAGAGACCCGCACGGTAATGGGGACAGCGGACAAACCGCGGAATCCACGGTAAATTTGCGGTAATGGAAGTTAATCCTGTGGTGGTACCGCAAAAGTCTTGCAGTGATACTGCGGTAATGGAATTAAAATTCACGGTAATACCCTGTTAATGGATTTATATTTTATTAAACTTATGAAACGTAGTCCATTACGTTTTTCTACTAGTATCTCTTTCTTTGTTTTGTTTACAATCCTAACCGTGTCCGGCTAAGGTGTTTATTTTATTTCAGCAATTATGTTAATTCTTGATGTCTATTATTTCTGTTGAATTGTAAATAATTTTTGTATTTGATTCTTATGAAAAACTCCAAGGTTCACTAAAAAACCAATAGTGTGTTCGAATGCTATCAACATTAAATGTTTAAAATGGTAAAAATGGCTAGATGTTCTGTAAAAATGTATCCACTAGTGAGTAAAAGTTAGATAAGTGATTCATGGATGGCCTAGAAGTCTAATGACATCGTCTTTACTTTACTTAATTCTATTTATTTTGCAGTCTTTCTAATTTTGCTCAGTGTCATAGGATTTTATTGATTTTTACATATTGATAGTGAATGTTTCATAATTAACAATGCTTAATAAGCGAAAGGTTCCCACTCTAAAAGAACATGAAGATGTGAATTCACCAAACTCTGCCGAGAGCCACAACCTCCATTTATTTGCAATGCAGAAATCAAATCATACACAAACGTAAGAACATAAAACGCCCCAACGGGATTTATTTATATATCATTTATTAATCGCTTAAAACAATAAAATTGTTGTAACAATATAAAATTTAAAAGTAATTCAAATTTCATAATCAAGTTAAATGGTGTCATCAAAAACTTAAAGTTAACAGACTCCACTAAAATGTTAGGTAAATGCATATAAATAGTCAAAATTATTAAAAATCAGGCTTGCGGAGCCAAGCCGGAGCCGGAGCCGTGGAGCCGCTAATTTTTGTGGGAGCCGGAGCCAGAGCCGGACCCAGAGCCGAAAATATCTGGCGGCTCCGGCTCCCAAAATTTTTTTATATGAGCAGAATTTTTTCAAGATGAAAAGCTTTGAAATTCTAAAATTATTTGATTGTTTATTTCCCTCAAATTTGAAATGTTTTAATATTTTACAAACGTCACAACAGCAACAGCCTTCAATCAAATGATAGCGCGCGCACATCACCACAAGAAATCTTTAATGAATTGTTTTCGTTTCGTTTTAGTTTGTTTACCTGCCAAACTCTGTTTTTGGTTACATTGTTATTTTTGGACTTTTTTTTATTTTATTCAAAATTTTTAAAACTGCATTAAAAATTAATACAATTATGTTCCAAATACACACTCGAGATGCGCTTCAAGATTTGCTTTCATTTGATGAGTGTTTATATTCTTATAAAATAATTACAATTTTTTAAATTGCATATTATTTTAACTTTATAGTAAAAATATTTTAACTCTGTGAATAATTTTATCAAGCATTTAAAATTAAATTTTTGCTGCGCCAAAAAACAAAACATACCCTTTCGTATACATTTAAAATCGACTAAAAACAAAATGGTCGGTTTTAATATTTAACAATTGTCATATAAGTAGAGTAGATAAACTAATAAAGTGTAAGTATAAACAGTTAAAAATGTTTCAGTGAAAAGTTTGCGCAATTTTGTCTCGTGTGACACCCCCTTTATAGGGAGCCGGAGCGGTCAAATTTTCGGGAGCCGAGCCGTGGAAAAAAATGGCGGCTCCGCAAGCCTGTTAAAAATCAACCAATTATTAGAATAAAGAAAATTATTTACCTGTTAAGAAATTCATCAGAGACCTGCTTAAGAGCAACTTCACAGCAGTCAACATACCACAACAGAGCTTCAAGCTAAATCGAAAAATTAAAATATAAATATCACATCTCATCTAGAACATAAAATTTCCTGCAAAACAAACTGAAAACCAACTAACAGTGCTATGATCCATCTCAATAAGGTCGTGTTTGTTCATTATGTAGAGATCTGTTTGTGAATATGACTTTCTGCCCCACTGTAATGATTATTTTATTAAGTTTATTAAATGCATTATTAGAAGTTATTTGATCATGCAAAAAAGTTGAAATGTGCTTAAAAATTTACGAGGATTCTGTGCATTATTTAATATAAGAAAAATTTCCATTAAATGCATTTATAGATATGATTCAGTTAATGGATCTAAAGTTGCACAAAAGCAATGTGCATACTGAAGCCCTGCACTGGTTAAGCATATTTTGCCTATCGATAGTACCAGGGAGTTTGTGTCTATCAAACGTAACAGGGATTTTCGTCCTCTTTGCAGACTTAGGGCCAGGGCGAGTTGTCGACGGGCCGGGTCTAAAAAAATCGGCCCGTGCAGGGTTCAAGTTCGTATAAGGTTCAACTAATATTCCTACCTACAATACTGGACGAGAAATCATAAAATTGAATGAAAATTCTACAATGCTACTATCATAACGAAATAGTGCTGATAACGATTTTAAAAGATAAGAATTACTTCTTTCATTTCTCCAAATGATCCATTATCACTCAAAAAGGATGATATATTTTCACTTCTGTAACAAAAATATTAACTTTTAAATGTAGTAATTTATAGTAATCATATAAAAAATTTATGATTATTCTAATTTTCTTAACATGCCACAAGTATAAAAACAAAATTTAATTTTAATCATTAAAAACAAACAAATAAAACAAAATTGAAACAATTTATTTATAATTATTTTAAATTATTAAAAAAAAAAATTTCTAAAAAATCTCCTAAATAAAACAAAACATCAGTACAACAACCTCAGTGACATAAAATCATCTTTCTTTTTCCAGAATTCCATGCGAGCTTTCTCCTTTTCTGCTTTCGTCTTCTGCAAAGACTTTGTCCTTTTTGCAGACTTAGGACCAACTTCTATTTCTTTGTCCACTTTCGACTGTCAACAAGATAAACTCACAAAATTCATATAATTATTAACAGTTGCTTACATGCTTGTCAAAAATTTTTAAAGCATTAATTTCTCGAGTTACTAATTCAGACTTTCAACGATTCTGACGACAAATAAACAAGGGTCAACTTATAGAGCGAATTAAAAGTGTTAGTGGACTTGAGGATCTTTGATGGACTTATTTAATGGCCATCTTTGTAAAAATCTTTTAACTTATTTATATTTATTTATAGTTTATCTAAAAATATTCTGCCTGTCAGGTTAAATATGGCAATCACATACATTATATGGATACTTTAATTATAAAAATTTATAAAAAAAAAAACAGTAAAAAACAAAGAGCACACAAATAACATGGTGAGACAAGCAAACCTTATAATTTTGTCTGTGTTTTCTGCCCTCCAAATGAGACTTGGCAGCATTGGCATCGGTCATCTTGCACGAGCACAATTCACACTTGAAGAATACCACCATACCTCTATCATTCAGCTCCTCCTTTAGGAAATCTGATCCTATTGAAAATTAAATCAATTCATTAATATTATTTAATTGGTAATTAAATTGAAAATTAAATAATTATATTTATTTGTGTGTTTATTTATTCTTATTTTGTTAAATAGCCGAAATGTACTAAAAATCATTAGTGAAAACCAATAAAAACTTTTGCTACCCAGTAAACCAGAAAAGGATGGTTCGGCCTTTTCCAGTGTCTCGTTGGCTGAAGGTTCTGAAATAAGTCATCAATATTGCTATCAAAAAAGTGCATCATTTTAAATTTTCTGAATTTAATTTACAAATAAACGTCAAATCACAAAATGCAGTACAAATTGAAAAGATTTGGAGTTCTATTTCGACTCTCAATAATGACTACAACCAATGAAGAGACATGTTACGAATAATTATTATCATATTTATAATCGGGTCACTTTACTGAGAGCTGAAATAAAAAACCTGAACTCTTATTTTCACTCGAGCAAACCGGAGGCTCTACCTTGCCACTGGTTCTTGCCATGTTCTGCAAGGTTACACAAAAACAATATATAAAAATTCAAACACTTTCATGACATAATCACTAGCAATCAGAGCCATGCACGGGCATTCATATTAGGGTTTATTGTGCCAAGCATATAAATTTCATGCCTGTAAAAACTAGATCAGCCATGCCAATATCAGCTGGGCCGGGCCTGGAATTTTGTGCGTATGAAACGGGCCGGGCTGTAAAAAATCGGCCCGTGCAAGACTCTGCTAGCCGTGCAGAGAAAAAAAGCAAGTTCTTACCTTTTTATGTTTTAAGCCTGATACGTGCAACTGGTAAGGTTCTATGCTCGTGCAACTGACATTGCAGAGAGAGCAGTGGAAATTATTGTTAGGAAGAACGGCTGCGTCTGGTTTGTCCTGCGACTGTCTCACGGAACCATTTTCGGCAGAGTTCCAATCTTGCGCTTGCAAATCTGCTGAAAGTGCTATAAATCTAGCTTCTTTCTTCTTGTGCTTCTGGCCGTTAAGGTGCTCATTATATTGCTACAATAAAACATAATTGTAAACAAAATAAGTTTAAAGTAAGTAAGAATATATTATACAAAAGAAAACTAAAATATAAAAAATAAAACTAAATTATATAATACAAAAAAGTACAACTAAATTATATAATACAAAAAAGTACAACTATATAACAATAAAAAGACAAACAGGAAATGAACACAAATTACTTGAGCTCCATCACATGTGAGCGAACACACAAGGCATTCAAACTTTGTAGATTCTTTTGGTGCTGCAGATTTTTGCTTCTTGAAATTCTTATTACCGTAACGTGGCTTTTTACCTGACATGTAACTTCCAGCTCCTTCAATAACAAAAACGTTAAAGCTATGCTAGAAAATTGGGACTATGGTATACTTTTGGTAAGATTCATTCAAGTAAATTAACATTGTTTGGAAGTAATGTGTCATAAGTAAGCTAAAGTGAGAGCCTTAAAGCAAATTAGTTACTTTCTTTCTTAATTAGTAATGTAACTTATTAATTTAGACAAATGTAACAAACGAAGAAGAACATTGATTTTAACTTAACTGGTACAAATGATATATTTTAAACATTACAGAATTTCAAAATACAAACAAAATTTTACTTAATTTAAAATGTCATTATATAGCACAAATGCAGGAGATGAAGAGCAGCATTTATTTTATCTGAGTGATTACAGGCCACAGTGATTGATACTCTGTAACTGCTTTCAATTGGTTATCTCATAGTATAGTGTCCTGGGTCAATTTGAATGGGAATTACTAGCATTTTAACCTAAATGACAGTAAAAAAATAAAAGTCTAATTTAAATGGAAATACATTTTAAAAAAGGAAAATTAATTGCATTTTAACAACATATAAAATCAATAAGTAGTTCTCAGTGAAGATCTATTATCAATAGCACCAGAAGTGTTCAAAGAAGAAATAAGTAAAAATAAACAATATTTATTAAAGATTAAGTAAAAATAACAATTTTAAACTTTAAACTAATAATTAAATAATTTTTTTATTAAAATTTAGGTGTTTCATCAACCACTCAGGCAGTTAACTAAAAGACTGCAGCAATGCTTTTATGCTATGAATGAAATTAAAACAAATATTTTTTTAATTATTTTATTATTAATCTGTTGCAGATGTGATTAACTCGGTAAAAAAACCTTGGTTTCGGTATCAAAATTGGCCAGGACGTTATACTAGGACCAGGTCGACTAGGAGATTACTTTTTCTATTACTATTTTGTAACACTCTTTAAATGTACAAAGTATCATTAGCATTATTAATGTAACTAGCATTGTGCAACAACCTAACAATGTTGACAAATAACGGTAACCTTTAACTTTAGGGAAATAAATTATTTCTGCTATAAAACAAAAAAATATTGTATGGGAATGATAGAAAAGATAATTAAAGAGAGAAAATCTTTAAAAAATTATTAATTAAAAAGTGTTTTTAATGCGGAGCTCGAAATACTTCGCTACGAGGATATATTTTCGTTCATGCAAAGAGCAAAACATTGAAAATTGAAAAACTTACATATTAAAAATTTGCTCCAATTAAAAAGTATTTAAAATTTTTGTTTAATTTGTCCATCGCTTATTAAGTTCTTTGCTCACTATGCTCATCACTCAATCTTAAACTATTAAGCAACACCTACATTCAATTTGTTTGTCGATTTTGGAAGGGTTGCATTAAAGTATTAAACCAGGGTTAGTGCCTACTGATCCCAGGACTACTGATCCCAGGACAACTGATCCCAGTACAACTGATCCCAGGACAACTGATCCCAGGACAACTGATCCCAGTACAACTGATCCCATGGACAACTGATCCCATGGACAACTGATCCCACGTACAACTGGTCCCATAGACAACTGATCCCATAGACATAAGCAACTCATTTTTTAACTCATTTTTGACGACAATGGTGGTGATGATGATGCTTACGTAGTCAGCTTACGATGGCTGGCTGCATACGACAACGGAGGTGGTGATAATGATACTGGCTACTCCAGTTAGTAAACGGAGAAATAATATTTAGTATAAGCGCACGAGGGCACGATACACAGTCGAAATGAAATTGACAAGTTCGTATTACTTTTCATCGTTTCACTCCTTTCTGCTGAAGTTCATAATGAGAAATGTGAAATGGAACCGTGCCAATCTAAAAATAATAGAGTTTAGCTCATTTCAGAAGTTGTTTTTTTCGAAGATATGAATTAAATGAATTAATGAAGACACTCCAACATTAATTCTTATCGGCTTATTTAGGAGTCCATGACTAGGACCATCACTACAGCATCCAAACATACTCATACATACATACATACATACATACATACATACATACATACATACATACATACATACATACTCATACATAATTCGTACATACAAACAGAAATCGGAAATTCTGTATGTTAATATCAGTTTATTGATTGCAGAAACAGTGAAATATAAAATGATGCAGATATGGGATCAGTTGTCTATGGGATCAGTTGTCCATGGGATCAGTTGTCCTGGGATCAGTTGTCCGTGGGATCAGTAGTCCCGGGATCAGTAGTCCCGGGATCAGTTGTCCTGGGATCAGTAGTCCTGGGATCAGTAGTCCTGGGATCAGTTGTCCTGGGATCAGTTGCGATGATCCCATTAAACCAATTTATCGCTTTGTGATAGAGCGCCATTTCCTTTGAAAACCGGAAGCGTACAAACCACCAATTAGCTCTTATACCAATCCAAAATTGTCTCTGAAATTTCTAAAAAAATAAACTAATAGATTTAATTTCAGCTTGAAAACATAGGTTAACTTTTCTTGTTCACAAGAGTCATCCACAAATCATTAACTTTCAAATATCCTCTCAAAGTAGCAATATATAGCATTTCTTTATTACAAACCTTCTTCAAAAGATTTTACTTTGGTAGTTTAATATAATAATTATAATAATTATTAATTTATTAATAATACTACATTTCATTTAATTGACAAATATTTTGAATAAGTTTTATGGTAAATAGCGAAAATAATTCATTCCACTAAAGTTGAAAATTACCCAAATAAAAATTAATTAAAAGTATAATTAATAGTAAGTAAATAGTAGATAATTAGTATAAGTAATTTATTTAAAATGGGAAAATGTCATATAAAAAAATAAATAATGTAATTATAATTTATGTACGTTTGAGTTTTAAGGAAAAGTTTAAACGAAGGATTTGAAGGAAAAGTTTAAACGACGCAAATACACAATGTTCGCTTACAAATATTCAAATTTCGACGTTGCTTCGAATAAACTACTTTTTTTAACATTTATTTTTTAGTTTTTTTTCATTAAAAATTTGAAATTTTGTTTATTTATATAAGTTAACTTAGTTTAATAATTTCCAATTTTCTTACTTCTTGCAAACCGTCCCGAGTTACCGGGCGGTGAGTTTTAAAATTTTAATGGAATTTTTATTTACAACTGATAGTTTTTTTTTTTAAATAAAATTTTATTATAAACTAATTTTATTTATTTTTTATTCATTTCATTCATACGATCATCGTACCTCACCACTCACAACTACGATGTAAATAGGGCTTGAAAGGGTACTACTTACGTTTTCAAAGTCTCTCAAATTACGATAAATGTTTTTTTTTTAAATTAAAATTGGTATTAAATTTGTTTTTTTATGTTATTGTGACAAAATAAAAATAATACGATTATTTTTCGGCACGGGCCGTCCAAGGGAAACTTTACCAACTTTCAAATATCCTCTCAAAGTAGCAATATATAGCATTTCTTTATTACAATCCTTCTTCAAAAGATTTTACTTTGGTAGTTTAATATAATAATTATTAATTTATTAATAATACTACATTTCATTTAATTGACAAATATTTTGCATAAGTTTTATGGTAAATAGCGAAAATAATTCATTCCACTAAAGTTGAAAATTACCCAAATAAAAATTAATTAAAAGTATAATAATAAAATTCTGAAATTAATAAAATTTGACCAAGATTTAGTTGTTGTGGCGGATAGCATATCGCACTCGCATCCATGTTCGGGTCACTAGTAAAGTAAGTCAAATTCTCGTTTTGGAAACTGTGATAATAATTTGAGTCTTCCATGTATATAGTTATCGCAAAAATGCAATGTATATAAAGAATTGACTGTTCTAATAATGCACCACTAATTATTAATCTAATTCTGTTAACCGACGCGACCACAACCGTTAACAACAACACAGATAAAATAACTGATAGAATATATAATTGTTATATTATGATAACAGATTATAAATTTCTAAATAGAAATTTAAAGTTATTATTTTAATACTAAGAAGAGCATATCAAATTGACGGATTTTTTAAAATATCATCAGCCTACATATTTTCAGACGTCTGTCTGTATGTTATAACTTCGCGTAACGCTGTTAGGTGGCGTTTCAATGGAAAAATAACATAGTCATATTTAAAAAAGACGTCATTTTGAAGAATTATATCTAGGTAAATCTCAAAAATGACAGATTTTTTTAAAACATTAACATAGGTGTATAATTACCGTTGTTATGCGATTGCATCGCCACCTAGCATCGTTAAGCAAATTTCTTACATACATTCATACATACATACATACATACATGCATACATACATACATGCATGCATACATACATACATACATACATACATACATACATACATACATACATACATACATACATACATACATACATACATACATATATACATACAAAAGTATCTATGCTGGGCTTTAACCTGGAAACAAGAAGTTTGTTCAGCAAAATGAATGACCTCTGCCTGTCTCCAGGTGATTTTGAACTTACTTATAAAGTGCCTCACATCCAATATTTTACTAGCTTGAGACCAGCGCTCTTCTTGCGACCGCACTTATGCTCATTACCCACTCTCCAGTTTAGCTTTCAAAGTCCTGGTTAACCCAAGTCTAGCTATGTTTAACCACCCCATGCTTCTTCTTTGATAAGCTTAGTTAGCTTCAACCTTAAAACTATTTACATTCAAAGCCGATCTGCGTACCGGTCGCTATTTACTCATAAAGAATTCTAGACTAAAGGGTTTCTGTTTAAGGGCACATGCTGGGTTACTGCCACGTAGGCAATAAAACACCATGTAAACAATTTTAGTAAACCTTCAGCACATTGTATCACACCTCTTTCAATAACAAGATTCAAACTGCAATGATTTGTGTGACAACGCCAAAGTTGGCCAAACACACAACACTTTCAGATTTTGAAAAGATATTTCCATTGGACCAATACATTGAAATTTATGCACAACATCGGCATCAATGGAAAGAGAATAAATAGGCTACATTGAACAAATTGTTTCCAAACGTGATTCAAATAAGAAATGACATCAGGTGGGCTTGCTCAGATAATTTTTTGTGAAAAAAGCTTCTAAACGACATTCTCTTGTCAACATGAATGTAGAACATACAATGCAACAAATAAATTAGTGTGCTTAAATTAACAAAGAAAAAGACAAAAAATCAGGTAAGTAAAAAAAATGTAAAAATTTATCAATCAGTTACTTGAACACAAATTTACGATCAGTAGAACAAGTTTTACATCATTGTATTCCAAACGACACACCCTTATACTAGATTGAAATAACTTTCTAAGTGATCAATAATGATAACAATAATTACAAATTAATATTTAAATGTGATGAAAAATAATACATTATTCAAGAAAAACCCAAATAAAAGAAAGATTCATTTTGTTCAAGTGTTTAATTCACTGGTAATAAATATAACAGTAAATCTGCACCAGAGCAGCTTTTTTAGTTAGAGACCAGGATTTAATATTTAAGGCAAGCTGAGTGAAATTACTATTTTTAATATAAACTAGATGTTATTATTTTAATGATGAAAAACAAAACAAAACGCTTTGACCACCATGGTGAGGAAGAAATCAGATGACAGGACTATAAACACGGGCTTCCGTGTGTACGAATGGATTTTAATGAACATGCAAAATGGAGGAAACTGTCGAAAAAGTCATCCTAAGTATCAATCAGATCAACATTAAATATACCAATCAAAGCCACACGTGTATACATACACTAAAGTACTTCAAACTTGTACGCTATAATAGTCACAAGTGTACGTAGTAAGACCATGTACAGAGGTTGAAGTTGACCGGAGCAGAACAGGTATTTTGATTGGTAGAAAACGCTTTTAATTAATTTAAATTAGAGTAGAAAAACCACTTGCATATCGGGCATTTTTGGCACTCGTATGGGAAAACACAAGATCAGGAAAAGAAGGTAGGTCCGGTAATATAGTGGAGATAATGAAACCTAGGAGATCATCATTTCCTTCCTGCTCACTTTTTCTAAGATTACTTTGATGATGGCTTTTCAAATTGGTTTGTAGATGAGCGTTGTGATGTATTTCTTCCTGTACCTGTGCGTTGTGCTCAGAACCATCACTCCGTCCTGGAAGGGGAACATACACTTTCAATAATTTACATTTAATTATTATTTATGCAAGTGAATAAATCTGACAACACAATGACAATAACAGTTGCTGTTCTCACTTGTTAGTTTGAATATATTAAATTTATCTAAAAAAAAAAACTTAATAGCATAAAGTCTTACAAAAAGAAATTATATATATATATATATATATCAGTACATGTAGATACCTTTATCGAAAGTGCATAGAGATGGTTGAGCATAACATGGTTGGGTTCAGGAAGAAGAGAAGGTTCACACTAAAAAAGAAAGGTTCTAATTGAAATACAATTAAAATTAAATTATATAAAGATTCTTCAAAAATAACAATCAAAAAGAATTACAAACATGAAGAGGAACTTCTTTGTTTAGAATGACTTGCAAGAGGTGCGGTGGTAGAATAGGTGGGGAGGTATGTCGAACCCCGTGGTACGATGACTCCCTCTGAGGAACATGCTGCCCATACTCCCCAATGGGTGAATCTGGTCGATCTGTACAAACATGTTATGCTTGTTAATAATCTATGTCAAGTTTAAAATATAATTATATCAGGCAAACCAGAAGTACATGTCAAGATTGTTATACATCTAGTAAGCCAAGCTCTAGATGACTCAGCAATGCATACAACATGAATGTGTAAGCTTTTACTGGAAGACATGACATTTCTAAACTTCAGGAATATTAAAATTCAGACTACAGCGGGAAGGTCAATTTCTTATAAACTTATCAATTGAATTTTGATGAAAAAGTAAATAAAAAATGCACAAAATTGTATAATTGTTGAAGTTAATCTCAACAACCTGCTTCTGCTGAGAAAAAGAATATAAACAGAATCAATCATTAATATTTATTCATTTTTGTTATAACAAGACTGGCGAATCAATTTTACCGCGACAATCTTTATCGTGTCCGGTAGCCACGCTGTCCGTGCCGAGAGCTTCAAAGACTTCAAAGTCCGAGGAGCAAACCGAGATGACATTGTTGTGAGTGCCAAATGAATTCAGTACTTTCTCCTTGCCATGTAATGACGAAGTTTAATAATTTATCAACATGAAATATATTCATTCTATTTTTAATTACAATCAAATATAACCAACTGACAAAATCATAAGCTGTGTGCATTTTATACAATATGTTGGTTAATTATAATCAATAAAAACAGTTACAATTAATAACAAAAATTCACAATTAGATTTGCAAAGCCAACCTGTTCATTGTCACAGACCCACTCATTATCAACCAGATATTTGTACTGATAAGTACCCTCCGGCAGCTCAATGATTGTAAAAAAATCATTCACGCTAAAAAAAATAGAAAGCCGTCATTTGAAGAAAAAATTTAAATTACACATTCCTATGTTTGTCACTATCCTGCTTAGCTTTTAAGACAACAGACTGAAATGTAATAAATTGCTACAAGTTTTATTATTTTTCGGGACTTTATTAACACATACCTGAATTATTGACAAATCATTGAATTTCTGCACCTACAAAAACAAAAAACAAAACAAAACAAATGGCATGCCTTCTGACAAGAGGAACAAGAGTCACCCAGTTATCAAAACTTCCAGACAGATAACAATTTTTTCCACCTCCAGTCCACCTGAAGACCGTGGGAAGTTTTCTAGCGTTGATGTCGATGCCGACCGTGATGTTGGAAGATTGAGGGGAGCCGAGAGACACGACACTCTCCACTGTCTTTCCTACAACCCCTTGCTGAACTTTCTGTAATGAAATAAATTATTGAATTGTTTGGATATAATAGCAAATCATACAAATATATAGATTTGTAGACACAAACATTTTTCAAAATGTTGAGGGAGTGATCTTGAGAATGAAGTGGAACAACCATTGCAGGACCATAATCTTCAGTAGAATCAGCCGATTTGTGAGATCTGTCTCTTACTTGTGAGTTTCCCATCATGAAAAGACACCTGACCCAAGATATATATATATATTATTGGATAAAAATATTCAACAAGAAACTGAAAATTGTGTATTTGGATAAAAATATTTCTGCAAAACAGTTTAGGACTTGGCGACATGCAAAATTAGGTTTAGCTTTATTTAATGAAACATAAATAGATCACAATGTACAAATAATACATTAAAAAGGTCATTAAAACAAAAAGGTGCTTAGTTTAAAAACACCTGCTGCAAAAAATCAATGTTTAAAAACATTAAAAAACACAATAATGGCCAAAACAATAATGAACTCTATGGCACTTTAAAAACCAGTCCTAAATAAAATATATGTCATAACCTATCAATCGAAGTCATGAACTGTAATAGGGTAGCAAGACTGTCAATGAACTATACTAAGAAGATGTGTAAGAATAAGAAAGTGCCAAAGTCAGGAGTCCTTGTCCAGCTACACAGCTAGACTAGCTATAGCTAGAGTAGCTAGTCTCTATACTTCTATAATTCTATACTCTAGAACACTAGACTAGACTCCTGAGGCAGGTAGTTAGTACTGACTAGGCACTAGGTCTTACTAGGTAGGTGAATAAGATAGGTTAGGAAACTCTCTAGAAGTCTAAAATGGCCTGTCCTGCCTAAAATGCCCTTAGTAGTATTTATTTATTTAGTAGAATTATTTAGAGTTAGACTTATTTTTAGTATAGAGACATACTTTACTTTAACACTTTAACTTTCAACCACTTTAACCCTTTTAAACTTAACTAACTAAAAACTAAACTCCTAAAACACTGCTAAAACTAACTAAAACAACATTTTTTAGAGCTAGCAAGCTTGGCAAACGGAAATAATTTTTTGAATATACCTCTTCAACAGAGTGTCTATTTAAGAGCCAGATGCTACGTCTCGACAGCAGTGTGTGGTGGTGTAAACGATGTTTATTTTTTTTCGCTACGGCGGGCGGTTAGTGCCAGCCAGTATAAGCCTGAAAGCAGTGCTTAATTTGTTATTTATGCAAAGTGAAACGGTCGTTTCTAATATTATTTTGCATTTAACATTGAACCAAACACTGATTTTTTTATTAGTCCTCTGAACTCCACTTTCTTAAGACATTTTAAATTTTAGCTACAAAAATAACTTTTTGCTTAAGGCTTATTAAATATTGAGTAGAAGTTGACATGTTAGCTTTAACATCGAGACTTCTTAAAATATTCCATATTTTAAGTTTTAAAATGGTTTCGGTATACCCGAATGACCTGAACAACAGCAATGCAAACTTGGCAGTTGCTCTTTTCGTCTGGTTCACTGTTCCACAGAGGGCAGGATAAAAAATTAACAAGAGATGGGGAAATTTGAGCCCATAGATTTGTTGCCAACCTTCCTAAAAAAAAGTAAAAAATAAAACGCTGGGAGTCAGTTTTGGACCCCGCTTGACTTCCCAGCTTATTCTCCTACTTGTATTCCTAAAATAGTTATTAAAATAAACACTAGAAATTATGGAGGTTTTATTAGTAGTTTCTATGAAATTATCCAAAACTTCAATGCTGGTTTTCATGGTTGTTGTAGATGAAGATCGTTTTGTGTTATTAAATTAACAGAAATTTACAATGTTTATCCTGTATACGGCACTGACTACGATACATTTTTCAGCACTAAAACATGCAGGAAATATAATATTCCTAGACTGGGCATGTTCAACTCTTCGTTTGCCTAACTAAACTGTTAGTAAATGGATCCTTTAGGGGGTAAAGCCCATAACGCTTGAAGCCCGTTATTCAATTATCCAACTCATCAAGCATTCTATTCTACCCCTAAATCCAAACCATATCCACAACCTTAACCTAATCTAACAACAAAAACCAGTGTTAGAGGCTAGAGCTAAGGTAAAGGTTGATATAACCAAACCCTAACCATAACCCTAAACCTAACCCTAACACCAAACCATAAACCTAACACTAAACTCTAACACTAAACCCAAAATCTAACCCTAACTCCAAGCCCTAACCCTAGCACAGAACTCTAACCCTAACCCCAACCTTAGCCCTAACCCTAATCCTAACCATAGCCCTAATCCTAACCCTAACCATAACATTAACCCTAACCCTCACAACAAACCCTGCCTTAACCGTAACCTTACCCTCACCCTAATCTTAACACTAACACTAACCCTAACAATAAACTCTAACCCTAACTTTAACACTAACTTTACCCTAACCCTAACACAGTGGCGGATATAGACTGACTGTTTGGCGGGAGGGTCCAAAAACAGCGGAGGGGCCAAAGGCGTCGGGAAGAACAAACATTTGATCTTAGATCCACAAAATCAGCCGGAAAACAAAAGCCGGATGTTAAAAATTTTGTAATTTCTTTAAAAAAGTAGTGATTTTTCTTAGAAATTTCGTCAACTTGAACTTTTCTCATATATTCTTTGTTTTAAATGGCATTTCTTGTATAAATATTGTTATAAAAAATTTAGTATCTCAAAAAAATAAATTTTGAAATCAAGGGAGGCCGCTAGTTGAATAATAAATTGCTTTACTATACGATAAGCTCTAACCCTGTAACTGAAAATTATCCAATATTCAATGAAACAGTTAGTCACTTCTTTTCTTTATATAAAAGCTTATAGTCTTTACACTCAAGGGTCGTGTTTAGGGCATCCAAATTGCTTAATTAAGGAGACAATGTCTACAGGGGCCTAGGTAGCAAGTCATTTATTTAAAAAAGATTCAGTTTGATTTTTAAAACATCAGCTAAATACGATACTCACAACAACTTATCTATTATATTTTATTTTAATAAGAACGTGTTTTTGCATTAATACACAACAAATATTTTAATTTATATAAAAAATTTCTTTGTGGTGCTATACAAGAATTGCTGGATGACATCGATGACACTAATTTAGGGTTGAAGCTGTTTTTAATAAATGAGTAAGACGAAGCAAAAAAGTATGGAACACTCTTCCCCCAGATGTCACCTCCGCAGCAACATTCGAAGCCACTATAAATTCGTCAAACTATTTCGTCAATGCATCTGATAACTTTCTTGATTTTCTTTACAAAGAAAAGCGACAAATTATTTTGTTTTTGGTCATTTATGCCTTTGGTAAAAAAAAGATAGAATAGTTTTTAATTTATAAAAAAAATTGTAATTTTGATATAATTAAAAAACTTTCCAGACCAAAAGTGCCTATGTACAAACATCAAAGGTTATTGCGTAACGAAATTCAAATTTAGTTTACGGAAAGTTTGAAGGTTTCAAGTAGAGCCCTAACCGGTTTAAAATTTGTCAACCCGCAAGCCTCAATCCGCAGCCCGCAACAGCTTCGGTTTTTACCAATGCTTTTATTAACTCGTCGGCTCTGTTTCTCTGTCTGTTTCTCTGTCTGTTTCTCTGTCTGTTTCTCTGTCTGTTTCTCTGTCTGTTTCTCTGTCTGTTTCTCTGTCTGTTTCTCTGTCTGTTTCTCTGTCTGTTTCAAATCTTGCAATCAATTTTTGAGTCACTTCCTGATGATAGATTTTTTTCAAATTTTGCATACATGCTCAAGATAGAAGACAATGCAATATTCAATTATTAGTTTTACAATAAGTCAATTAATTTAGTTAATTTTCTTGAGGATTTTATCGAGGGGTTTCTTGAGGGTTTTCTTGAGGGTTTTCTTGAGGGTTTTCTTGAGGGTTTTCTTGAGGGTTTTTTTGAGGGTTTTCTTGACCACAAAACGCTAACCGACTGGCAGACTATTTTACCAAGTTAACACGAACCACACTCACTGACCGCGATTCTCAAGCGTGTACGAAATTTTCATGAAAATAGTTGAGATATTTAAATTCGATGCTTTTTGATGATATTTTTATTATTATTACCAATGCTTTTATTAACTCGTCGTCTCTGTTTCTCTGTCTGTTTGTTTGTTTCTCTGTCTGTTTCAAATCTTGCAATCAATTTTTGAGTCACTTCCTGATGATAGATTTTTTCAAATTTTGCATACATGCTCAAAATAGAAGACAATGCAATATTCAATTATTAGTTTTACAATAAGTCAATTAATTTAGATAATTTTAATTAATTTCGATATTTCGATATAATTAAGATATTTCGATTTTAACATAAAATAAAAGAGTAATATAAGAAAAAATTGATTGCAAAATTTGTGTTTTAATTACATATAAGAGCATTGGTTTTAAAAATTCGTTTTTAATTTACTTGTTTCTCTTCAACAGAACCGCACCCGCCAGAGGAAGAAACCGCACCCGCATGCGGTCTAACCGTAATTGTTATTTTTTTTTAAAACGCAGCCTCCGCAACTTTTGATATTTTAAATTTTCTGACGACCAGTATTCCAAAGGGTCAATGTGAGGGCTGTTTTCTTTCAAACTCATTTTCTGTAAGTGTTTTTTGAAAGCAAGTTTTGAAAGACAACATCATCCTGTTAAAACAGCTTCATTATTTTAATGTTTTTAACTTTTAAATATAAACTATAATTAGTTTTAGATCTAATTCTATTTAATAACATATTTTAGGTTATAGATCAGGTTTGAATTTCTTTGCTGGTGGGCAGTTGTCGCGATCACTGATATCACTACACCATAGACATTTAAACAACAACATTTAAATTACTTTTTATGTAAAATGTTGTCAATAATTAAAATGAATCAGTTTACCAATTAAAATTAATTTTAAAAAGCAGGTTTTTGCGGGTTGCACTGTGAATTCTGTAAACCGCAACTGCAACACTTTGTAATCGCAACCCGCGATTGAGCGTGCTTTGGAGTCACTGGCTATGGATGGAAAATTGTAGGAGAGGGTAAAAAGAAATGCTTTGAGCAAGCTGCAATACTCAGTTTCAGACGTTGCAAGCTTTATTGCCAACGGAAGATCGTTCCACGACTTGTGGCCAATATCTTTAAAGCATCTGTCTGATCTGTCACCAAGTCAGAGGCGGTGATTCGGGGATGGGGGGGGGGGCGATGGCCCCCCAAAGATTTTTTTCACCAAATAGAAAAAATATCTAGATTATAAATATTAAAGTTACTAAAATTATCTATACTAGTTGATAAACGAAGTATTTTTCATACATTTTGAATTATATCTACTTAGTTATATCATATTTCTCTGCTAATGTTTTTCAATCTTTTAGATACCTTTTGTTATATTCATAATTTAAACGTATCTTTAATTAATATGATGTTTTACATGAAAATACAACATACTAGTGTATAATGGCATGGTCATTTGAGTTTGAAGATTTTCTAGATTTAATTTAAAAAATCTTCGCCCCCCCCCCAGATTTCGCTGAGTCGCCGCTTCTGCAACGAGTTGATGCTCGACGTGAAGCAGGCCCGACGGATATCCGGAAGACGAAAATCGGAGTCGTCTGCGGCCGGCGACGGAGCTGGTCGGTTGAAGATCCAGGCTGAAGTAGAGTTGACCTTTATCGTGCAGACACTTGAACACGAGTACCGCGACTTTGAAAACTATTATTTCCAGTAGCCGAAGCCAGTGGAGATCTTGTAGGATAGGTGTCACGTGATTGTACTTCTTAGCGTTGGATATCATTTTGGCGGCGCTGTTGGTGACGAGCTGAAGACAATTGAGTTGAGAAGTTGGTAGACCGACCATCCGTGGCATTATGAGAGAAGTGACGAGTGTTTTTCTTTCAAGGATGGGTAAAGACCTGCTCACGCTCCTAATCTGCCTGAGAATGGAGAAGCACGAGCGGACAGTGTTGTGAAAATGAGATCGCATGGTAAAGTCGGAATCCATGAAAACTCCAAAGTTTCTTACCGTGGGTGATTGAGTGATGTCGAAACCGCAGTTAGTAACAGAATAACTTGATATATGATGGAAAAAACGCCTAGACAAACACCACATGGCCTCGGTTTTGTCTGGGTTGAGATGTAGTCGACTTGGCGACAATCAACGACCGATGTCGGCGACGCAAGCAGACATTCGTGCAGACAGATCAACGATTTGGTCGGGTAGAAAATTCCCGTAGATCTGCCTGTCGTCGGCGTAGAGATGGTAGTGCATGTTGTGGCTGTCAAACACATGCCCGATTTCTTTTGTATAATCTAAATCTTGCCGAAAACTGTTTTAAACAATGAAGATATGATATTGTCAGCATTGAACAGTAGATATACATTTTTTTTCAGTTTTATTTTTTTCTTAATAGGAACGGTTCAAATGGCTTGGGAGGGGGAGCAAGATCAGGTAAGCTAGGCCATGGTTCAAGACTGAAATAGAAGTTTGTAAAAAATACCGAAGTATTTTCTGTCGCAGATCATAAATTGATCCTGTCTTTTTTCTCTTCTTTATCCACGAATAGAAAAAAGATCCAATGCATATATTTTTTAATATGTTTGATGATGCATATATATATATATATATATATATATATATATATATATATATATATATATATATATATATATATATATATATATATATATATATATATATATATATATATATATATATATATATATATATATATATATATATATATATATAACACCTTACACCACATACAAACGGAGATTCAAACAAACAAATACACATGAACACTCATAGCCACATCCACGATGGCAAGTCACCGACACTTCAAGCAGCTCACAGACATACGCGCGCACCACCAAAGCTCAAACTTAACATTTATTTATACAGAGCCTTCAAATGAGGGGATATTACGGTGTGCTGGACTTGCCCTGTGCGATCGAAGAAGAGAGTTGTTTTTTTTTCTTCAAATGTGCAAGTTTATTTTAAAGGCTGTTATTTCGCTATCTCTGCATGATTTATCACAGTTTGTAAAGAAGGATTAGAAGTCGTGTCATGATATTCAGGTGATTTTCATTAAATATTATTTAATTCGTTCATTGAAATTATTAACTTTTTGCAATTGCATACAATATAGCATGATCAGTACAATGCACAATGTTAAACATCAGGTACTACTAATGTATGTTAAGAATCTAATGTTATTTGTTTTCATAATTTTGTTTTGATTCATTATTGTGTTTTATTAGAGCAATTTGTCAAATCATATTTGCTTCGATAAATCTTTATTAAAGCAAAATTCATAGCAAATCTTAAAAGTTGCGTCCTGCGGGTGAATAAAGATGCTGGCTTGTATAATAATATATAATTTATATCCTCCATGATTACTTAATGTACGACAGCAGGGCACATTCCTTAAGAATTGCTGCTTCAAAACTATTAATTATGGCCGTCGGTCGTTTAATACGTCATTAACTAGCATTAAAAAAAACAGCTTTTTTTCATCACTGCTTATTAAGTGTGACATGTTATTGATAAGTAAAAAATAAACGTTATTTAGCGAAACTTATTAAAGTTTTTTAAAATATTCACTACAAAGTGCATTACTAATACTACAAAAAAGCAACTTTCAGCTAGTTTTGCACCAGCGACCAAATCAAAGAACATCGCACATAAATGCACATGCACATGCACATTCATGTGCACATCTTCTCCACTGTCTCGGTCACGTGGTTGTACAATCACGTGGTTGCACAATCACGCCCTCGCACGCACACCTGTCTGTTTTCATTGTGTTGGTTTGAAACTCCGCGAAGGTAGAATAGAGGAGTAGGTGTTGGTATCGGCAGGTCAATCGGCGCTCTATCTAACATAATTCTCATTTAGTAGTATAACATCGCTATTTATAATAATTTAGACACACATGAATGCTGATTTCGTTGTGACCCACCGTGAGACATGATGATTATGGCTGAGTTCTATTGCAATTATTTATTTTTTTCAATTTTAAAATCAGTTATTTGTAACCGGGCAAATGCATTAATAACTAGATTAAAGTTGAAAAAAAATTATTCCATCTCAACTTGAACCTTTGAAGAACGCTCTGCCATCCTTACATCTGATGGCATTGTTTGAATTCCTGCTTATGTTAAACAGAGAGACGTAGTTGTGCAGGTATTATTACGGCGAGACTCGCATGAGGCGAATGAGCCTGCAGGTGAGCGGTGGATGACGAAATTAGGAAACTCAGTGAAAACATTAAATGATATGAAAATCGTTTTTTTACATATTTTTTATTAATATTCAGTTGTCCGGATGTCCATGGGATGTCAGCGGACGTTTAGAAGCTCGGGAGATCATTATAAAATTAACCAGCTTCAAAATAATTTAAAGTTTAATTTAACAAAAATAACTGTGACAAAAGTTAAAAGACATAAATTAGAAAAGCATATGATTATGAGGCCAAAAATTTTCATCGTCAGTAGTAACTACAAACATCTTTTGTTAACTATTCACCGAGGTAATATTTTTACAATACGATGTTGCTATGAAATTTTTCAGCTATCTTAAAAGCATGTTTTTAATTTTTTAAATTAACTTTCACTTGCTCATCTTCACTAAGTCAACTAATGAATGGAGTAAGATGGTCGGTCATAGTTATAGTGATGGTTTACTATACTAGTCCACAATCAATCTTCATCATTATCAGCAACATCTTGTTGCAAGAAATGAATCTTAAATTAACGTTTGTTAGGCATTTCCTGGGGCTTCAGATGACTCACAACTCACACTGAAAGAATCCTTCACTTAATCACTGGATTGTAACAATTCATCATTCCTTGTCTGGAATGATTTTGACTCTCGTCCACGCACACAAATAACATGAAATAACATCCAAATGCATGTGTGTATAATGTGTATTTCAACAAAAGGAAGGATAATGTATGACTCACCCTATGACACACTCACTCACTCACACACGCACACACACACACACACACTCAACTTCTCTTTTTGGAATAAGCTTCACAAACCAGTAAAGATTTTTTTGAGCACGAAGAAAAAAATGGTTATCGTGAGAGTGGCTTCAAAACAGTGTGATGATGTCAGTCGTTTGTAGTTAGGTAGTTGTTCGTGCTACATTCTTTGGTTGTCTCTCGTCTCCATTTCTCCCATCTAACTCTTTGCTTCACCCCCCCAAAAAAAAAAACAACAATTAATAATAGACTAACTATGATTTGTTTGTAATTATAGTAATAACAATTATTTACCACAGATTGCAAGAAATCATTTAGTGTTATTTTTGTGTCCAACAGCATCTTCCTCATTTGAACATTGGTTCTCTTTTAATTCCTTCTTCTGTAACACTAAGCAGAAACCTAGAAGGTTTAAGTTTGTTTGAAATGGTTTTATACAACCCAACCCTGGCTTGTCGCAAGTAAAAAAGTACAAAGTTTTATGTCGTAATTGTTGTGCAAATCACTGTTGAGTGTTGACATTTTCCATTTTATTAGTATTATGTACAAAAGAGTTGCAAAAAGTACGTGAAGATTTGCAAACAGTAGTGAGAAGTGATGTGAAAAAGATGGTTAATGTTATGTGGAAAGTGGTTTATTTGTTAAAAAAAATTATGTACGAAATGGTTAATTTGTTTAAAAAATATGTACAAAATGGTTATTTTGTTACAAAGTTGTACAAAGTATGTAAAAAGCCATAAAAGTTCATGCCTTCATCATTATTGACATTTCTTTGTCACCAATGCGGCATCTTATATTATCTCAAAATCTTTTTGTAGGGCCTCCTCATAAACGACTGCAGATTTTATAATGCCGAGTAACCAGTTTAAAATTGATTAAAAGAAAGAGGTATTTTAACAATTTAATCGGTAAAAAGAAACTATTTTTCAACCGGGAGAACGACATTTGACACACACACACACACACACACACACACACACACACACACACACACACACACACACACACACACACACACACACACACACACACACACACACACACACACACCTTGTATTGCCTTTTGTTTTCATTTACACTATACATGAACAATTTTTCAAATAACTCAATTACATTTCTTTTCGATTTTGTCCTTCCGAAGGAGATAAAAATCAATCAAAGATGAGCCAAGAGTTGGATTGTGAGGACGAAATATTCAAGAGTTTCATGGAGGAGTATCGGAGTCTGGTCAGACTGAAAGAGTTTGGATCGACTGCATGGTTGGACGACCTGTTCAGAAAGAATCCCTTGTTAGCCGGTTGGTTGTTTAAATGTATGTATGTGTGTATGTATGTGTGAGTATGTATGTATGTATGTATGTATGTATGTATGTATGTATGTATGTATGTATGTATGTGTGTGTGTGTGTATGTATGTATGTATGTATGTATGTATGTATGTATGTATGTATGTATGTATGTATGTATGTATGTATGTATGTATGTATGTATGTATGTATGTATGTATGTGTGAGTATGTATGTATGTATGTATGTATGTATGTATGTATGTATGTATGTATGTATGTATGTATGTATGTATGTATGTATGTATGTATGTATGTATGTATGTGTGTGTGTATGTATGTATGTATGTATGTATGTATGTATGTATGTATGTATGTATGTATGTATGTATGTATGTATGAGTATGTATGTATGTATGTATGTATGTATGTATGTATGTATGTATGTATGTATGTATGTATGTATGTATGTATGTATGTATGTATGTATGTATGTATGTATGTATGTATGTATGTATGTATGTATGTATGTATGTATGTATGTATGTATGTATGTATGTATGTATGTATGTATGTATGTATGTATGTCTGTTTGTGTGTATGTGTGTATGTGTACGAGTGTGCATGTGTGTTTAAACTCAAATGATTATTTGATTATTGTAAAATTATGTTGTCATATGTCGCGTGTAGATATAAACCCTCGAAGCCAAGTGGTGGAGGGATGGAGATCTTTTGTGGACATTTGTCGATTTTGTCGCCAGCTGTTCTACTGCTTTTTCTTTTGCTTTCTTTAGTCTGCCTGCATCTCTCTCTCTCTCTCTCTCTCTCTCTCTCTCTCTCTCTCTCTCACCCTCGCTCTTATTATGTTCTTATCTTCTTCATTATCTCAACTTTCACTTTCTCACATTCCCAAGCTGCACAATCCTACTTATAGTGTATGTGTTACTGTGTTGTGTACAAATAATTGTCATTCTGTTGTTACGTAACAAGTAAGTTACGTGTTTAAGAAAAGAAGAAAGAGAGAGAGAGAGGAGAGAGAGAGAGGAGAGAGAGAGAGACATTCATCATTATAATAAATCAACTCATCATCTCTTACAAATGCACTCGATGATCTATCTGTTGTTGTTTTTATTTAAATTTTCAATAAAAAATCACCGCGAAAATTCTCATTTTTCGCAGCGTGTAATTTTTGTAACGAGCGAACGTGGCGCTACGCAAATACAACTTTTTAATTTCTTTGTCTGTGCAATGTCACTCTTTAATGCCAGTACAGTACCATGCTGTGTACACTCGTGTACTACTGAGTGTTGTGCATGTCTTCTTTGTGCTGTGCACCTTTTAATTTGTGTGCTCTGTATTGGCCTTTGAATTTTATTTTGCCGCCTGTTTAATTCAAACAAATGCAATTGCAATGTTCCATCTCAAAGAATAGTTATTCTTACTTCTTGACAAGATTTTGCTTTGTTGAGATAATTCACGCATTGGCAGGCGCTTATTAATAAGAATCAGTTTTATTTTAAAAAATTATTTTTGCTGAATTAATAAATTATTATTTCAAAATAATTTCAAAATGTCTTTAGAGATGCAGGCGTCGGAAGCTTGCGATTGGCTGAAGGAGACGGGATTTCCACAGTATGCACACATGTACCAAGGTGAGATCATCATTCATTCATTGATTGAAAACTTGTCTTGTTGATCGATTGAAAGGTTGATTTTTTGTTTGGTTGATTAGCAACGTATTATGGTATTATTATTTTATTATTGTTATTATCATCATCATTATTAATGTTTGGTGTTTATTCTTCATTGTTTGGGTTGATGCTCATTTAATATATCAGATGAAGCAAACTCGTTTGCCATCAAATTTGTTTAAAGCTGTGCGTATAATATATTATACCAATTATTATCTTAAATATAATTCAATCAATTAAGTTGTTAGTTTATTTTCTTCTTAAATCCTTTATATTGATACTTATTTATTCCTCTGTCTTTCTGTCTGTCTGATTGAACACACAAACCCATTTCCCGTCATCCAATCGATCTGAAATTTGCTCTATAGACTCGTTAGGACAAAAAATTATTTTGAGATATTCACGCTCGAAAA